>CM022400.1:72601618-73184524 GCA_011833715.1 Carcinoscorpius rotundicauda
GTATCTCTTGCTGTTTGTAAACACAATAAGAACTGTATCACTTGCTTACTGTATACACAATAGAAACAGTATATTTTGTTCTCTATATTCACAAAAAAATTAGTACAGTTGCTGTATGTATAAAGAATAAAAACGGTATCACTTGCTGAATGTATACACAATAAAAACAGCAACATTTGCTGTCTGTATACACAATAAAAACAGTATGACTTGCTCTCTGTATACACAACAGAAACGGCATCAGTGTTTGAATGCACAAAAAACAGTATAACTTCCAGTCTGTATACAAAATAAAAACAGCATCATTTGCTGTTTATACACACAATAAAAACAGTATAACTTTCTGTCTGTATACACAATAAAAACAGTATCACTTGCTGTCTGTACACACAATAAAAACAGTATGGCTTGCTGTATGTATACAGAATAAAAATAGTATCACTTGCTGTGTGTATACACAATAAAAACAGCATCACTTGCTGTCTATACACACAATAAAAACAGAGTCACTTACCCTCTGTACACACAATAAAAAAGCATCACTTTCTATCTGTATACACAATAAAAATAGTATCACTTGCTGTCTGTATACACAATGAAAACAATAACACTTGCTGTCAGTATACACAAGAACAGTATCATTTGCTCTATGTATACACAATAAAAACAGTATCACTTCCTGTCTGTATACACAATAAAAACGGTATCACTTGCTGTCTTTTTACAGAATAGAAAAAGCATCATTTGCTGTTTATACACACAATAAAAACAGTATTTCTTGCTGTCTGTATACCCAATAAAAACAGTATCATTTCCCGTCTGTATACACAATAAAAACTATATCTCTTGTTGTATGTATACACAATAAAAACATCATCACTTGCTGTCTATACATACAATGAAAACAGTACACTTTCTGTATGTATACACAGAAAAAACAGTATCACTTGCTGTCTGTATACACAATAAAATCAGTACACTTGGTGTATGTATACAAAAAAAACAGTATCACTTGGTGTCTGTATGCACAATAAAAACAGTTTCACTTGCTGTCTGTATAAAGAATAAAAACAGCATCACTTGCTGTCTGTATACAGAATAAAAACTGTATCTTTTCTGTGTATATACAGAATGAAAACAGTATCACTTGCTGTCTGTATACACAATAAAATCAGTACACTTGCTGTATGTATACACAGAGAAAACATTATCATTTGCTGTCTGTATGCACAATAAAAAGAGTTTCACTTGCTGTCTGTATACACAATGAAAACAGTAACACTTGTTGTCGGTATACACAATAAAAACGGTATCACTTGCTGTCTGTATACAGAATAAAAATAGCATCATTTGCTGTTTATACACACAATAAAAACAGCGTCACTGGCTGTCTGTATAAACAATAAAAACGGTATTTTTTGCTGTATGTATACACAATAAAAATAGTATCACTTGCTCTCTGTATACACGAAAAATCGGTATCACTTGCTGTCTGTATACACAAGAAAAACAGCATCACTTGCTGTCTATACACACAATGAAAACAGTATCACTTGCTGTCTGTATACACAATAAAAACAGTGTCACTTGCTGTCTGTATACACAATAAAAATAGTGTCACTTGCTATTTGTATAAACAATAAAAACAGTATCACTTGAGGCTGTATACACAATAAAAACAGTAAAATTGCTGTATGTATACGCAATAACAACAGTATCACTTGCTGTCTGTATACAAAATAAAAATAGCATCATTTGCTGTTGATACACACAATAAAATCAGTATTACTTGCTCTTTGTATACACAATAAAAATAGTATCACTTCTCTCTTCACACACAATAAAAACAGTATCTCTTGCTGTTTGTAAACACAATAAGAACTGTATCACTTGCTTACTGTATACACAATAGAAACAGTATATTTTGTTCTCTATATTCACAAAAAAATTAGTACAGTTGCTGTATGTATAAAGAATAAAAACGGTATCACTTGCTGTATTTATACACAATAAAAACAGCAACATTTGCTGTCTGTATACACAATAAAACAGTATGACTTGCTGTCTGTATACACAATAAAACAGTATGACTTGCTGTCTGTATAAACAACAGACACGGCATCAGTTGCTGTGTGTATAGAGAATAAAAATAACATCATTTGCTGTTTATACACACAATGAAAACAGTATCACTTGCTGTCTATATACACAATAAATACAGTATCACTTGCTGTCTATATACACAATAAAAACAGTATCACTTGCTGAATGTATGCACAATAAAATCAGTTTCACTTACTGTTTGTACACACGATAAAAACAGTATCACTTGCTGTGTGTAAATACAATAAAACAGTTTCACTTCCTGACTCTATACACAATAAGAACGGTATCACTTGCTGTCTGTTTACACAATAAAAACAATATCTCTTTGTATGTATACACAATAAAAACAGTAATATTTGCTGTCTCTATACACAATAAAAATAGTATCACTTGCTCTCTGTATAAAAAAAACCGGTATATCTTGCTGTTTGTATACACAATAAAAACTGCATCACTTGCTGTCTATACACAGAATGAAAACAGTACACTTGCTGTCTATATACACATTAAAAACAGCGTCATTTGCTGTCTGTATACACAATAAAAACAGCAACATTTGCTGTCTGTATACACAATAAAAACAGTATGACTTGCTCTCTGTATACACAACAGAAACGGCATCAGTGTTTGAATGCACAAAAAACAGTATAACTTCCTGTCTGTATACAAAATAAAAACAGCATCATTTGCTGTTTATACACACAATAAAAACAGTATCACTTTCTGTCTGTATACACAATAAAAACAGTATCAATTGCTGTCTATACACACAATAAAAACAGAGTCACTTACCCTCTGTACACACAATAAAAAAAGCATCACTTTCTATCTGTATACACAATAAAAATAGTATCACTTGCTGTCTGTATACACAATGAAAACAATAACACTTGCTGTCAGTATACACAAGAACATTATCATTTGCTCTATGTATACACAATAAAAACAGTATCACTTCCTGTCTGTATACACAATAAAAACGGTATCACTTGCTGTCTTTATACAGAATAGAAAAAGCATCATTTGCTGTTTATACACACAATAAAAACAGTATTTCTTGCTGTTTATGCACACAATAAAAACAGTATTTCTTGCTGTCTGTATACCCAATAAAAACAATATCATTTCCCGTCTGTATACACAATAAAAACTATATCTCTTGTTGTATGTATACACAATAAAAACTATATCTCTTGTTGTATGTATACACAATAAAAACATCATCACTTGCTGTCTATACATACAATGAAAACAGTACACTTTCTGTCTGTATACACAGAAAAAACAGTATCACTTGCTGTCTGTATACACAATAAAATCAGTACACTTGGTGTATGTATACAAAAAAAACAGTATCACTTGCTGTCTGTATGCACAATAAAAACAGTTTCACTTGCTGTCTGTATAAAGAATAAAAACAGCATCACTTGCTGTCTGTATACAGAATAAAAACTGTATCTTTTCTGTGTATATACAGAATAAAAACAGTATCACTTGCTGTCTGTATACACAATAAAATTAGTACACTTGCTGTATGTATACACAGAAAAAACATTATCATTTGCTGTCTGTATGCACAATAAAAACAGTTTCACTTGCTGTCTGTATACAGAATAAAAATAGCATCATTTGCTGTTTATACACACAATAAAAACAGCGTCACTTGCTGTCTGTATAAACAATAAAAACGGTATTTTTTGCTGTATGTATACACAATAAAAATAGTATCACTTGCTCTCTGTATACACGAAAAATCGGTATCACTTGCTGTCTGTATACACAAGAAAAACAGCATCACTCTCTGTCTATACACACAATGAAAACAGTATCACTTGCTGTCTGTATACACAATAAAAATAGTGTCACTTGCTATTTGTATAAACAATAAAAACAGTATCACTTGAGGCTGTATACACAATAAAAACAGTAAAATTGCTGTATGTATACAAAATAACAACAGTATCACTTGCTGTCTGTATACAAAATAAAAATAGCATCATTTGCTGTTGATACACACAATAAAATCAGTATTACTTGCTCTTTGTATACACAATAAAAATAGTATCACTTCTCTCTTCACACACAATAAAAACAGTATCTCTTGCTGTTTGTAAACACAATAAGAACTGTATCACTTGCTTACTGTATACACAATAGAAACAGTATATTTTGTTCTCTATATTCACAATAAAATTAGTACAGTTGCTGTATGTATAAAGAATAAAAACGGTATCACTTGCTGTATTTATACACAATAAAAACAGCAACATTTGCTGTCTGTATACACAATAAAACAGTATGACTTGCTGTCTGTATAAACAACAGACACGGCATCAGTTGCTGTGTGTATAGAGAATAAAAATAACAACATTTGCTGTTTATACACACAATAAAAACAGTATCACTTGCTGTCTATATACACAATAAATACAGTATCACTTACTGTCTATATACACAATAAAAACAGTATCACTTGCTGAATGTATGCACAATAAAATCAGTTTCACTTACTGTTTGTACACACGATAAAAACAGTATCACTTGCTGTGTGTAAATACAATAAAAACAGTATCACTTGCTGTGTGTAAATACAATAAAAACAGTATCACTTCCTGACTCTATACACAATAAGAACGGTATCACTTGCTGTCTGTTTGCACAATAAAAACAATATCTCTTTGTATGTATACACAATAAGAACAGCAATATTTGCTGTCTCTATACACAATAAAAATAGTATCACTTGCTCTCTGTATAAAAAAAACCGGTATATCTTGCTGTTTGTATACACAATAAAAACTGCATCACTTGCTGTCTATACACACAGATACATACAGTATCTCTTGCTGTGTGTAAATACAATAAAAACAGTACACTTGCTGTCTAGATACACATTAAAAACAGCGTCATTTGCTGTCTGTATAAACAATAAAAACGGTATCACTTGCTGAATGTATACACAATAAAAACAGCAACATTTGCTGTCTGTATACACAATAAAAACAGTATGACTTGCTCTCTGTATACACAACAGAAACGGCATCAGTGTTTGAATGCACAAAAAACAGTATAACTTCCTGTCTGTATACAGAATAAAAATAGCATCATTTGCTGTTTATACACACAATAAAAACAGTATCACTTGCTGTATGTATACACAATAACAACAGTTATACTTGCTGTCTCTATACACAATGAAAACAGTATCACTGCTCTTTATACACAAAATAAAAACAATATCAGTTGCTGTCTGTATACACAATAAAAACGTTATCACTTGCTGTCTGTATACACAATGAAAACGGTATCACTTGCTCTTTGTACACACAATAAAAACAGTATCACTTGCTACGTGTATACACAATAAAGACAGTATCATTTGCTGTCTATACACACAATGAAAAATATACACTTGCTGTCTGTATACACAATAAAATCAGTGTCATTTGCTGTCTGTATACACAATAAAAACTGTATCTCTCGCTCTATGTATACACAATAAAAGCAGCAACATTTGCTGTCTGAATTCACAATAAAAACGGTGTCTCTTGCTGTCTGTATACACAATAAAAACAGCGTCACTTGCTGTTTCTATACACAATAAAAACAGCATCACTTGCTTTCGGTATACACAATAAAAACAGTATGACTTGCTGTCTGTATTCACAATAAAAACTTCATCACTTGCTCTCTGTATAGACAATAAAAACATTGTCATTTGCTGTCTGTATACGCAATTAAAAATTGTATCATTTGCTGTCTGTATGCACAATAAAAATAGCATCTTTTGCTGTTTATACACACAATAAAAACAGTATGACTTGCTGTCTGTATACACAATAAAAACGGTATCACTTGCTGTTTGTATACACAATAATGACAGTATCATTTGCTGTCTATACACACAATGAAAAATATACACTTGCTGTCTGTATACACAATAAAAACTGTATCTCTCGCTCTATGTATACACAATAAAAACAGCAAAATTTGCTGTCTGAATTCACAATAAAACAGCATCACTTGCTGTCTGTATACACAATAAAAACGGTATCATTTGCTCTTTGTATAGATAATAAAAACATTGTCATTTGCTGTCTGTATACGCAATTAAAAATTGTATCATTTGCTGTCTGTATACACAATAAAAACAGCATTTTTTGCTTTCTGCACAGACAATAAAAACAGTATCACTTGCTGTCTGTGTATACAATAAAAACAGTATCACTTGCTGTCTGTGTATACAATAAAAACAGTATCACTTGCTGTCTGTATACGCATCAGAAACAGTATCTCTTGCTGTCCGTATACACACTAAAAACAGCATCACTTGTTGTCTGTATACAGAATAAAAACGGTATTACTTGCTGTCTGTATGTGCAATAAAAACAGTATCACTTGCTGTCTGTGCTATCCGTCTCTATTTTAGCAGTGTAATACTAGAGGGAAGGCAGCTGGTTATCACCTCCAACCGCCAACTCTTGGGCTACTCTTTTACCAACGAATAGTTGGTTTAACCGTGGCATTATATTACCCACACGACTGGGCAAGCGAGCATGTTTTGAGCGAAGTCGGCGTGAACTCGCGCCCCGTTATTACTAGTTGCACGCCTTTCTCGCTACGCCATGCCAGGCCTACCTTGTTTCTCGCGTTGTAAGTTTGTAGACATGCGACTAGAGAACGTTTAAAAGCTGATTTTTGATTTAATTTGTTTTTCTAATTAATTTTCATTAGTTTTGTTAGCGTCGGAATTTGTAATTATTCTCACTTGTTGGAAATACAATTATCTCGGTAAACTTACAAAGTTCGATTTTTTTTTGTGATGGACAAATGGATAACAGACTTTTATGTCTTTTTATGGTAAATGAATCAAGTCATTAAGTCTTCGTATTTAAGATTTAGGATGTACTAGTAAGCTCAAAGCCATCCATTTAGTTCCTTTTTTATTAACTGTTTTGAATTTAGGATATCATTATTTATATTTTTGTATTGAGATTAAATATAAAATACATTGCAGTATCTTTGAATGGTCCCTCACCAGAATAGCGGTAAGTTTACAACGCTAAAATCAAGGGCTCGATTCCTCTCGTTGGACACAACAGATAGCCTGATATGGATTTCTTATAAAAAAAAAACACACGTTCTCTGAATAATTTCCTTAATTTTCTAAGCCTTTTTCGTTACTTAAAGAACACACTACTAAGCTTTTCCCATTATTTACACGAAACATTACTGAGCCTTTTCCATTATTTAAGGAACCCGTTTTTAAATCTGTTCTGTTATTTACAAAACAAACTACTGAATCTTTTACGTTACTCACATAACAAATTGGTAAGCCTTTTCCTTTATTTTCAGAAGACGCAAACGATTTAAATAAGTTATTTAATCTTTTAAAATGGCAAAACTTCTAACACATAAAATAAAACACGCGTGATAAGATTATAATGCACCTTCATAGCAAGAAATTTCAATTACTAAACGTAATGCGCACGTTCACTGCAAATCAAATCTTATTATCACGATGGTTGAGCACTGAACGAATCAACTTTGAAGTGCTGCTCGCCAGTGTTACCTCCTCAACTTTACTTTGAAACAACAGTAAGTTTCAAGGATCTCTGAATTACACGTGTCACTTTTACAAAGTTTCAAATGTTAGGCTTAGCGTAAAGCATTAAATTAGTAATTTTGTTCTTGCTGTGTGTGGTAAGTAGCTGTTATAATTTGGTTGTATTTTCTGTTTGGTACAGCTTACCATGCCCATCTAATGTCTTTCAGGAAAAGAAGTCTTATTGCGCCATCTACAAGTCTATGCTAAAATATATCTTTATTAATGTTTCGTTTGGCAGAAACTAGCGAAGCAGAAATACGAAGTCTAATCAATATCTTGATTCACCATCTGTTAATAATAAAGGTTGGTTTCGGAGAGTTTCATTCTCATCAGTAAACTTGGATAGGATTAAACTGTAAATTTCTTCCAAAGATAACCAGTAAATGACGTATATAGTTTTAAAATACTCTTTTACTCACTACATTAAGCCTATATTTGTATCAGCATTTGAAGAATACCTAATATTCATGCTATTAATTTCTTTTCTTGTATTATTCAGTGGGTAAACTGTTTGATTAAAGATAGTGAATTTTTTCATTCGTCGCCAAAATTCATAATTATGAAAAAAATAAACGTTTCGAAAGTTTAACAAGAACTTGATTTCCATATCAGAAAGATCATTTGAAATGACTTTCAGCTTATGGGTTTATATTCTATATTATTGACGATAGATGGCAGCAGTAATGTCTTGTTATGAGGTTGCAGAACCTTTGAAATCAAACATTATATAATTTTTCTTAAAAAGTCTTAACTTTCTCTTCCGTTACTGATTATGTTCTTTATAAATAAATAATACGACATTCTAATTTTTATAGAGATATTTAAAACGTAACGTTTCACAATATAGATGGTAGCAGTGGTCCATAAAATTATAATTGTAACTGAAGTGGATTTCTATGTTCCTAACTCAGTCAATTTTTATGAGACTAAAATTACTAAACTTTATTGAAACATTTCACAAACGTCTGTCCTTCACGCTCTCTGTAATAAATAAAGTTTCTTAATGTCTTTAAATGAGTGAAAAGGTTGGTTATATAACGAGATATAATATAAGGATACACTACACATTGGAATCCTATATGTATTGTGGTAATTACCTATTGTTTTCATAACTAAAATATATATTAAAACGCTTTGCACTATTTATTCTACCCTAATCGTTCGCGTCTCCTAAGAGATAATTTGCGCCACCGTAGAGAAGCCGACATTTTAGAAATGCGTTGTATGTAATACCAGGAAAAAGAAATTTATGTAGTAAAGAATAGAAGGTAATAAAATCACACAAGTATTATTGAAGAAGATTCATACGTGTTTAGAAATAAATAATAAAACACCATTACATCATCACATAATATAAACACTTAAATTACTGAGATAATAATGTCTTCATAAAAACACGTAACGTTTATAAAATGTCTTTATCTATTTCACTGTGACCTCTCTACCAAGAAATTCAACCGATAAGCCATGATTTATAAGCCATTTTGAAAAACTTGATATCTTCCACTAAGATTTTAGTGGAGTTGTTAAAAGTTCGACTGATCTGTATTCCATTAAACAGAATCCAAGATTTACTACGTCTCAGGATTTGGGACTTCCAACGGCATTTGGGGATTGCCAAAAGCTTTAGCAGCTGAGCTAAGTGTTCTTCTGCTAGAAGGCAAGAAATGCTAAAACTTTCCACGTCTACTCACTAGACGTCTCTTTTCCAAACAGTTTAACATATATTCCGTCTTATGTGAGCACGATATTTGATCGAAATACTTCTAACTAATGTTCTGATAAAGGATACTATTCCTTACACTTTCATGAAATAGGATAAAAGTATTTTCTTCCTTTAAACACTAGGTATCACTGCAAAAGATAATCAAACTCTCTCTACTGCAACAGATAAGAAAGTTTTTATTGTTTGATTGAACTTGAAAGCAAAACGAAACAACTGTACCAGAAAACAGGTTCAAAATACACTCACTTCTTGTAGCACACAGGTAGTGAGTATCTTTATTGTTACTACAGAGAACAGAGGTTACTAGGTAGTTGTTGTTACTACAAAGAACAGAGGTAATTAGATACTTGTTACTACAGAGAACAGAGGTGATTAGAAAACATACTACAGAAAACATAGGAGATTAGATACTTGTTGTTATTACACAAAACAGAGGTGATTAGATACTCGTTGTTACTACACAAAACAGAGGTGATTAGATACTTGTTGTTACTACACAAAACAGAGGTGATTAGATACTCGTTGTTACTACACAAAACAGAGGTGATTTGATAGTTGATATTACTACAGAGAACAGAGGTGATTAGATACTTGTTACTACACAAAACATAGGTGATTAGATACTTGTTATTACTACAGAGAACGGAGGTGGTTAGAAAACATACAGAAAACATAGGTGATTATATACTTGTTATTACCACAGAGAACAGAGGTGATTAGAAAACATACAGAAAACATAGGTGATTAGATACTTGTTGTTACCACAGAGAACAGAGGTGATTAGAAAACATACAGAAAACATAGGAGATTAGATACTTGTTGTTATTACACAAAACAGAGGTGATTAGATACTCGTTGTTACTACACAAAACAGAGGTGATTTGATAGTTGATATTACTACAGAGAACAGAGGTGATTAGATACTTGTTACTACACAAAACAGAGGTGATTAGATACTTGTTATTACTACAGAGAACAGAGGTGGTTAGAAAACATACAGAAAACATAGGTGACTAGATAGTTGTTATTACTGCAGAGAACGGAGGTGACTAGATACTTGTTGTTACTATAGAGAACAGAGGTGACTAGATAGTTGTTATTACTACAGAGAACAGAGGTGACTAGATAGTTGTTATTACTACAGAGAACAGATAGCTGTTAGAGAACAGAGAGTTAAATAGTTGTTACTGTAGAGAACAGAGATAGAAGTTGTTGAAAAGAGGTGATTAGACAGTTGTGGTTATATAGCTGTTACTACAGAGAACAGAGGTGGTTATATAGCTGTTACTACAGAGAACAGAGGTGGTTATATAGCTGTTACTACAGAGAACAGAGGTGGTTATATAGCTGTTACTACAGAGAACAGAGGTGGTTAGATAGTCATTATTACAGAGAACAGATATGTCTAGACAACAGCTACAACAGAGAATAGAGATGATCAGATAGTTCTTGTTACTACAGAGAACAGAGATAGGTACTTACTATTGAGAACAGAGGTGGTTATATAGCTGTTACTACAGAGAACAGAGCTGGTTATATAGCTGTTACTACAGAGAACAGAGGTGGTTATATAGCTGTTACTACAGAGAACAGAGGTGGTTAGATAGTCATTACTACAGAGAACAGAGATGTCTAGACAACAGAGAATAGAGATGATCAGATAGTTCTTGTTACTACAGAGAACAGAGATAGGTACCTACCATTGAGAACAGATGTGGTTAGATAGTTGTTACTACAGAGAACAGAGGTGACTAGATAGTTGTTTTTACAGAGAACATAAATAGTTTGGTAGTTGTTACTACAGAGAAGAGAGATAGTTAGGAAGTTGCTACTACAGAGAACAGAGGTAACGAGACAGCAGTTACCACAAAGAACAGAAATGACGAGACAGTTTTTGTCACCAGAGAGACCAGATGTTAATAGATGTGAGGTTACTACAGAGAATAAATGTCACTAGATAGGTGTTACTAAAGGGAACAGAGATAATTAGGTACTTGTTACTACAGAGAACAGAGGTGATTCGATAGTTGTTACTACAGAGAACAGAGGTGATTCGATAGTTGTTACTATAGAGAACAGAGGTGATTAGATAGTTGTTACTACAAAGAACAGAGGTGATTAGATAGTTTTTACTACATAGAACAGAGATGGATTAATAATTGTTGTTACTGTAGAGAACAGAGATGGATTAATAATTGTTGTTACTGTAGAGAACAGAGATAGGTAGTTGTTACTACAGAGAACAGAGGTGACTAGATAACTGTTACAACAGAGAATTGAGGCAACTAGTCATCTGTTGCCACAGAGAACAGAGATAGTTAGGTCGTTGTTTTCACAGAGAACAAAAGTGCTTTAAGTTTTTTTCATGTTATAGTATATTCCCAGAGAAACAAACGACTTGTGAAGTCCATGAGTGCTTCCGAAATTACGTCTGTGAACTTTTACGTAAGGCGTCTTCTTTGTAAAACGTATGTTGCATCCGTCGTTTCTTCATGTTAATCTTAAAGCAAGCCATCACTGTATGATGTGTATTTGTAACATGTAATCTATACTTTTTGTTGAAATTGTCTATCTGTTCGAAAGGAAAGAAACCAACCATCACCTTCGACAACCATGAAAGTTTAGGGGGATTATATTTTATTAATTTTTACTGGGTACTTCAGTTTTCACATTTTATATATTCAAGTGTTCCGAAATATTAATAACACAACTTTCTGGCGTGGTTAACGTGCCGAACCGCAGATCCGATATTATTAAACATCAGTTCACTACTGAATTCCTTTTATCTGTTTTACACGTAAGGTGCCCTTCGAAACAGCCCTCTACCTAGCGGCTGGTTTTAAAATTATTATTTTGTTAGAAAATTGAAAATATTGTTGAATAAAAGGAAATTATAAAAAATGAATGTGATTTTTAGTAATGTTCGCCCATCTCTCAAAGCGATACTTTTCTACACAGATTAAACCTAAAAATAGAATAATTCTTCTTGTTGTTTCACTTCAAGAACGTTTAAATATCTTCTGTATTCACATGATGTAATCTACAAGACTCCTTTACTCTAGGGCCTGGCATGGCCTAGCGCGTTAAGGCGTGCACTTTGTGATCTGAGGGTCGCGGGTTCGCGCCCGAGTCGCGCCAAACATGCTCGCCCTCCCAGCCGTGGGGGTGTATAATGTGACGGTCAATCCCACTTTTCGTTGGTAAAAGAGCTGGCGGTGGGTGTTGATGACTAGCTGCCTTCCCTCTAGTCTTACACTGCTAAATTAGGGACGGCTAGCACAGATAGCCCTCGAGTAGCTTTGTGCGAAATTCAAAAACAAACAAACAAACAAACCTTTACTTTAACCAGGACAGTTTGTTTTAGAATTTTCCCGCAGTAATACATCAGGATTACTTGCACATAGCTGATTCTGATTTTAAACTGGTAGACTAAAAGGAAGGAAATTAGTCACAATACCCTCCGTGAAGTCTTGAGCTATTCTTATCTGAATTGGAAGGAAACTAGTCACAATACCCTCCGTGAAGTCTTGAGCTATTCTTATCTGAATTGGAAGGAAACTAGTCACAATACCCTCCGTGAAGTCTTGAGCTATTCTTATCTGAATTGGAAGGAAACTATTCACAACGTGAAGTCTTGAGCTAGTCTTGTCTGAACTGGAAGGAAACTAGTCACAGCACCCTCTGTGACGTCGTGAGCTACTCTTGTCTGAACTGAGAGGAAACTAGTCACAGCAATCTGCGTGAAGTCTTTAGCTACTCTTGTCTGAATTGATTTTACTGTCACTGGTTCTGCTCACTGACGACTCTAAAGGGAGAAGAACGCAGTTTTGAGACGTACGGAGGCAAACTATTTATTTTTGAGTTATAATCCGAGCACATCAATCACTGGACGATGTCCAGCCAGCTCCATCGAGATAGAGCGTGAATGATTTTATTTATGATCAATCTAATAACAGTTCAAAACAAATTACCAAATGGATACATCAGCATAGAGTCAAACTATAGATAATTCAGCATAGAGTCAAACTGTGGATACATCAGCATAGAGTCAAACTATGGATACATCAGCATAGAGTCAAACTATGTATACGTCAGCATAGAGCTAAACTATGGATACATCATCATAGAGTCAAACTATGGATACTTCAGCATAGAGCCAAACTATGGATGTGTAGTTTACGTCAACGTTTCCTAAACTTTTGTAGCCAGTTTATTTTACACTTTTCATAATATCTTCAATACCATAATATTTAGTTTTTATATTAACTGTGTATTTATTAACGATATTTTGAGAAATTACTTACTTAATGAGAAGGATGATCTTACTTTCATCACACAACAACTTCAAATCAGTTTAATCCTCAAATTTGGCTCGACATCTAATTCGCTCCTGTATGTTTTTAAGAAAACCAACGTTGAGAAGCCTTATTCGCATTTATATGTCGTGACAAAGGGCATAAGAAATTTCACTGCTTTTTCTGATAAATTTGAATACTCAGCCAAAAAATACTTAAAGAGACTTGACGGTCTTTCAGTGCAGTGTGACAGGACAGTTTAATAACTGAAACAGTTTCTGACTCATTGAGTTGTAATCTTTCTTCATTTTCCGTGTCAACAGTAAAAGGATTTTTCATCCTGCTGTCATTTGGAGGAAAATATTCCTTCAAGCATGATTTTAGTTCCAATAGGTGTTCTTTGATTGATGAGGAAATCTCATATGGAATATTATGGTTTTGTAATTCTGTTAAAGTAGAAAAAGACATTTCGCTTCTCAACTCGATGGGCCCGTTCTTTTGTAGCTGTTTCTATCTTTTCCTGGATTTTAAAAATATTTGTGTAAGCACCTTTGTAGGTTGAACACATTTAATAAGCCAAAAATGTTACATAAATAGGCCACCTTAATTAATCAACGCAAATTAGGAAACCTGTCTATAAATTCAAATATTGCATCCTTTGTTTATGGGAGATGTTGCTCCCAAAACAAGATAACTTCATTTTTCGTTTCGATGAGTCGTTTTAAGACATTTCCTTTTGATAAACATGCATTTTACAGTGTAATAGGAGATGCTCGTGTTCACTTACTAATCCTTTACACAAACAGTAAAGATTCTGGAATTAAACGATACAGATTTTATATAGTTTATCACATTCGTTAAATCAAAAAGTAAGGACATCTTATTCACAGTATGGTGCCACTGATTGTATCCTCTGGAAAACTCCTCTCATTAAGTGGGCACCAATGGTACTCAATCAAACACATATTTTCCATTGAATACCACTCTGAATTATAGAGTTATTGATTAAACTGAGTACTCCATCAGCCACTATTCTTGTTGGAAGTGATTTCCAAAACAATAAATCTTCGAAAATTGTTCTTGATGACAAAAAACCCACTTGAAGTAAAAATGTATCTCAGGAGGGCTGTGTATTTGTTTGAACTTCGTACAAAGCCACACGAGGGCTATCTGCGCTCATTTTTCCTCATTCAGCAGTATAAGACAGCTAGTCGTCATAACCCGCTCTGGGGCTACTATTTTACCACTGAAAAGTGGGATTCACCGTCACTTATAACGCCCCCACGGCTGAAAGGGCAAGCATGTTTGGTGTGATTGGGGATTGAAACAATATTTCAAGGTTATTAACACCATAAAACGTAATATCAGGCTCTATATATTACACTGAGAATACTTTAATTTCTGAGGGACTGAAGATATAAAGGCTACTGTCAACTTATGAATTCTATAGTTTTGTAGCCCTAGTACAAATTTTCACTTTTCCTTCCTGTTATATCAGTTTAGTTGAAATGAAAATTTAAATTATAATGTATTTGTAAACATTAATTTTATATTTATATTAACTGATTTCATTACATTTCTAAATACACAACAAGGGCTTGGAGAAAGCTTCGAAATGGCTATTTGTAGTGAAAGGGTTATGATTTCATTTGTTTTTAGTTTTCTGCGAGACCGGCATTTTTTTCGCGGACTGGTACTGGGTTGCGGACCACACTTTTGGAAACGCTGTTTTAAGTAAATAATATATTTCAAGGTTTGTTTCGTCACTTTTGTTACGTTTCAATTCGCAAGTTTTAAAACACACATTTTTATTCTATTGTGTATGTATATATATTAAACACCAATATCGGATATCTCTTGCAAGTCAATAAATGGGTTTCTCTCGATCAAACTGATGTATGTATATATATATATATATATTTCATGAACTTATATAAAGTAAAGACGTCTATAATAATATAAAACAAAACCTCCATTTCTGAACTATTTTTTGTTTTTGTTTAAATATCGTGTAAAGCTACACGAGGGCTATCTGCGCTAGCCGTCCTTAATTTAGCAGTGTAAGACTAGATGGAAGGCAGCTAGCTAGTCATCACCACTCACCGCCAACTGTTAGGATACTCTTTTACCAACGAATAGTGTGATTGACCGTTACATTATAATATCCTTACGGTTTAAAGGGTGAGCATGTTTGATGTGACAGTCGAACCCGCGACTCTTAGATTACGATTCGAGAACCCCAACCACTTGGTTATGTCAGCCTTTATATTTTGTGTAAATAGTGTTTAAAAGACAATAAAAGTAAATGTTATATTTGTTGAGACGAGTTTTTTAACTAATTTCTTTGCCCATTATGGCCAGATAGGTTAATACGAGGGTCGAATCCCAGTCGCACCAAACATGCTCGTCCTTTGAGATGTGGGGGCGTTATAATGTGACGGTTAATCCCACTATTCGTTGGTAAAAGAGTAGCCCAAGAGTTAGCGGTAGGTAGCGATGACTAGTTGCCTTCCCTCTAGTCTTATACTGCTAAATTAGGGACGACTAGCGCAGATAGCCCTTTAGTAGCTTTGCGCGAAATTCAAAATAACATAACATAACATTGTGCTAATTTCTCTCGTGACCTTAGCTGCTTTAAGCTCGTTGTTTTTGACTTGATAAAAACGTAATATTTAATACACTTTTCTGCTCAGTGAAGTTGTGATAAAAAACACGTTACTTTCAATGCTTTGGAAAGTTTAACCCGAAGAGAGGCAGAGCATAGGTACCATTTAGGTTAATCTTAGCACTTGAATTGTCTCATTTGTTCATGTATTTAAGTTTTTTTGAGTTACGTGGGAGTAAAAAAAATGTAAGTTTGATGTATTTTGTTACTTTAACGAGAAAAGGTAATTTGATAAATAGTATAAGATGTGATACAACCCAGTGAAGTGTCCACATTTCGTCATATGGGACGAATTTCGTTACTCAGAGATATTTTTGATCCATCAGGTGGTAACAAGAGTATATGGTGACCTCTGTCCAATCTTTGTCTTCCGTTTTTACACTCTTTACAATAATGACTGCTGTCTACACAAAACCAGACCAAGTTCTGAAGGAGAAAAAATAAGCCAGCTTAAGCAAATAAATCAGTGAATTATTGTCAGATCGAGTAGGTCCGATTATTGTGCCACTTGTGGTCAGTCTCGTGGTTTTAACAAACTGTACTGTAAGCAAAAAGGTAATTATAACTGTTGGTGGTTGTATTGTTGAAGAACAAAGGTAATTATAAATGTTGGTGGTCATATTGTTGAATCAATAAGGTAATTATAACTGTTGATGGTTGTATTGTTGAAGTAATAAGGTAATTATAAATGTTGGTGGCCACATTGTTGAAGTAGTAAGGTAATTATAACTGTTGGTGGTCATATTGTTGAAGTAGTAAGGTAATTATAACTGTTGGTGGTCATATTGTTGAAGCAATAAGATAATTATAACTGTTGGTGGTCATATTGTTGAAGTAATAATGTAATTATAACTGTTGGTGGTCGTATTGTTGAAGTAGTAAGATAATTATAACTGTTGGTGGTCATATTGTTGAAGTAATAATGTAATTATAACTGTTGGTGGTCATATTTTTTAAGTAATAAGGTAATTATAACTTGGTGGTCATATTGTTGAAGTAATAAAGCCATTATAACTGTTGGTGGTCATATAATTAAAGTAATAATGTAATTATAACTCTTGGTGGTCGTATTTTTAAAGTAATAAGGTAATTATATATACAAGTTATAACTATATTACACATGTCAGTTTTTACTCACTTTTGTGATAGGACTACCTGTATATAAACATTCCAAAGTTTCAACTGACAGACTAGAGAGAATGCTATAAACGAATGCAGCCACCAATTCTTAGGATTCTTATAGAACAGTTGATTTGACCTTCATTCTCAGGGCGAATCCAATGCCACAAAGTGTGAAATTTTTCCGTGAGTTTCACAGTCTGGGTATAATTATCTCTTGGCTATGGCAGGTCATGCTTCTTAGCAACTTGAAAGACATCTTAAATGCATTTAGAGAAAAAAAGCTATGTAAGAGACCCTCTGAGATTCAGGAAGAAAGGAGTTCGTCAGTACTCGACCAACTCTATGAATTGGATGAAGAAACTGACTGTTACTTTTATAGGATACTGTCACGTCTAGAATCTAGGACCGATACACTAACCATTAGCTAGGCCTGGCTCATATTGAGTGAGTTTTGGGGTCATTTCTGAACGTGAATCAGAGTAGAATAGTGCAAAGGCTACTGTTGGTATTACTACCGAAAAACAACAACAAGGTATTCAGATGACTAATTCTAATTGTTAACATTTTTTATAATTTCTTACTAAATTATAATTTGTGAAATACAATGCAACTACAGCCACAACTTCTATATTGGAGAAACAAGCGGAAAAAATGGAAACTAGATTAAAAATACATCTTCACATGTTTTAGCATTGCAAATCAAATAAACACAAAACGACCATAGATAACACCCATATACTAAGTAAGGAAACAAATTTAAATAAACGCAAAGTCAAATAAGTCCCACTTATGCAACAACTAAAACCAAAATTAAACGAACATAAAGGAATACCTTTATACCTGTGCTAATTAATAACCTGACACTCACCTGCAACGCCTCCTATAATAAGGTACCCGTTTATACTCTCGTTCCTAGGATATATGTCCACGTTCACATTCAAACACTCTCTTTCTTGACCTGAAGCAACAGTCATATTCAAACACACTCTTTCTTGACCTGAGGATGACCTAGGAAGGTCGAAACGTTGTTCCCTCCTAATCAGAAAAAGTGTTAATACCAAAACCAGCTGTTCTGAAAAACATTTTTTATTTCAAGTGGCTTTCTCATCATCAAGAAATAACAAACCCTATAGTTTGCTATAAGAAAACAAACACACAAATATATTACTAATCAATTACTAAAAATAGAACAAAAACTTTTAAGAAACAAAAAACACTTACTAATCATTAAAATTTTTAAACATTCCACACAGTTTCTTGTTTCAAAACCAGTTCTACAATAAGTAGTTTCTTGTTTCAAAACCAGTTCTACAATAAGTAGTTTCTTGTTTCAAAACCAGTTCTACAATAAGTAGTTTCTTGTTTCAAAACCAGTTCTACAATAAGTAGTTTCTTGTTTAAAAACCAGTTCTACAATAAGTAGTTTCTTGTTTCAAAACCAGTTCTACAATAAGTAGTTTCTTGTTTCAAAACCACTTCTACAATAAGTAGTTTCTTGTTTCAAAACCAGTTCTACAATAAGTAGTTTCTTGTTTCAAAACCAGTTCTACAATAAGTAGTTTCTTGTTTCAAAACCACTTCTACAATAAGTAGTTTCTTGTTTCAAAACCACTTCTACAATAAGTAGTTTCTTGTTTCAAAACCAGTTCTACAATCGGCACATTTATGGAACAATACTAATTTTACAGTAGGCGGTTTTTAAAATATAAAACCAATTTTTCAGCAGGTAGTTTCCTGGAATAAAGTAGTTTTACAGTAGGTATTTTTCTGATATAAAATTAGTTTCATAGTAAGTAGTTTTCTGATATAAAAGTAGTTTTACAGCAGGCATTTTCCTGATATAAAAGTAGTTTCACAGTAGGTAGTTTCCTGGAATAAAGTCGTTTTACAATAGGTATTTTCCTGATAAAAAAGTAGTTTCAAAGTAGGTAATTTCCTGATATAAAAGTAGTTTCACAGTAGGTAGTTCCTGCAACAAAAGTAATTTTGCAGCAGGTAGTTTATTAGAATAAAAGTAGATTTACAGTAGGCAGTTTCCTGAAATAAAACCAGTTTTATAGAATTTAGTGTTTTTTTAATAAAGCCAGTTTTACAGTAGGTAGTTCCCAGAATAAAGTTAATTTTACAGTTGGCGGTTTTTAAAATATAAAACCAATTTTACTACAACAGATAGTTATTCGTAATAAAGCCAGTTTTACAGTATATAGTTTTTGTAATAAAGCCAGTTCTACCGTAGACAGTTCTTTTAATAAAGCTTGTTTTACAGTTGTAGTTCTTGTAATATAACCAGTTTTACAGTAGATAGTTTTTTGTGATAAAGCCAGTTCTACAGTTCTTTTAATAAAGCCTGTTTTAGAGTAGACAATTTCTCGTGATATAACCTGTTTTACAGTAGATAGTTTCTCGTGATAAAGGCAGTTTTACAGTAGATAGTTTTTTGTGATAAAGCTTGTTTTACAGTAGATAGTTTCTCGTAATAAAACCTGTTTTACAGTAGATAGTTTTTGTAATAAAGCCAGTTCTACAGTAGATAGTTCTTTTAATAAAGCCTGTTTTAGACTAGACAATTTCTCGTGATGAAGCCTGTTTTAAAGTAGATAGTTTCTCGTGATAAAGCCTGTTTTACAGTAGATAGTTTCTCGTGATAAAGCCAGTTCTACAGTAGACAGTTCTTTTGATAAAGCTTGTTTAACAGTAGATAGTTTCTCGTGATAAAGCCTGTTTTAAAGTAGATAGTTTCTCGTGATAAAGCCAGTTCTACAGTAGACAGTTCTTTTGATAAAGCTTGTTTAACAGTAGACAGTTCTTTTGATAAAGCTTGTTTAACAGTAGATAGTTTCTAGTGATAAAGCCTGTTTTACAGTAGACAGTTCTTTTGATAAAGCTTGTTTAACAGTAGACAGTTCTTTTGATAAAGCTTGTTTAACAGTAGACAGTTCTTTTGATAAAGCTTGTTTAACAGTAGATAGTTTCTCGTGATAAAGCCTGTTTTACAGTAGATAGTTTCTCGTGATAAAGCCTGTTTTAAAGTAGATAGTTTCTCGTGATAAAGCCAGTTCTACAGTAGATAATTTCTTGTGATAAAGCCTGTTTTACAGTAGATAATTTCTTGTGATAAAGCCTGTTTTACAGTAGATAATTTCTCGTGATAAAGCCTCTTTTACAGTAGATAATTTCTTGTGATAAAGCCTGTTTTACAGTAGACAGTTCTTTTAATAAAGCTTGTTTAACAGTAGATAGTTTCTCGTGATAAAGCCTGTTTTACAGTAGATAATTTCTTGTGATAAAGCCTGTTTTACAGTAGATATTTCTTGTAATAAAACCAGTTTTACAATTGGTAGTTTTCTGAAATACATCAGAATTACAGAGTGCGAATCGATTCTGTTTTGTGATCCTTTGACCCCGTACTTGTGTTTATATGGGTTATAAAAAAACAAAGTTTCTATACAATAAAAGAGATACCATTGAAGGACACGTTTTCTGAATAATAACACAAATACGTACTATAGAAGGACACATTTTGTATACAATAAAGCAATTGGGTACCGTGGGACACATATTCTGTATAATAAAACAAATACGTATCATAAAGGACGCGTTTTCTTGTACCCTACTGATACAGTGGTAAGTCTACGCATTTACAACGATAAAATCTGGGGTTCAATTCTCCTTAGTGGACTCAGTAGATAGCCCTATGTGGCTTTGTTATAACAAAAAAACACGCACACGTTTTCTATAAAATAGAATAGATACATACCATTAAAGGACACATTTTCTATACAATAAAACATACATAACATAGAAGGGCAAATATTCCATATATCAAGCCGCCATTTTAAAACATTAATTACAGAACAATTCGATGTTCAAGGCTGTGTTTTCAGAGACTTTTAGGTCTAAATATTTACTACCAGTGAGATCAACATATCGTTAAAAATGTATGTTGTTATTATTCTAACAAAATACGTGACAATAAGTATGCTAAATTATCGACACTGTCCAGATTTGCCTTCTTTCTAGCGAGATGCCAATTAGTGTTATCCGCTTACAGTTTTGATTGAAGCTACGCGTTTTCTAAGGCAGCCTCAAAATATGTTTCTATAAAAGTACATTTCCTTCAATAAAAACGTTTTATTAACTCTGCATATTACAGTTAAGTGTATAAACAAACAAAATATGAAAGAACGCTCGTGAATTCTAAATTGCAATGTATTATGAATTAGTAGATTTGTAAAGTTTATAATAAATATATATATAAGCTGATAATGTATATCATAAGAATATTAAAACTGAAGATGACTGATTAAAAATTAATCTGTTGTTGATCAGTGAAAAGCAATGATCGAAAAAGATGTTAAGAATCGCAAAAATACTGACTGGTTGTTTGAAAGTAATGTTTACAAGTTGGGATAGAATAATTTACTGGTTGTTTGAAAGTAATATTTACAAGTTGGGATAGAATAATTTACTGGTTGTTTGAAATTAATGTTTACACGTTGGGATAGAATAATTTACTGGTTGTTTGAAAGTAATGTTTACAAGTTGGGATAGAATAATTTACTGGTTGAAAGTAATGTTTACAAGTTGGGATAGAATAATTTACTGGTTGTTTGAAAGTAATGTTTACAAGTTGGGATAGAATAATTTACTGGTTGTTTAAAAGAAATGTTTACAAGTTGGGATAGAATAATTTGCTAGTTGTTTAAAAGTAATGTTTACAAGTTGGGACAGAATAATTTACTGGTTGTTTAAAAGTAATGTGTACAAGATGAGATGGAAAGTTACTGGTTGTTTAAAAGTAATTTTATAAGGTTCTTGTCTGTAGTCTACTCAATTGCAACATGTCTATTTATAATCCACCTTATTGTAAGATGTTGGTCTGTAGTTTACCTAATTTTAAAATGCTAATCTGTAATCAGCTGTCGGAGATACTGTCTTCAAGAAACACCTTAAGAACAAAACTTATATTATTACAGAATTTGAAGACATGTTGACCAGACCATAGGTTCCGAAAGTTGTAGCATAGCATTTGTAAGTTACGAGTTCTGACCAACGTTGAAAAGGGTGACCTGTCAGATAAACACAGTACTTTCGCTTATGATGACCAATGGGCAGTGTGTTGCTAGATTTAACCCCTTCTCTACACATATGGAAATCGTGACTCGATTCTCATGATTGGCATAACACACTTAGACCATTTTGTGGCTTTACGCAAAAACAAATAAACTGAAATTTTCGTGTGTTTATACGTTGATTTTTAGCTTTCCAATTAAATAATCATAAACACCAGTTTGTGTTGTAAAGTACAACAGTTTGTTCGCTTTTCTTTTTGAAATTTCGCACAGAGTTGCACGGGAGCTATCAGTCCATAATTTAGTAGTGTAAGACTAGAGGGAAGGCAGCCAACTCTTGGGACACTCTTTTTACCAGTCAGTAATGGGCTTGACCGTAACATATAAATGACCTCGTGGCTGAAAGGGCGAGTATGTTTTATGTGAGGGTGATTACCGGTAGCGACCCTCAGAGTGTGAATTGAGCGCCCTAACCACCTGGCCATGCTGGACCAAACTACAACTCATTCTAAATAATTTAGTATTCACTTTTACGAAATATTAAACCAATATCAATACGCAGCAACACTATATAAAGCTGAAAATTAGGGACTGGTAGCGCAGATACCCTTGTGTGGCCTTGCGCGAAAAAAAAATTATATAAATATTATGTCTTCTTTTCGATTCTTTTTGTACTATTGCTAAGCCACGCCCCAGTTTAGAAGTCTAACCAATAACTTTCATCTTGTTTCAGTTGTGAAAGGAAAAAAAAACAGGTTTTGATGTATAACTAATTTAAAAACCTTACATAAGCTCTCGATATAATCTAAAATGCTCATAGATTCGTATCTAATAGAATGAACGCTATATAAGAAAGTCAAAAACCAATAAAGCTTTTTCTTTTTAAATTTTCATCTGATTATGTTCATAATATAGACACACAACATTTCGAGAATGACATACCGTTAGGCCATGCCTGGCGTTGAAAGACAGCTTAAAGAGATTGTGTTGTAATACCTTGCTAGAAAAGATAGTGAATCAATAGATGAGTAATAATATGTAACATTTGTAGGTGAGATAGTAAAATAAAATTTTAATTAAATGGCCCTTAAAGCGTATTCCAGAAAAATTCAAAACCATATAAAAACAACTTAAAAAAAAATTAAATGAACGTCATCAAATTATCTGATTAAAAAGGAAAAACAGTTTGATGAATGTATAATTAATCAGTGTGTCCACACTGCGAACCTTTACTGAAGCACGTTTCACGTGTTCAGCTTTGGATCCTTTAAATAATTAAACGATTTCTTTATTTTCTTCTACGCGCACGGCCTGGCATGGCCGCCTGGCGTTCGACTCGTAATCTGATGGTCGCGAGCTTGAATCCCTGTCACAACAAACATACTCTTTTTTTTCAGTTGTGCGGGCGTTATAATGTGACGGTTGATCCTACTATTCGTTGGTAAAATAGTAGCCAAAGAGTTGGCGGTGGATGGTGATAACTAGCTTCCTTCCGTCTGCTCTTGCACTGCTAAATTAGGAACGGCTAACGCAGGTAGCTCTCGTGTAACTTGGCGCGAAATTAAAAAAAAACAAACAGTTTGACGTTTTGTAGTTCTTCAAAATTTATCTGATATTTTTTATCGTATCATATGGTTCCTGGTTAATTTAAAGGAGATATAGCCATTATTGGAACGTATAACGTACAAAACGAGAGCCCTTTTGGAATATTTATATGTCCTGAAAGTAAATTTGTTTATTTGTGTCCAGTTTCATCTGAAAGGTTGACGTTAAACTTCGTGACATACAACACGATCTCCCAACACACATCCTTCAGTGTCAAATTCTGTCGCCAGATGTCTTTACATGGCGGGCGGTTTCAAAGCGCATTCTATAAGAGAAACAGATTATGACAAAATCATTTTGAAAAACATACAGAAATTCTTGCCGCAAATTTTAACCTCACTTATAAACTCTACTAAACATGGCTAACTTCACAGTCCTACATATCAATATCCAGGGTGCTCTTGCTTCCAAGAAACATGAGATTGAAGATACAACAAACTCCATAAAACCTGATGTAATTTTAATTGGTGAAACCCTCCTCTATAACTACCATAGATTTAAGTTAAGTGGCTACTCCATTATTAGACATGACAGGAAGGATAACAGAGATCCAAACATTGGGATATTATTATTGTATAAGACTGAACATATAGTTAAATAACTTAGTATCGCATCCAGTAATGAAACAATTATTATTAAGATAAAAACATTAAATCATACAGATGTAATTGTGGCGGGAATCTATTGCTCGCCTAGTACAGTGCTAGATATACATCTACTGAATATATTATATAATAGCAATTGTAATCTTATTATTATTGGCGACCTAAACAGTAAACATATAGCATTCAACTGTCGCAGTATAAACGCTAATGGTAACCTACTTTATCAATTTTTGGATGATACAAACATGACGTTATTAAACGATGCAACCCCGACACATATATCGTACGCACACGGCACCAGTGAAATACTGGATCTATGCCTGTGTTCGTCAAATATGAGTCACAAATTTGTAAATTTCCATATTGGTCACGATTTAGATAGTGACCACCTTCCAGTCTGGTGTATCTTCAATCTCACCCCCCACTTACACAAAATCATAGCTAAAGACCAACTGAACTACAAAAAGGCTAACTGGCCAGTTTTTAAATCTATTTTCAATGAAACCTTACCTCCTGAGGTACTGCATATAGCCGCGGACGCATCAGATATAGATGCATACTGAGTGTCTAAAAAATGCAGCAAACAGTTCGATACCGAAACAAAAACACTTCACAACATCTCATTCTTGGCAACCGCATAAAGACATAATACACTTAATTAAAAACAGACGTATACTCCGCAGACAGTACATTCAAAATCGCAACCCCACACTCAAAACTCAGATAAACACAATAAGGAATAAAATACGAAACTTGATCAGACAACAAAAACAAGAAAACTGGGATAACTTCTGTTCCGAGCTAAATCACAAAACTGATCCTAAACAATTCTGGACACACTTGAAAAGATTTACAAATGCAGGAACAACAAACACAGTATATCCACCACTGGAACTGGATGGAGAAACAGCATACACTAATACAGAAAAAGCCGAGTTATTTAAAAAACACCTGGTCAGCACGTTCAAGACACATCATGGACCACACATGAACAGGTATTTTTATAATACAGTTACAAACTTTATTGATCAAAACAGAAGCATTTTTACACCTGTATTTCCAGTCAACACAATTACACACCAAGAAAGAGCAAAAGACTGGAGCACTCAACAATTGATAAAACATATCACTGTAACAGAAGTCGTAACAGCAATTAAGAACACAAAAAAGAAAGCCCCTGGAGAAGATGGTATTCAAGCTATCCTCCTAAAACAAGGCACTCAGAGATTATATGAACACCTAACAGCATTATTTAATCTCTCACTATCAGCTGGATATATCCCCGTTTCTTGGAAGGAAGTAATAATATTAATGTTCCAGAAAGAAGAAAAGCCAGCGAATAAACCAAACAACTACCGCCCGATTAGTTTAACCAGTTGTATTGGCAAAGTATTAGAGAGGATAATTAGTAATCGTCTGTCAGTTTATTTAGAAGAAAATTCAAAATTACCAGAAATACAAAACGGATTTCGAAAATTCCGTCAAACGACAGACCACCTGATTCGACTAACAGAATCAATTACCGACAGCTTCAATAAAAATGAATGCACTGTAGCTTGCTTTCTCGACATTGAGAAAGCATTTGACACAGTGTGGCATAACGGTCTATGACATAGACTACTGGAAATGAAATTACCCCAGGAAACTATTCGCTGGCTTTCCAACTTCCTGGATAACAGAATGTGTAAAGTTAATGTAAATGGGGCCCACTCAGGGCCCTTTTCACCCGAAGCAGGAGTTCCGCAGGGAGGGGTTGTTAGCCCTATAATATTTATCATGTACGTGAGCAATATGCCTCTGTCGGACCTAAATTGAGGTTATGCATCACAGTTCGCTGACGATGTAGCAGTCTGGAAAAGTGCCCCCACTCCGTCGATAGCAGCAACGAACCTACAGCCAGTCCTAAATAGCATTGAAGAATACTGCCAGAAATACAGAATCAAAATCAATATTCCAAAAACCCAAGTCATATTATTCAGCAGACGGAATAAGCTGAAAAAAGATCCACCAAAACTATATATGAATGGATCACTTTTACTGACTGCTACATCTGCTAAATTTCTAGGTCTAACCTATGATTCCAAATTAACGTGGATACCACACATAAAAAATGTCCTGACACGAATCTGGAAAAGAGCAAGTTATGTAAGAAGTCTTTCAGGTAATATCCAAGGAACATCACCAGCAAACATACTTAAAATCTACAAAACGTACATCAGACCAACAATAGAATATGCATCACCTGCATGGATTAACATAGCACCTACACATGTGCAGAAACTTCAACCTATACAAAATTCAGTACTAACTTCTGCTTATAAAGTACCACGTAGCACCTCAACCACATTCATGCACAAGTATGCAAACATAGACACAATATCTGAAAGACTCCTGCATAACACTCTAAAATATTTCAATAAGAATTGGCATAAAAATGAATTAATGTGTGATCTCGACAGATATCACGTACATGATGAAAATAGTCCTAAATACCTCTCCCCTTTTAACTTATATTTAAGTAATGTAACTCAAGCTGGCCACTATGCACTAGACTCTTAGTCATTGATTACTATTTATCATATAATTATTATTATTAATATATTAATATACTTACTTTTATTTGTGTGTGTGTGCGTGTTACTACACGTAGTAGTAGTAGCATTCTTTCTTTAAAAAAAAAAAAATTCTTGTTCCGTCCATGCATGGTCTGAGCCCTAAAATGGGCCTGAGCATCAAATTATACTTTTACTCTGGCCCAAAGCTATAAAAAAAAATAATAATAACAATAATAATAAAAAGAATAATAAATAAATAAATAATAATAATAATAACAAAAATTGTAAATTGTTTTGATGCTATGAATGTTCGGGAAGGAGGAAGAGGTCAAATGTACCTGACCCTCCTGGGTATTTAACAGCAATACTCAAATACCGACACATCGGAACGCAAGATTATGACACCGCGTGTAATTGAGTGCAGCGCCCCACTACGACGAGCCATCAAGATCACAGCTGTGGAAAGGATAAATGGAGTTGGGATCTGGCTGGAGTCGACAGCATTCTTCAAGTGCTAACAGAGTGATCGAAACTCAGAGAAACACGCAGGAATATCTGGGAAATTCTGTAAGATATTGAACTGGTATGTGTCTTGTGACTGGTCTTATTACACGATAGCGACAGAGTTTGTCCTTCATTTAGCCGGTGAAAAAGAAAACAATTTTGTACCTAAAGTCAACCGTCTCTTCGTCTTCCCTGTTCTCCAGACAGACGTCATAAATCTGTCCTTGTCAGCAAAATTCACGTGCTGCTCGATTATGTTGCCTGGAATAAACACCAAAGGTGAGAATTGTTCAAATAAGTTAATTTCTTTATTACAAGTCTTAAAGTACGTTTGTGAGGGAAGGTTGGCTTGATGGGCTGTAAGTTTGATAATGACATCACGCTATCCGATCAGAGGAGCCAAAGAATTGACGGTGAGCGCTGTTGATCAGCTGTCTTCCCTCCAGCTTATCAGTTAAAAACTAGAATTGTGTACATTTTGGCGAAACAAACAAGGAAACGAAAAAACAACTTTATATAATTCAATAAAAACTGATGACTGTTAGACTGAAAAAATACAAAATTGTTTTGTATCAGCTGAACTCCTTAGTGTAATCTCCTCTAGGTTCAGCATTACCAGGTGATTAGTGTTTACTCCTCTAGGTTCGGCATAGCCAGGTGATTAGCTGAACTCCTCTATGTTCGGCATAGCCAGGTGATTAGTCTCAATTTCTCTAGGTTCGGCATAGCCAGGTGATTACTCGTAATTCCTCTAGGTTCGGCATAGCCAGGTGATTAGTGTGAACTTCCCCAGGTTCGGCATAGCCAGGTGATTAGTGTGAACTCCTCTAAGTTTGGCATAGCCAGGTGATTAGTCTAAATTCCTCTAGGTTCGGCATAGCCAGGTGATTAGTGTGAACTTCCCTAGGTTCGGCATAGCCAGGTGATTAGTGTGAATTTCCCTAGGTTCGGCATAGCCAGGTGATTAGTGTGAACTCCTCTAAGTTTGGCATAGCCAGGTGATTAGTCTAAATTCCTCTAGGTTCGGCATAGCCAGGTGATTAATCTCAATTCCTCTAGGTTCGGCATAGCCAGGTGATTAGTGTGAACTTCCCCAGGTTCGGCATAGCCAGGTGATTAGTGTGAACTCCTCTAAGTTTGGCATAGCCAGGTGATTAGTCTCAATTCCTCTAGGTTCGGCATAGCCAGGTGATTAGTCTCAATTCCTCTAGGTTCGGCATAGCTAGGTGATTAGTGTGAACTCCTCTAAGTTTGGCATAGCCAGGTGATTAGTCTCAATTCCTCTAGGTTCGGCATAGCCAGGTGATTAGTGTGAACTTCCCTAGGTTCGGCATAGCCAGGTGATTAGTGTGAACCCCTCTAGGTTCGGCATAGCTAGGTGATTAGTGTGAATTCCTCTAAGTTTGGCATAGCCAGGTGATTAGTCTCAATTCCTCTAGGTTCGGCATAGCCAGGTGATTAGTGTGAACTTCCCTAGGTTCGGCATAGCCAGGTGATTAGTGTGAACTCCTCTAAGTTTGGCATAGCCAGGTGATTAGTCTAAATTCCTCTAGGTTCGGCATAGCCAGGTGATTAGTCTCAATTCCTCTAGGTTCGGCATAGCCAGGTGATTAGTCGTAATTCCTCTAGGTTCGGCATAGCCAGGTGATTAGTGTGAAACTTCCCCAGGTTCGGCATAGCCAGGTGATTAGTGTGAACTCCTCTAAGTTTGGCATAGCCAGGTGATTAGTCTAAATTCCTCTAGGTTCGGCATAGCCAGGTGATTAGTCTCAATTCCTCTAGGTCCGGCATAGCCAGGTGATTAGTGTGAACTTCCCTAGGTTCGGCATAGCCAGGTGATTAGTGTGAACTTCCCTAGGTTTGGCATAGCCAGGTGATTAGTGTGAACTCCTCTAAGTTTGGCATAGCCAGGTGATTAGTCTAAATTCCTCTAGGTTCGGCATAGCCAGGTGATTAATCTCAATTCCTCTAGGTTCGGCATAGCCAGGTGATTAGTGTGAACTTCCCCAGGTTCGGCATAGCCAGGTGATTAGTGTGAACTCCTTTAAGTTTGGCATAGCCAGGTGATTAGTCTCAATTCCTCTAGGTTCGGCATAGCCAGGTGATTAGTGTGAACCCCTATAGGTTCAGCATAGCCAGGTGATTAGTGTGAACTCCTCTAGGTTCAGCATAGCCAGGTGATTAGTGCGCTTGACTCGTAATCGAAGAGTCGCGAGTTCGAATTCCCGTCACATCAAACATGCCTGGCCTTTCATTTCTGGGGGCATTATAAAGTAACGGCCAATCTTACTATTTATTGGTAAAAGAGTAGCTCCAACAGTTGTTAGTGGGTGGTGATGACAAGCTGCCTTGTCTTTAGTCTTAAACTGCTAAATTATGGAAGGCTAGTGCAGATATCCCTCGTGTAACTTTGGGTAAAATTAAAAAAAAACAAGCAAACGAACTGAGTCTTCTTGGGGTATTCGTAAGCTGAAGAACTGCGCTACCACAGAATATTATGTGTGCTATTTACAAGAGCTACGATCATTCTGGTCAGTAGTTCAAAGCTAGAGATGACAGGTAGCTTTACCAAAGTCACGAATCGTCTTTTCAGTTTTCTGTGAAACAAAGAATCACAACTATTCTTGTTTAACATGCTTGGATACACGTTCTATACTTTTATTCCACTGGAGCTTTCAAGCATCGTGTTTGTCTTAAGAAAGCATGACAGTTATCGCTTTTGTCAAGTCACCCCAATGCTATTTTAAGGGATATGGTGTTTTGGTTATTTATGGTTTTTACTGTGTCGAAAATGTCTCATCTATAATGATAATGTTTACTTCCAAGACGTAGAACAAAACCTGTTTGAGGAGATACGAACACCAGGTGAACTTTTCAACATCTTAAATAACGTCTTTCAATTAAACTGATTTTGTTTTTAGAAGTAGACAAGGGTTAACATATAGATCGCCACTGGCTAAATAACACCGTTGGCTTCGTTTTGTACTTTGCAGATCTGACTTTCCCTCTTTCAATAGAAGTCTGATGTAATCGTTACATTAAGTAGCAGCAACTCAAAGTGGAACACACCAAATATTCCTGTGGTGGAGATCCACGCTTCAGCCAGTGTACCTGCACTGAGCCATTGTCAACATTTTATAAAATATCCATTTTTCATCTCCAGTCATTAACTTGTCCAAAGAAAGGTGAGTTACGCTAACGAGAGTGTAAAGAAGTGTAAATGTCCACTCTTGCTCTAAGGTTGGCTTCTGTCAAATCATGGCGGACCCATTTTCCAAGTTGTTGCAGATGACTATGAACTGTTCAATGGGTTGAATTAAGCTTGTGTGCTAGTTTGTCAACTGTTACATCACAATCTTCATCAAGTGCAACCAGCAGCAAGTCAGCAGGACGACCTGAATGTGACGCGTCACTTAAGTTGTAGTCATCCGGTCTGAACTTCTGAAACCACCTTCGACATTTTCTGTCACTGAGAGACTCCACACCATAAACACTTTGAATGTTTCGTTTAGTTTCTGCTGCACTATTGTCTCTTTAAACTCATAAAACATTATATGTCTAATGTGATCCTCAGACACATCCATCTTCATTAGGGTTTATTTGATTAATGATCTTAAAAAGTGGAGTTGGGTTAGTTTCTTTTATTTGTCTGAACATTCTTATTCACGTCCTACTATATATTTTAGTCATTAAAACCTTCTACAAAGACAGAAATAGTGATGACCTTTCTTTATTAAATTTTTGGACATTACTTATAGGATGACCTGATAACTTTTGCTTGAAATCCTAGAAGGTGGAAGTAAAGTGCAGGTTGTGTACGTTTAACAATGAATTTGTTAACAATAAATGTTGTATATGACGCCACATTAAGGGTTATAAATATGAAATATAATTTTACACATTACTATCGTTTGTATTTAGAACTTCAATCTGACTTATTTTTATAATTTCTTATTAGATAACCAAATAAAGAATTTATGCCTTACCTCCGTAAGCCTCTCTCTTATACGATTTTTAACACCTAGACCGGTTGAATTTAAACACAGATAACTTGCTAAGTTCTCATTTAGGAACGATTGTCGTGGCAAATGGCAGATCACATGCAGCTGGAAATAGAGTTATAATTTTGCTATTGGTTGTAATAAAACGGCCTGATTATAAGCTCATTTATTGATTGAATCATTGATTGGTGTACTTTTGGTAACATATAGAACATGTAAGTTTAAACTGAAGGTGAAAACACGAACTATGGTGGTGACAGAAATGTCTTTTTTATAGCTGTGTATCACTAAAACTATGTTACAATAGAGAAATACTAAAGTAAGATCCTTTAAAATAGGGCCTGGCATGGCCGAGCGCGTTAAGGCGTGCACTCGTAATCCGAGGGTCGCGGGTTCGCGCCCGCGTCGCGCTAAACATGCTCGCCCTCCCAGCCGTGGGGGTGTATAATGTGACGGTCAATCTCACTATTCGTTGGTAAAAAAGTAGCCCAAGAGTTGGCGGTGGGTGGTGATGACTAGCTGCCTTCCCTCTAAGGTTAAATTAGGGACGGCTAGCACAGATAGCCCTCGAGTAGCTTTGTGCGAAATTCCAAAATTCCATTCCATTTCCATTCCTTTAAAATAGAAGAATAATTCTGTACTAAATGTCTCTACAAAATGTCATGGTTCAGTGAGATATAATACGTAATATATTTGATTACGTTACGCAATAAACCCTGTCGTCTGCAATTAAGCCAAGTTTTTGGGGACCAATATCAGCTTTTACTGTCGTAAAATGCTTTTTCGAGTCGCCAGGTTTAGTGCAAAAAGTTATTTTCGACAAATAGCTAGATTATAAGATTCGGCGTTACGTAAAGCCTCGTGCCTGATGCAAGGTAACTTTAAAAAAATTATAAATATTAAACGTTCGTTGTTAATATAAAACGTATTTTTGTCCAGACGTACACAAGCAAGTAATTGTTAAAAAGTCTCAAATGTTTACTGTGTTTTCTAGAAAGCGAACTTCAAATTGGATTTCGTTTCTTGACATTTTGTCTTTAAATTTTAAAATAATGATAGATGTTATTTTTTCTTTAAGGATCTTAGGCTTGTTTTCTGTACGTTAAAGATTTTAATATTTGTTAACTTTACCACCTTTGTCTGAGTTATATCTCGACATACTAGTGACATTTTACTTAATGGCTAATTCAATCAATAAGGACACTCATAGGGTTAAGAAAACGCTACATATTATAAAATGTTCTCAGATCTACTTATTCAAATGACAGGTTATTGTTCGATTTACGGCTGTAAACGTCTTAATTAGCGTCTTAAGTAGTTGTTTTGTTTTTAATTTCGTGCAAAGCTACACTAGGGCTACTTTCGCTAACGGTCCCTAATTTAGGAGTGTAAAACTAGAGGAAAAGCAGCTAGTCATCACCACCCACCGCCAACTCTTGAGCTACTCTTTTACCAATGAATAGTGGGATTTGCCGTCACAGTATAATGCTTCCACTGTTGAAAGGGCGATCATGTTCGGCGTGACGGGGATTTGAACTTGCGACGCTGAGATCGCGCATGAACCGCCCTCACCTGGCCATGCCTGGGTGTAGCTACCAGCTATATTTATTATTTATAATACTTAACTACCGTTCGTCAGTAACTATGAAAAACAAGTGAAACAAAGCTGGGGATATCATTTAGTTGAACAACGAATCTCTGTTTGGAATCTACCAAATGGAATAAACTCCAGGTGACAGAAACGGTTTCTGGTTTCTTTTCTTTTGAAGATGATTGTACAATCCTACTCGTGGTCAAGGAGAGATCAGCTTAATCGTAACCCAAGTGAACAGAATTTGAATTTTTTATTCCAGCTAATTATATTCAGTACTCTTTTGGTTAAACTTGGTAACCCCCACCAAAAAAAAAGAGAAAAGAACAATCCAGTTTAATTTGAAAATGATCAGAATGCAATAACGCTAGATGATACGGTAGTCTTTCTATTGTCGACAAAAATACTATGAAATGTTACATAAATCACTTTTAGCGCCAGACATCCGTGACATTTATAACGAGTATCATTTCAAACCAAAGTTATTTGTTCCGTCCTCAGTACGAAAATGTCACACAAGGGCGAGTGACCAATACAGATCACAATAGCTTTTCCTTTTGTGACGCCCCCAGTGGTTCAGCGGTATGTCTGCGGGCTAAAAACCGGATTTCTATACCCGTGGTGGGCAGAGCACAGATAGCCCATTGTGTAGCTTTGTGCTTAATTCAAAACAACAACAACCTTTTGTGATACTTTTTATATTTCTGTTCAAACTAGATCCTTATAGGACGTTTGTCTTTGAAACAAGTCTTATCGTGACACTATTTAAACATAACTTTTCAGAGTAATATTCTTCCATACCATTACAGAACGTAGATTTCAACACTGTGGTAATGCCATCATGCCATCACAGAACGTAAATTTCAACACTGTGGTAATGCCATCATGCCATTACAGAACGTAGATTTCAACACTGTGGTAATGCCATCATGCCATCACAGAACGTAAATTTCAACACTGTGGTAATACCATCATACCATCACAGAACGTAGATTTCAACACTGTGGTAATGTTTCACTGATCCTTGTTGACAACTGAATAAACCAAGGTGAAAGTAGTTACCATTATTTAGAATTACAATATATTTATACCAAGGACATGTCATAAGGGTTTTGCTTGAATGTACATACTGATATACGGTCTTAATTACATAAAAAGAAGCTGACAAGGATCATATGGTTCTGGTATATACTAGAATAAATTAATTAAATTATTTAATAAATTACATTGTCATGCCAGAGCCCAAAAGGCATAGAGAATTGTCAGTAGAAGAGAGTTTACATTAAAGCTTTACGTGATGGTGATTGGACTCTCTGACAAATCGTCACACACTGTAAATGTTCTAAAAACCTTATATAATAATGTGAAAATAGTAAAGTAAGAGACAGAACACCTAAATTCATAGATACTGATGTTAACTATCTTAGTTTATGTAACTTTTGGGACAGTTAAGACTGATATCAAGCCTGAGATAAACAACCATGTACCAAATGACAGATGTTCAAATCTACAGTATCAAGAAGACTAATCCAGAACAGAATATCTGGTTGTGTAGCAGTTAAATAAAACCTTTACTTTGATCTCCAGATATTGTCAAGACTGAAATTTGTTGAAAAATATGAAAACTGGTTAGTTAATGATTGGAAACTGATTTATGGATGAATGAGACAAGGAGGAGACAATGTGATGATTTGGACATGTTTTTCTGCTGAGGTAATAGGAAATATACAAAATAAATGTAGTAATGTACCAGTACAAGTACCATAAGGTACTGAATATCATGGAGTACACAACTGTTTGTGTAGTAATGAACCAGTACAAGTACCATCAGACACTAAACATCATGGTGTACACAACTGTTTGTGTAATAATGAACCAGTACAAGTATCATCAGACACTGAACATCATGGTGTACACAACTGTTTGTGTAATAATGAACCAGTACAAGTACCATCAGACACTGAACATCATGGTGTACACAACTGTTTGTGTAATAATGAACCAGTACAAGTACCATCAGACACTGAACATCATGGTGTACACAACTGTTTGTGTAATAATGAACCAGTACAAGTATCATCAGACACTGAACATCATGGTGTACACAACTGTTTGTGTAATAATGAACCAGTACAAGTACCATCAGACACTGAACATCATGGTGTACACAGTTGTTTGTGTAATAATGAACCAGTACAAGTACCATCAGACACTGAACATCGTGGTGTACACAGTTGTTTGCGTAAAAATGAGCCAGTACAAGTACCATCAGATACTGAACATCATGGTGTACACAGTTGTTTGTGTAATAATGAACCAGTACAAGTACCATCAGACACTGAACATCATGGTGTACACAACTGTTTGTGTAATAATGAATCAGTACAAGTACCATCAGACACTGAACATCATGGTGTACACAGTTGTTTAATAATGAACCAGTACAAGTACCATCAGATACTGAACATCATGGTGTACACAGTTGTTTAATAATGAACCAGTACAAGTACCATCAGATACTGAACATCATGGTGTACACAGTTGTTTGTGTAATAATGAACCAGTACAAGTACCATCAGACACTGAACATCATGGTGTACACAGTTGTTTGTGTAATAATGAACCAGTACAAGTACCATCAGACACTGAACATCATGGTGTACACAACTGTTTGTGTAATAATGAACCAGTACAAGTACCATCAGACACTGAACATCATGGTGTACACAGTTGTTTAATAATGAACCAGTACAAGTACCATCAGATACTGAACATCATGGTGTACACAGTTGTTTGTGTAGTAATGAACCAGTACAAGTACCATCAGACACTGAACATCATGGTGTACACAACTGTTTGTGTAATAATGAACCAGTACAAGTACCATCAGACACTGAACATCATGGTGTACACAGTTGTTTAATAATGAACCAGTACAAGTACCATCAGATACTGAACATCATGGTGTACACAGTTGTTTGTGTAATAATGAACCAGTACAAGTACCATCAGACACTGAACATCATGGTGTACACAACTGTTTGTGTGATAATGAACCAGTACAAGTACCATCAGACACTGGACATTGTGGTGTACACAACTGTTTGTGTGATAATGAACCAGTACAAGTGCCATCACATACTGAACATCATGGTGTACACAACTGTTTGTGTGATAATGAACCAGTACAAGTGCCATCACATACTGAACATCATGGTGTACACAACTGTTTGTGTGATAATGAACCAGTATAAGTGCCATCAGACACTGGACATAATGGTGTACACAACTGTTGGTGTGGTAATGAACCAGTACAAGTACCATCAGACACTGGACATCGTGGGGTACACAGTTGTTTGTGTGGTAATGAACAAGTACAATCAGACACTGGACATCATGGGGTACACAGTTGATTGTGACCCAAACACTCATCAAACGTGTGTATAAATTACTTTGCTAAGAGAGAAGCTGCTGGAGTCATTTAAATGATACAATGGTCCTCACGGAGACCTGATCTGGGATTGATAGATCAAAAACTTGATAAATCAAAGGTTCCTTCCACAGAGACTTTATGGGAGTGTATTAGAGACATCTGTAGTAAAATCCCAAAGTAAACTTTGATTAAATATGAAGTTACAATGCCTGAAATACTAATGGGAGTTATTAAAACAAGAGAGGAACACATGAAATATTGACTGTTTGTTGAACTGCAGAGTTTCTGTTGTACTAAATATTAATAACACTTTGATGTTTCACCTGTGATTTATCTTCCATTGTTCTTTAAATGTAATATAATTTTTGTCTTTGTCCTTACACTTTTCACAGTACTATATATACATAATAAATAAATCTTTGTTCTAACACTTTTCACAGTACTATATGTAAACATAGCAGAATTTTGCCATAAGTACAATAATTATCACTGTTTTTGATGTAATACTTGTTCTGAGTTAAAGTTGATAAAATACGAGACCATAATCGAATTTAATGTGTCTCAATATTTTAATATAATTTGTAGTTAAAGTGATAAATAACAGCTTGTGTTGAAGACTTCTTGTTTCAAGTCGCTCGAAGTGTAGTATCAGCTCTTGTGATGAAGAGAAGGACAAGAGAATTTTCGGGGGAACAGATCCCCTGGTTTCCTAGAAAGCATGAAATGTAATAGTGTCTTCTCACACAGTGCTACTAATTATTGTTTGTTTGACACAACTACAAACGTTTTATCTTTCTGCAGATCCCAGTTCAACAGTGATGGGGCTTGTTGGTGAATCTGCTTCACTGCCCTGTAACGTGGACGTCGCTTTATGTGGCGAAGTTTATTTCATCGCGTGGACAAAAAACACCTCCACTGAATGGAAGAGGATATACTTGTACAGCGATGACGTAGAAAAGCCGCTTCAGGAATTAGCCAATCCGGACAGAGCTGACTTTAGGGTTGAAGAGTCCGCTGCCTGTCTAAGAATCTCTCCTTAGAAATGAAAGACGAAGGAAGTTACAAATGTGACGTCACTTACATACAGGGGAAGTGCCCCTCACTTTCTTACGCCCATCTTATTATAATGAGTAAGTAAAAATATGAAACACGGCATGCAGTTTATCCATTCAGTTCTTTGTGTTAATATCAATTTTCTTTGTACATCTTAAATTTAATACCAACAACAACGATCATTAACCCCACCAGGTGGCGATATTATTGTTTTAATTTATGTAGATTCGTGTAGCAGTATAGTTGGAAAATATCTGATCAGATTTTAATCACAATTAATACAATATAATGGTACTGTTACTAATTATTATTAACCTCACCAGAAGGCAGTTTCATTTTTTTCATTTCTATCAATTTGTCGCGAGTTTATAAACATAGTTATGTAATCCAATTTAACTTCTAATTCACCTAAACCTATTGGATGGAATATAATGGCAGAATATTGACTGATATAATCAAACGATTATACAAATGTAGTTTATAAAGAGATGTTAACAATCGGTGGATCTTTCAGTCGTATAATCAACTTGAATAGATAAAATACAATCTTTATTTTAAGTACATAGTGTTTTAATAAATATGGTACTTAATTAAGTACACAGTGTTTTATGAGCTACAGACCCTTATAAAGTACACAGTCTTTTATCAAGTAGGAAGTATTCAATTAAATACACAGTCTTTTAATGAATACACAGTTGTTTATTAAATACACAGTATTCAATTAAAACATTTTTTTTATAGAATACTGTTTTGTAGTAAAAACAGTATTTTATTGAATACTCTTTTGTTCTAAATACACAGTCTTTTATTGAATACTCTTTTGTACTAAATACACAGTCTTTTATTGAATACTGTTTTGTACTAAATACACAGTATTTTATTAAGCACACACTATTCAATTCAATGCTGTCTTTTATTAAGTAATAGTATTTTATTGAAACACAGTCTTTTATTAAATACACAGTTTTTATCATATGACAGTCTTTTATTAACTACACATTCATTTCTTAAGTACACAGTATTTTATTAAATACAATCTTTTATTAGTGCATGTCTTCTATTGAATTCAGAACCTTTTATTAAGTACACAGTCTTTTGTTTAATACACTGTATTTTAGTAAATACACAGTATTTTATGAAGTGCACAGTCTTTTATTGAATACAAAGTGTTTTATAAAGTGCACAGAGCTTTATTAAGTAGACAATGTTTTATTAAACACACAGTCCTTAATTAAATATACAGTATTTTAAGTACATAGTACTTAAATTAAATACAATCTTTTATTAAATCCACAGTTTTTATTGGATACACAGTCCTTTATTAAATATGCAGTCTTTTATTAAGTATACAGTATTTAATTAAATAAACAGTATTTTAATAAATTTGTTTATTTGATACAGTCTTTTATTAAGTACACAGTGATTTGTTAATTACACAGTCTTTTAGTAAATACTCATTCTTTATTAAATATACAGTCTTTTATTAAAAACAGTCGTTTCTTAAATACATGGATGTATTAAATGCACAGTCTTTTACTGAATACAGTCTTTTATTGAGTAAACAGTGTTTTATTAAATACAAACTTTTATAAAGTACACATTCTTTTATTGAACACGCAGTGTCTTATTCAGTACACAGTATTTTAATAAATACACAGGTGCTTAATAAGTGTGTACTCTTTTATTAAGTACACAGTATGTTATTAAGAATACAGTATTTTATTAACTATACAGTCTTTATTAAATATGCAGTATTTTATTAAATACATAGTCTCTTGTTGAATACAGTCTTTTATTAAGTACACAGTCCTTTATTATGTATATAGTCTTTTATTAAATTCAAACTTTTAATAGATACACATTATTAAGTACAACATCTTTCATTAAATACACAGTCTTCTATTAAGTTTGCAGTATTTTATTAAATACTAGTATTTTTTTGGATGCACAGACTTTAATTAAGTACACAGTATTCAGTTAAATACACATTCTTTTATTAAATACACAGTGATTTATTAAGTGCACAGTTTTTTAGTAAATACATAGTTGTTTATTGGGAACCCAATCTTTTATTAAGTGCCAAGTGTACATTTATTAAATGTACAGTATTTTATTAAGTACCTAGTGTTTTATTAAATACACATTATTTTATTAAATACCCAGTGTTTGATTAAGTGCAGAGTCTTTCATTAAATAAACAGTTTTATCAAATACACAGTCTTTTATTAAGTACATAATCTTTTACTGAATTTGGTCTTTTATTAAAAGCACAGTCTTTTATTAAGTACTGAGTATTTTATTAACTTCACAGTCTTTTATTGTATACGCTCTTTTATTAAAACCACATTTTAAAAATAAATACACAGTATTTTATTAAGTAAACAGTATTTTTAAGTACATAATATTTTATTAAATAAACAGTCTTTTACTTGATACCATATTTTATTAGCTATAGAATGTTTTATTATAAACACTTTCTTTTATTAAATACATAGTCTTTTAATAAGTACGCAGTCTCATACCAAGTACACATTGTTTTATTAAATACATAGTCCTTTAGTAAGTACACACTGTTTTATTAAATACATAGTCCTTTAGTAAGTACACATTGTTTTATTAAATACATAGTTCTTTAGTAAGTACACATTGTTTTATTAAATACATAGTCCTTTAGTAAGTACACGTTGTTTTATTAAATACATAGTCCTTTAGTAAGTACACATTGTTTTATTAAATACATAGTCCTTTAGTAAGTACACAGTATTTTCTTAAATTCATAGTCTTTTATTAAGTATACAGTTTTTTATTAAATAAAGTATTTTATTAAGTACACATTGCTTTATTAAATATACAGTCATTTTTTAAATACATAGTATTTTATTAAGTACACGTTGTTTTAATAAATATACAGTCATTTTTTAAATACATAGTATTTTATTAAGTACACATTGTTTTAATAAATATACAGTCTTCTATTAAGTACACAGTCTTTTACTAAGAACACAATGTTTTGTTAAATATACAGTCTTTTAATAAATACACAGTGATTTATTAAATACCTAGTGTTTTATTAAATATAGTGTTTTATTAATCAATTTGTTAAACTTTAATTTTGTTCAACAAAAAAGTTCATTGTCCCCCAGGGAGAAAGTGGTCATTACTAGGGTACAATAAAAATTCACTGGATTCTTTTTGTTTTTCAGAAATATTGTACGATCACACTTTTATTTACATTTATTCCAAGTTCTAACACAATTTCCTTGAAAAATTGTTGACTTTTCGTGTTGAACTAACACTTTCTAAATCTTATTGTACTATTTTTCGTGTCGAACTAATACTTTCTAAATATTATTGTACTATTTTTCGTGTCGAACTAATACTTTCTAAATATTATTGTACTATTTTTCGTGTCGAACTAATACTTTCTAAATCTCATTGTACTATAAGCAGCTATTGTAAAACACGTTATGTTTTTTCTTCAAAAAGTTTCTTACTTTCGAGAAAGAAAAATAAATTTTTCGATCGTTTCAAGTGACGTTTCGTCGAGGCTTCGATGAGTGTATTAAGTCCGAACTCCAAGACCATACTAATTGATGAGTTAGCAGCGCTAGCTCCTGTTGAGAAAATAAAACCAACTCTTATGTAGTTACTCAAAATCAATTGATGCTTCCGTCATGATTAATCACTAAAACACATCTCGTGTATATTTATTCATTTCTACGGTAAACACAAAATTATTTTAAAAAAAAGATTTTTTTTTCATATGATTTTCAAAAATTATTATAAAGAGCACAGACTTATTGTTCCAAATTTTAACTACATGTGGGGGAAACTGTTTTTTATTTTAAACACCTGCGATGAAAATGATCAAATTTAGATATTTTATCCAACAGACTTTATTATTCAATGAAAAATACTTGTCTAGTACTTTATATAATAAGAACAGCCTACTATTTGATGTTTTAAATTAGAAAAATACTTGTTTAGTACTTTATATAATAAGAACAGCCTACCATTGGATGTTTTAAATTAGAAAAATACTTGTCTAGTACTTTATATAATAAGAACAGCCCACCATTGGATGTTTTAATTAAGTTCCAATGAAAACATTCTCGATTAAAAACATGATAATTTAATCGTACAATGTTTGCTATGTCCACAACAGGTATCGAAACTCGATTTCAGCCTTATAATCTTTCAAACTCGTAGCTGAGCCGATGGGTGTGGGCCATTAATGGAAGATACTTTTGTTTTAATTGTTTGAGAACAAAGCTACACAGGGACATTTGCTGTGCTTACCGAATGGAATCGAAACCTTAATTCCAATGTTGTAAGCCTGTATATCAACTACTCTCCACTGCGGCAGGTTTGTTTAACTTCAATAATTTGAATACAAAATATGATATTTTCGTCTCTATAAAATGTTTTTCGCAAGCACGTAGTGATTACGTGTTTTTATAAAACTACGAAGTAAGTCAGTTCTCACAGTTTATGGACCATATGTTACGTGAATAGCCGACTTCATTTACCTGAAAAGTTTATAATCAAAACATTATTACTTGTCTGGTCTGCGTATATTATAAAACAAAATATTAAATAAAGTAAAATCAGTTGTGACGTATTCTAGCCACTGCTGTCAGTTACAAACAAAACACGTGTAAATGCTCAGGTTTAGATCGAACTTTACATTCTGATACATGTGGTGAGCACAGCACAAATAGCCCATTGTGCAGCTGTGCAAACAAACGAAAACTCTGCATCTTTTTCAATCGTTTGTTGTCTGAAGTACTTCTTAACGCATGCTCACCAACTGAGATAGGAACATTGTATGTATTTTCAATATCTGAAGTATTTATCTGCTAATAATTCGTCTTCTGTATCTGTTACGTATCGACATCGTCCTTGTAATACAGCTCTGTTCTTTGTTCAGCGGTAAGTCCAGGAATTTACAAATCAGGGGTTCGATTCCCCTCTGTGGACTCAGCAGATAGCCCGATGTGACTTTGCCGAACGAGAAACACACACACACACACACACTCTTTGTTGACTAGCTGCTATTTCCAAAACAGCAAAATACGTCATAGCATGTGACAACACCTGTTGCATACTTGGAGTCGTTAATTAATTACCACAACACAGAAGCTCTCATAATAACGTGCCCCCCAGTGGCTCAGCGGTATGTCTGCGGACTTACACGCTAAAATCCGGGTTTCGATACCCGTGGTGGGCAGAGCACAGATAGCCCATTGTGTAGCTTTGTGCTTAATTCAAAATAACAATAACAATAACTCATAATAACGTAGCTGTTGTTATAAGTAGTTGTTCTATCTTTAACACAAAGCTACACAACAAGGACGTAAATTTGTCTTGTTTTTTCATGAAAATAAGGAATACCATGAAGAAAAGTAGAAGAAACATGTGTCATTATAATATTATTTATTGGAAACATTAAGTATACAAATAATTTTTAAATTTGTTGACTTTAATTACATACACTGAGAAGTAAGTAGTGATATAACAGTACCATAGCTTCAAGATTTCGGGATATCATAAACCAGGTATATTATGATAAGAAGGTTCGACGTCAAGGTACAACAATGCCCTCTGTTGTGTACTTCTGTCGTTGTATCACTATTGTAATAGTGGGATATCAGTGTTCATAGCTTTATAGTGCTGTAATAGTAAAGTAACTATTTTTATCTCGTATTAACAACGTTCATAACTGTATAAAAATGTTATTATCTCAGTGAAACCAAGCCCTCCAATAATAATTAAGGATGGACAAGCAGTCAAACATGCTTCAACGATTGGTCCTTTATCGAAGGAACAACTTTGTCTCTTGACTGTAAGACTAGTGGAGGAAAACCTGCACCAGAAGTCACGTGGTGGAATGGAAGTGAAAGTCCAGGCGGAGCATTGCGGGGGACGAAATTGGAGCGAGCAGTGTGACGTCATCCATTCGATTCATTCTTTCAAGGAGTGACCTGGGAGCCAGGCTTGAGTGTCACGTGAAACACGACACAATTGAAAAAGAAATAATGGTGACGTGGTTGAAATTGACGTGAACGGTAAGACCTACTTCAAATAAAAAACATTTTCCATAAATTTGAGGTAAGAAAATGAAGTAATGTTTGTTTTTACAAGATATCACAATAAATAGACTAACAGTGAGATACAACTGAAAGAAGTCAATATTTACTGGAAATGCAAACTTTTGTTTTTCTGAGATGGTATCTAATAAATCAACCACAACTAAAAAAACGTGTATAAGAGTAAAATAACATATTTTATAATGATTCTGAATATCTTATATTATATTAACACCACCTCGATAAGACTTAACTAGACGTTTCTGAAGCTTTTAAATAGAACTTTCCACAACTTAAAATAAGGTCCGGCAGGTTAGGTTGTTTGATACGTAATCTGACAATCTAGAGTTCCAATCCCCGTCGTACAAAACATGCTCACCATAGCAGCGTGATGAAGTGATGCACAATTCGTTGGTAAAAACACACGATAAGAATGGGCGGTACACCAGAGCAGATATTGAAGGTTTTGAACGACATTCAAAATTCACAGAAACAGACCAAGACTTGTGTTTGTTTTTTAACATACATGCCTTGTTCTGCTTAGTTTTAAATTACCTGCATTATCTATTGGTCGAAAATTTTTAAAAACTAGCTAATAAGGTACCTGATAATAATTTGCATACCATAGTTTTTTTTCAAATATTGTGTTCGTTGTATCACTTATTTCTACCATAGGTTTGTTTGTAATATTGTGTACATTGTTTGAGTTGAATGTGTAAGAACTTGAGAATGACATGTTAACCACACTATAACAATGACATGTTAACCACACTATATCAATGACATGTTAACCACACTATATCAATGACATGTTAACCACACTATACCAATGACATGTTAACCACGATATATCAATGACATGTTAACCACACTATATCAATGACATGTTAACCACACTATACCAATGACATGTTAACCACAATATATCAATGACATGTTAACCACACTATACCAATGACATGTTAACCACACTATATCAATGACATGTTAACCACACTACATCCAGTTAAAATACCGACGAGGCTTTTCGCATAATTATTATTTTTACTCACCACTAAGTACATTCGGTGTTGTAACAAACTGTGTTGTTATTCACCGCCAAGTATATTTGGTATTATTATAAACTGTATAATTATTCAATACAAAATATATTCGGTGTTCTTATAAAATGAATTATTATTCACCACTGAATATACCGGATATTGTTATAAACTGTTTTACTATTCACCACTAAGTATACCGGATATTGTTACAAACTGTATTACTATTCACCACTAAGTATACCGGATATTGTTATAAACTGTATTATCATTCACTACTAAGTATATCTGGTATTGTTAAAAACTGTATTATCATTCACTACTAAGTATATCTGGTATTGTTATAAACTGTATTATCATTCACTACTAAGTATATCTGGTATTGTTATAAACTGTATTATTATTCACCAATAGGTATATCGGGTATTGTTATAAACTGTATTATCATTCACCAATAGGTATATCTGGTATTGTTATAAACTGTATTATCATTCACCACTAAGCATATCTGGTATTGTTATAAACTGTATTATCATTCACCAATAGGTATATCTGGTATTGTTATAAACTGTATTATCATTCACCACTAAGCATATCTGGTATTGTTATAAACTATATTATCATTCACTACTAAGCATATCTGGTATTGTTATAAACTGTATTATTATTCACCAATAGGTATATCGGGTATTGTTGTAAACTGTATTATCATTCACCAATAGGTATATCTGGTATTGTTATAAACTGTATTATCATTCACCACTAAGCATATCTGGTATTGTTATAAACTGTATTATCATTCACCAATAGGTATATCTGGTATTGCTATAAACTGTATTATCATTCACCACTAAGCATATCTGGTATTGTTATAAACTATATTATCATTCACTACTAAGCATATCTGGTATTGTTATAAACTGTATTATTATTCACCAATAGGTATATCGGGTATTGTTATAAACTGTATTATCATTCACCAATAGGTATATCTGGTATTGTTATAAACTGTATTATCATTCACCACTAAGCATATCTGGTATTGTTATAAACTGTATTATCATTCACCACTAAGCATATCTGGTATTGTTATAAACTATATTATCATTCACTACTAAGCATATCTGGTATTGTTATAAACTGTATTATCATTCACTACTAAGTATATCTGGTACTATTATAAACTGTATTATTATTCACCACTAAGTATATCTGGTACTATTATAAACTGTATTATTATTCACCACTAAGTATCTCGGGTAATGTTATAAACTACGTTATTACCCACTACAAAGGTTCTCGTTTATTGTTGTAAAGTAAGTTAACACTAGAGACTCCTATAAAACACTTGCATAACCAAAACTATTACTCCAAACTGAGAGCTAAGGACGTTGTCATGACATCTGAAGTAATAAGTATTGATTTATAATAACTGTCACGCACGTGTACAAATGAATAATAAACATTATAAACATGTTTGTGGTATAAAAATGAGAGAAAATTCGTGGCACTTATTCAAGCTTGAAACGAGACATGATTGGTATAAATAATGTTACTTTTTTCTTTTTCTCCGCTTTAAATAATAGATTTCATCAAAATGAAGTGTGTTTATGTTTCATAGTTTATAATCGGGTTATTTAATTCGTTTGTCCTTTTTTAATCTAAAGCGGACGAAATCCGTAAGGTAATGAAACAAAGATAGAAATATTATTTTTCTCTTAAATTAGGTTTGTATAATAAAAATACTGAAATACACTACATGGCTAAAAGTATGTGGACACCCCTCCATCACACCCATATGTGCTCATTCCTAAAGCATGGGCATTAATATAGAGTTGGTCCGTTCTTTGCTGTTGTAACAAGTTTCAAAAATAGCTCCTTCAATGGATTTATAGCAGGTGCTTCAATCTTGTGGATATCAAGAAAAGAATATCCAACAAGAAATCAAAAGTTGTTTGAATTTTATGTACGTCTACTTAAGGGTTATCTACATTAGCCGTCCGTAACATAGAATTGGTAGACATCACTCACAACCAACACTTGGGTTATTCTTTACCAAAGAAAACTGCAAGTGACGCTTGCATTATAACGCCCTTATGGCTTTAACTGAGACCATGTGTTGTGTCGGGATTCGAGTTTGTGACCCACAGATTGTTAGTCAAGTGCCATAGCCATCAATCTAACCCTTTAACCCCAAACTGCCAACGATAAATTTTTAGTCATTAACACCAAGTTTTATAAGATGATTTCAACCGCGTTTCTAAGATAAAATTTCTTACGGGTTAAGAATTCAATGGCATAATTTTAATCAAGTTATTATGTTCTGGTCTCTCTGATTTTTAAGTTATTTAATTATGAATAATAACACATCTAAGCAAAGAACTGCACGCGACCATTTACAGCAATAAAGTAAAACAGAAATTAATAAACATTAAGATAAAGTTTCCCCTGCGTCATTAACCGTATTTAAGTAAAAGTTTTAACCACAGTTTAATTACAAGTAGGATATTCTAAAAGACACAACAGACATTAATATATCACCGTGTTAATGTTCTCTTTGTGGTCAAATACGGACCACAACATGACTAACCACTTCTGATGAAGACAGATCTTGTGTGGCTAAAACGTCGTCCCACGAAGAGTGGACAGTCGTGTCGAAGTTATGTGGCTAATACGTTGTTCCACTAACACTGTGAACAGTGGTGTCGAAGGTATGTGGCTAATATGTTGTTCTAAGGATATTGTGGACAGTTCTGTTGAAGATATATGGCTAGAATATTGTTCCACTAATACTGTGGAGAGTCGTATTGAAGGTAAGTGGCTAAAACTTTGTTCCACTAACACTGTGAACAGTTTCGTTGAAGATATGTAGCTAAAACTTTGTTCCACTAACTAACACTGTGTACAGTTTTGTTGAAGATATGTGGCTAAAACTTTGTTCCACTAACTAACACTTTAGACAGTTTTGTTAAAGACATGTAGCTAAAACTTTGTTCCACTAACTAACACTGTGTACAGTTTTGTTGAAGATATGTGGCTAAACCTTTGTTCCACTAACTAACACTTTAGACAGTTTTGTTAAAGACATGTGGCTAAAACTTTGTTCCACTAACACTGTAGACAGTTTTGTTAAAGATATGTGATTACAACTTTGCTCCACGAATACTAATAAAAATGGACGTTAAAAGATACAATTTCGTTGTTTTATGTTTTCTCAGTTCATCAGGACTTCGAGATAATGTTTACATTCCTTTGTAAGATGTTCCCTATCCGACAAAAGTTTGCTTGAGTTCTATAGAAATGAAGACTCCTTTTATTGTTTAGGCTTAATGACTTTGACTTTATGTAAAACACTCTAAAACTCATTATGTCCTGTGAATCTACTTTTTAAAACGAAAAATGACAAAGTTTGATAAAAATGAAGCCCTGTAGTTTCTAAAAGTTCACTTCATTAACAATAGGTAATACATATTAGAACATCACGATTATGATATTTTTAAAATCAATCGTAACTTACGAACAAACTTTTCTTGGTTAAATCGCACTGGTAAACTCGCGTAAAGGAACGTGTAATTGGTGTTCTAATAAATCAAGTTTACTAAAACAAGCACAAAGTAAGTCCCAAATAGCTGTCCAGTCAAACTGCGTTAAGACCTTACCAATGGCTAGTGATGAGCAGGTCAGAAATTAACTAAAACATGCTTTGTATCACATCCATCACAGTAAATACCACTGCTCATTTCAGTAAGTGAACCACTCTTAAGCTTGTATGTCCTAACCATACATATAAGATATATATTCACCTAAGCCTAACAACGTTGTCTTGAAGCTACTATTTTATAAAAATAATAGGCACACAATACGTCAACACACCAATTAGTTTTTTTAGCATCGGAAATATTGCCTAATTAGGATCAAAACTGCTTTAAAACAACTGTGGTATGACTATTAAAACCAACTAGTTTAAAAAACTTACTTTTGGTTAAGCCTGACATATCGTATTTTCAGCTATTTATTTCGTAAATTTTAAATCAACACCGTTTCGTCATCAAGAAGTACAACATTGTTGCAGCTGTCAATGAAATATCAGTTTTAGCTAAGCCTAAAACAATAATCTTTACGTCAAATTTCTATTAATGTCAGCCCAATGCAGTTGTTCATCAGAATTTAAATTGTTTAGCATGCAAATAGTTTTTGCTATACACTATTTATTAACATTAGAATTTAGATATTAATGTCATTCCAATATATTAATTCGTGTGAATCTTTTGTAACTCCCAGCGCGTTCACAGCTACGTTTCACAAGACGTACTTCAGGGAAACGTAACTTACTGGGCCTTTTGTTTTCTTACTTCAGTAAAGAGCCAGAATAAAAAAGGCTTTCCTTGACATTTTCTCGTTGTTTATTTTGACTGTTGCTACACACATTCATCTTACATAGTGTTTTATCGAACGGAATTTATTGACAAGCGGCACGCAACATTAATGTGGAGTAAAAACATCATTGTTCAGTACATGGCGAAGGATGAACAATAAAACTCTGACCTAATTGTTATTGTGAATGTATTGTATATTCTACTGCCCCTTTCTCTACCCTATCCCTACCCTTCAATCGTGTCCAGGGTTCAGAATATTTGTAAGAATCTTGACAATTTTCGCTATAACTCTGTGAACTTTCATCAGTCGCCTCGTGATCAATGTTCACGAGGACATTTGCCTCAAGTTGAATCAAACGAAAACCGAGTTTTATTTTTTATTTACTTTTATTAATGTCAAAGATCACCACATACGGCTCAAAAACGTAATATCCGTCAAGAAACAAGCCTTATGATGCTGATGTTTCAGTTTCAGCGGAGGTAAACGCATGTACACAGTCTATTCTACGCCTTTTTGTAACCGCGCAAAGTGCGCTGTAAGATTACACTGGTTTACAAAGAAATTGAGGCAAGCACAAAAATAGTTGTTTTAACCTAATTTGGGGGTGCTGAATTCAGATTTGAAATCCGTTTTTACTCATCACCTCTAGTTTTTTAGATATGCATACTGTACATTTTGTACACATACTGTACATAAAGGCGTATATGCATTCAGGGTTAATTTCTAATATTGTGTGACTTATGTCTTCTTTTTTAGTTATTATGCAATAAATGTAAGTGATAGCATTACATTATATATATATATATATATAGCTATATATCAAGACGGATTTTGGCAGTTAAGCGTAGCCCGTAGCCAACACGTCTCAATCAACAGCCAGTAGTGCACTGGCAGTCAGCGCAGGAGGTTGGTGTCCCTCGACAGTTGTGTTACACAATCTTTTGGGTATATATTTGTATTACAATTTCCAACGATGCACATAATTATTATTGCCTTACATATGATTTAATTTTACTTTGTTTTTTTCAGATTTTCCAATGGCTTCAAGCTCGTCAAAACACCGAGGATGCCTCAACAAGGCCAATTCTTTCTGCTACGTGTGTGGGGACTTCACGACAGTTGCACAGCGTCGAACCATCACTTCCCTCCTCAAAACTGCCTATTTTCATTATTTTGACTGTAAAATTGGTGATCAGGACAAATCTTGGGCTCCACACATCTGTTGTAAACCCTGCTACAATGGACTAACTGCTTGGTTTAATGGCAAGAAAGCGGCTTTCAACTTTGCAGTCCCGATGGTTTGGAGAGAGCCGCGAAGCCATGCAGATGATTGTTATTTTTGTCTAACAAATATAACTGGTTTCAATGCATCTTCTAGAAAAAAGATCAAATATCCCAACCTTCCATCCGCTACGAGACCCGTTCCCCATTCAGATGATCTTCCTGTCCCAAAACCTCCAGTAAATAAGGATCTTCTTTCCTCATCAGATGAAGAAATGCCTCCAAGGGAACATTCTGCCAAGTCAATCTCTTTTGAAGATATTGACTCTTCTTATTCAGGAACAAGTGGCAACGAGTCACACTGGATCACGCAAGAAGACCTGAATGACCTTGCTCGTGAGTTGTATCTGTCAAAACAGCAGTCAGAGCTCTTGGCTTCTCGGCTTAAACAGTGGAACCTAGTCCAGGAAGATGTAAGGATCACCAGTTTTAGGAATCGGAACAAAGACCTTGCTTCATTTTTCGACATGGAAAACAAGTCGTGCTACTGCACAAATGTACCTGGCTTGTTCACTTTCCTTGGTTTGCCACATAATCCTTCAGACTGGCGTCTTTTCATACTCTTCCAAGCGAAGTCTCAAGGCTGTGCTTCTGCACAACGGGAATAAATATCCCAGCATTCCCACTGCACACTCTGTCCGTCTAAAGGAGTCCTATGACAATATGGAGCTTCTTTTAGAAGCTGTTAAGTACAACCAGTACCAGTGGAGTCTGTGCGGGGACCTCAAGTTCATTGGTTTTCTTATGGGTATGCAAGCGGGCTTCACAAAGTACTGTTGCTTTCTCTGTGTCTGGGATAGTCGAGCTGTATTCCAGCATTACAAGCAGAAAGACTGGGGGTCTAGAAGCACTTTTGTTCCTAGCGAACACAGCGTCAAGGAGAATCTTCTGGTTGACATGAAGAAGGTGCTTCTTCCTCCTCTTCACATCAAGCTTGGTTTGATGAAGAATTTCGTGAAGGCCATGGACAAAAATGGTGCTGCCTTCCAACACTTCTCTACTGTGTTCCCAGGTCTCAGTGTTGCTAAGCTCAAAGAGGGCATCTTTGTCGGACCTCAAATCCGAGAAGTGCTGAAGGATACTGATTTTGAGGAACTTCTTACCTTAAAGGAACTGAGAGCATGGAAAGCATTTAAGTCAGTCTGTAGTGGCTTCCTTGGTAACACACGCGTACCAAATTACCAAGCCTGTATTAAGAAGTTGCTAAAGACTTATGAGAATATGGGATGCCGAATGTCACTCAAAATTCATTTTCTCCATTCCCACCTCAACTTCTTCCCTTCAAACCTTGGATCAGTGAGTGATGAGCACGGAGAAAGATTCCACCAAGACATTACGAAGATGGAGAGCAACTACCAAGGCAAGTGGAACCCCAGCATGATGGGAGACTTCTGCTGGATGCTCTTGCGTGACAGCCCGGAGGCAAAATACACTAGATCATCTAAGAAAACACACTTCTCACTGTCTGCGGTACTATGAATTGTGTACATTGTGTCATCCAAGTATATTTATTCCGTCAATGTTCTTTATCTATCCTGTTTTATCTGTAATAAGCTGCTGCAACTGTTGAAATAAGCATGTATATACTCTGTATATACTAAAATGAGACTATGTAAAAGAAAAAACTAGAGATGATAGAGCAAAACTGTTGATAAATTTGAATTCAGCACACCCAAATTAGTAAAAAACACCTATTCACATTCTTGCCTCAGACAAAAAATATTTTTTTGTAAACCAGTGTTATCAAACTAAAGAGACTTTTAACTCTACTGCCCTTCCACACCCTCGGTTGGTAAATATATATTTAGATGCACTAAGTTCCATTTCAGTGAAAATTTAAAATTAATATCCAATTCTCACATGTCACCAAAACTTGACAAACGCTGTTTCCACGTTCAAATTCAGTTGACCGAAAGATTTAATATGCTGAGAAAGTAGGCTAAACTTTAAGAGTCCGTAACTAGACTAGACAATATGTATTTCTTTCAACTTGTTTCAAGTATTGAACATTCTCAAGCAAATTATGAAATTGGGGCTTTTTTATATTCAGTATAATGTGTTAAAGAAAAAGAGGATGTTTATGTAAGGTTTGAAAAGGTTAATTACCCGTTCAGTTAAGATTGAGAGAGCAATCAACTTTATTGCATGTTAAAAAAAGAGAGTTAATGATTATTAACATAATAGTACACTACTAGCAACAAGAAACCACTTGATCTGTCAGAGCTTTTCCTATTTACTCTCGCATGAGACCAGAAAAAAGGGAGAATGGGTTTCTGATTTTAAATATTTCTGGGGGAGCATGCCTCTAGATCTTCCTTAAGATCTTGTGCATAAAATATGGTGTAGAGTCACAAGCCATCACTACATAGTACACTGACAGGATTATCTCCCTGATTCATTATTAACACCCACTTAAACATACTGAAAACCTTGCTTGTTGCTCTTTTCTGAAGAAATCTTAACATATCCTTTCCATCCCTGGAGTAATTTTAGTGGCTGTAATGTGAACAATTTACAACAAATCAGTGTCATTAATCAGAAAAAGCTGATACAATAATTCAAGTGAAGATTATGGAGGGCCAACTAGTGACTTGAATAGAAAGATAACGTCCTCTTTTTTATTTGATAATCAGTTTAAGTTGCATCATTTTGAACTGTCCTTTATACATCACTATTCCTTCTTGTGTAAGAAGACCAAAGCTGTACACTACTTCATAAGTATTTGGTGGATCAGAGCAAGATATATTGATTACCTTTTTCATGAAGTAGATTGATCCTTCAGACACTTGTCACCTTGTAACTCAGAAGTTACTTTTTGTTTTATAAATGTTTAACAGAATTTGAATTAATAACTTTTTCTTTTATAATGTTTTTTTTTTTGCGTAAACCACTAAGATTTTCTGTACTTAATCTTTACCCATAGAAAAGGATTTTATGATTATAAAATTTATTTATTTTATTATAATTTCTTCAGTAAAGAAATATGATTTGATATAAAATTGTAGAAAGACTTGCCAACAGTATGGTTAACAATGTAACTGAAATGTGTCTAAGGTAATTAACCACCTTAATACAAAAGTATCCAACACCAAATAATTAGTAGAAAACCGTATTTTAACAAAAAGATTAGTTTTGGGATATTGAAAAACAAACTATATATTACATATTATAAACATTCTTCATGATTTTATTCCTCACTTATGTTTAAAATTAACTGCAGCAAGTAAATTTAGAAAAAGTAATTTTTTACAGCGTCCAATCAATAGCAGTTTTTGTGATGAAGTCACTGGTGGTGTTTTATCAAAAGTGAAAAGAAAATTAGGCTTACAAAAAGTTTCCAAAATGGTTAGTGTATCTGAAAAAAATTAAAGAAAATGCACTTCAAACTAAAACATTTAGGTTACTGATCATTGGTAAAAGAGTAGCCCAAGAGTTGGAGGTGAGTGGTGATGACAAACTGCCTTCCCTCTAGTCTTACACTGCTAAATTAGGGACGGCTAGTACAGATAGCCCTCGAGTAGCTTTGTGCGAAATTCCAAAACAAACCATAACACCAACTGTGACGAAAGTAGTGAAACAAATGTTGGAAGTACATAATAATTGCAGATTGTAAAAATGCATTTACAATTTCTATTGTAGCACAGCCTCAGTGTTCTAAACATTTCTTGTTTGGCTTCTTTTACTTCACAATGTCTTTCTGACCCTATTTGATGATAAAACTGTGAAATACACGCAGTAGTAAAACTTATCCAACCGACTGAAATACGAAGTGTTCAAGGGCACTGAACATTTTGGAGCTGTTATCAGGCAGATTGATTTTTTGTTCAAAACTGGACTGTTTGTTTCTTATCTAAGTTTCTGCCAGGACCTTGGCCTTGAAGATGCTGTACACTTCTCACCATCTGATACTTCAGCCTTAAACAGGGTCTTTCCACACTTCTCCAGTTCAGAGTCTGTACACTGGGTTCCACTGGCTCTACGTTTTGGGAATATACAGTCTGCCATTCTTCCCTTTCGTCTTCATATTTAGGTGTAGCTGACTGAGTTCATTATGTCATAGATTGATGTTGTTGTCTCCACTGATCAGCCCACCACACGATGTTTTATTACCACCTCTGCCTTTTACCTTTCTCTGAGTCATCTGAGGAAGGTTGATACTTTCAATTAGTTGTACTGTTTTCATTGCCAAACATATTTTGAACCATACTTCTATTCCCTGGCATACAGATGGTTTAAAATCAGTTTGTTTCTTTAGTTTTAATTTTCCCCTTCTCTCTTTGTTCTGATTTATTTGTTTTGGTATTTCCTTAGTTTGGTGTTCATATCCCTCCATCTTATATCTAGGTGCTTTGTCTTGTCTGTTGTTTTTTATAGTTCTGTCCTTTGGGATTGCTCCCAATCTTTTGGAATCCAAGGTTTAGACTTCAGAGGTTATTCTTCTTTGAAACCAGTCCTAGGCTTTGGTCCTTTCATTGCCTTCCTCTCTCACTGCAACTCCCAGTTTTTCTTTCTTCTCTAACAACCTGGGGCTTTGTATGTCCTATCTCATAATTTCAGTCTTCTTTTTTCATACTTTACCTTTCTTACTGTTCTATATTCTATCCACTTCTCACTGATCATCTGTATCTTCATTATTAACAGAAGGAATTATAGAATCTGTCTCCCACTCTACTCTGGATTTTTATCCTAGTCTTTTTGTTGTCCCCACAAAGTTGGGTGGTTCTTATCCTGTCATTTCTTTATCACCTCTGAATCTCCACATGTATCCTTTTCTGCTTTAACTGTTTAGGATCACCAAATGATTCATCTTGCATATTTTTCTTTGGGTAAGTCAGACCATAGACATTTTCACATCTCCTGCCAGTTTCAACACAGCACAGCCTCTTTTCATTGTTTGTCTTTGGCGATCTCACAGACTGGTATGTGAACTAAAAGTAACACATTTGTCTTCCATAACTTATATAATTATGCAGTCCAATTTTTATTCTCCAATATACTCAGAAGATTTGGTGTGATGACTTTTGTTTATTTTATTTTCCAGTCATTTTCATGTGGTTTATATACATATTATGGTACCTTGATTAATGTACACATTTCAATACATTGAAAATTCTTCATTGACAAGAAAAAATAAAATGAATGTAGGAAGGTGATAATCATCTGATACAATGTTACATGAAGAACAACATCTTACACTTCTCATTCCTGGTGCCATGAGAAACCACCAAGTTGCCGTCATTACCTCACAGGTATTACTTAATAAAATCTGTATTGAACAGAGGAGAATAAAAAATATTAAACCCATCTCCTCCTTCTAAGAGGCCAGTGTTGAAATGAAAGTTTTCTGGGAATATAATTGACATAGCCAATTGTGAACTCTTATAAAAACAAAACAAATAAAACAGATAATTCTTTCTTGATATTTCTGACTTCCAGTTAATTTTCTTTGCCTTGTCAAGAGAAAACTTGTGCTTATGTAGAGATTGTGTGACCTTCCCATTGGTAGAGGGCTACAGCAGTATGATTGTCATAAGCTGTTATAATGCACGTGGGAGCTTGTTCAAGGTTGATGGCATGTGGTAGTTGGATGTAAGTGAATAGCTCTAAGTACAAACTATATTTTACTCTGGACAAAAGTTTAAGGAAAATAAATTTTAAATGTGATAACCAAGTTACAAATAAATATATTTCACTTGTAAAGTGTTCAACAATTCTGGTTTTTAGGAATTTGATTTGGTTTTAGGACTTACAGTATCAAGATAATTATACTCACTATAAGTATACAAGTGGAAACTTTTATTTCAAGCCAATTTGAATTGCTCTTGGTTGCAGAACATCTATGAATTAGAAGGTTTGTTTGAAGTTCCTTCAACATGAACTTTATTTAAGTTTCTAAAAAGCAGAAATTTTATTCCTTCTATACTTACATTAAACCGTGTTTCTGATGAAATATAGTGTGCATGTTGTTGTACATAAGATTTCTAAACAAATGATTTTTTCTTTTTCTTACTCTTTCTCATGATACTGATATTTGTTTTCAAAAAATATTTTACATTTGAAATGTTTATACCTAAAGTATTATGTCCCTTGAAATATGTCTTTCTGCTATAAAAAGTAGGTGTGAAGATGTACTTGTTTGTCAAAAATGTAAATGTTAGTTTGATGTCAATGAAATATTGTGATCTGAACTCAAGCCCAAGATAACCCAATACAAAGAAACACCTTTGTACCAATATTAATAAATACAATCCAACATCTAAGCCTAAAATCGGGGTTTCGATACCCGTGATGGGCAGAGCACAGATAGCCCATTGTGTAGCTTTGTGCTAAATTCAAAACAACAACAACAATAACCAACATCTAAGCACGCCCTCTACATTCTTATACTCAATTACACAACTGTCATCAAACATGTGGTCAGTTACCTCTTTTTTTTATGAACCTGACGATGATTGAAGAAGATCAAAACGTTGTTAGCTCTTCCACATAGTGCTTTCTCTACCCGTACCAGCCGCTTTTACTTATATATTTTTCTTTATTAGTGGATTTTCTCGTCAAAACGGATTATTTATTCAACAATACTTCTACACAATTAATGAGATCATTTTGGCTTATATTTAACAGTCCAGAAACAAACACTCAATTTTTCTAAAATGAAGTTGAATAATGGATCACATAATTGCCTCGGTTAGCAGACTCGAGTAAATAATCATGACCACTAAATGCTAATTGTTGTTCATCCAAGTGGCATAGTATCTCGATTGCACATTTATTTGATTTTGACTATTTAGTTGGAATTCAATCCGTGATTTTCCAAATCTAGCTACAGATTTACTGCTTGTATACATAACATGGCAAATGTTCATTGGCCCGGCATGGCCAGGTGGATAAGGTACTCGACTCGTAATTTGAGGGTCGCGGGTTCGAATTCCCGTCGCACCAAACATGCTCGCCTTTTCAGCCGTGGGAGCGTTATAACGTAACGGCCAATCCCATCATTCGTTGGTAAAAGAGTAGCCTAAGAGTTGGCGGTGGGTGATGATGACTAGCTGCCTTCCCTCTAGCCGTACACTGTTAAATTAGGGGCGACTAGCGCAGATAGCCCTTGAGTAGCTGTGTGTGAAATTCAGAACAAACCAAAACCAATTCTTCTTGTAATAAACAACTTTAATATGGCTCAGAAAGTATCATGCAGTACAGTATAGAAAATTAGTGAACAGAGTTGAGTTATTTTAAGTTTATTTTGAATATACAAATCAGAATACCACGTGACTACCACAACCAAAGTGAAATCGCAGTACAACAGCATCATTTGCAAATGTATTTTGTCATTTTTTTGCCTTTTCACAGGTTGTGTGATGCCATCTAAACCATAATCTTGTAGTTAGCACATGTTGCAGGCGAAAAATATTGACATATTCAGATCACAATGATGTGCTCAGGTCTGGTATTTACAACTTCCATGACAAGAACATGCACTCGGCGCCTTTCGAAAACAAAGGAATATTTATGAACTTGGAGCACCAGGACTATTCAAAAAGAAACATGGAACAAATATTAACCGTCCATGGATAGCAAAGTCTTATAACAAATGTCAAAAATAACAGTACACACCATATTCAAGAATGATCTCCATTCAGAAAAGTGATGTGGGACTGGCATTCCCTCTAGTCTTACACTGCTAAATTAGGGACGGCTAGCACAGATAGCCCTCGAGTAGCTTTGTGCGAAATTCCAAAACAAACAAACAAACAAGTATCATATCTTAAAGCAGCTGGGATGGGTATTCGCACTGTTCCATACAGAGACATGTTGGTAAAGTCGTTATATCAACACACAAGGTGTTTTGTATTATCACACTGCTGAAGCAGGTGCTGGAAAACCATAATCTACATTCACTGTATAACTTATGGAAAACCTGGAAGTGGGACCGGTGAACTTTGGAAATGATTGCCGTATGATTGAGTATATTGCAGTGTATACCACATCAGAAGGCTGTTATCAATATGCACAGTCGTCAGATAGAGCATGACCAGACATAGTGAGGCTGATCATTTTAAAATAGCATACGCAACCTCCGTATTATATTAGAAATTATAATCCTTATATTCCTGTAAGACACTAAAATGGCGTTACATAAGGAACATTTAATGTTGAAACTTAAACTGTTGTGATGTCAGTAAAACGTGCACATGCTGAGAGGGCGAGCATGTTTGATGTGACAGGGATTCGAACTCGCGACACTCAGATTACTTCCCAACTCCTCTATCATCTGAGGCAGGCAATTAGCAACTTACCTTCAAGTATTGTGCTTACTGTTTTCATTATGTTGTTTCTTGTTATAAATAACAATGTTCCATTTTTTCTTGACTTTTGCCATGCTAATATTCCATGTTTTAATTGATTCACAATGTAGTGCTCCATATTCGTATTTTTTTATAATATCATAACTTTCTAATCTAATCTTGGATGAATAACCATCAAATGCCTCTACTTTCTAAATTTTTAAAAATAGGAAAAGTGACAATTACACCTATCTGATATGTAGTAGTCTCACACATTTTATTCAAGGGTAGGTAGAATAAATGATTTAAATGATTGATTACTTACCATATATTTTCTTGTATTAATAAGAAGGGCAAATTACATTTTTTGTATTATTTTATTTGCAACTTAAGAATAAACTGCCATTTTTTATGTTAAAATCATGGACAATACTGATGAAACTGTGACAGACCAATATCTTTATACTTAACAGCTAAGTGTGTGTTTATATATCTGTATATAATATTTTGTATCTCCTGAACTGTTTAATGTAGAAATAAAAAGTTTATCAAATTGATTATTTTCAAAGGTCCATTACAAGAAAATTATTAATTATTTTGCAATTCCTTAAAATTTCATATCAATATTAACATTAATCCATTAACCTTTATGAGTACTGAATGGGCAGTGAAAAACGCCAATAAGAATAAAAGTATTTATTTTTGGAAGAAAATTTCATAGCTTGTACACCATCACAGCTTGTACACTATTCCAAAGGATGAGATTAAATGCCCATTTTATTTTCATTCCTCACTAATTTTAGGGAAATTAGCACTGAATTGTTTCAATAGTATCTATTAGTATGATAATAAACCCATGAGATGATACCCTAAGAATGAACCACAGAATCTCTCCACACCAAAGGAAAAGGAGAGATAATAACCAGACCTTTGGCAACAGAAATTAGCTGAACTCAAAAAGTGAAAGTCAGTCAAGAAAATTCCATTTGTTCTAATTAAATTTTAAAAAAAATGTTATCTGAAGAAACGAGTTCCCAAATTAATGGATTAATTTATGGAAATTCTCAAAATATCTTGATTAATACTGGTTCAACAGTTGCCATTATTTGACCTTCTCTGATAATGAAGGTTAGGAAACTGCTTGTTTGGGTTCTGACATGCATGAGGTTCCAACAAGAGGAAAGTGGGAGTCATTATCATTGTGGGATACTTCACTACACAAATTGATGTAATGGTGATTGACATTAAGGAACGATTCATATTAGGAATAGACTTCATTCGAAAACACATGTAATGTTAGACTATCTTTATATTTGAATATTTTTTGTATTTTTATTATTATTATGTGAGATCAAGAAATCCTCGTGCAATACATGACATACCACTAGATGTTAAACTTACAATGCTAAAAAGAGTGGAAGTGCAAGATAATTAAAACATCCAACCCAAAGTAGAACAAAGCACAAAGTTGGTCCAGACCTGAGGTGAACTGTTGTGGTCACGAGAAATATAGTCAACTAGGAAGTGTAAAGTTTCAGTTTGTTTTTAGTGAACTAACAGAAATATGGAAAGTATTGTAGATGCATCAGATATTAACAAGTAATGACTTTTTATCATTATTTGTTAATTTAGTCTGTGATGTATAACTGTGTTGTAGAAATGTAAAACTTACAGTTGGAAATAAAAAATGCCTTTCTTATCATTAAGTGGAATGAATATTGCATTCTTCTATTATGTAAACACTCAGAAAGTACCCACTCAATAATAGTAATCATCACAATAATTCAAGTTTATTTGCAGCAGGTAAAATTAATGAACCTCCCAGATTAAATGACACACATTTGTCATTGTGTTGCACAAGATAATATTCTTATGAAAACTTATACACTTGGAATGATTAGATCCTCGTGGGAATGTTTATGTTACTCGTTGGTGTATTTACATTGCACAAGGAAATATTTCAATGGAATTGTTCATGATTTATAAAATAAGATTATTTTAGATATGAGTTTTTATGTGTCAATATGTATAATTTGTTATACAGTGTTCCCTCGCCACTTCGCGGGCTCGGCCGACCCCCACATATACATATACATACATGTATACATAAAATAATAAACATTAAATCTAAAATATAGCATTAAATACCATTAAAATATTAAAAATAAATATAATTTATAGTGTAAAGAAAAAAACAGGGATATTTTGAGATATAAACATATATTTGAGTTTATAACAGCGTAAAAATGGAAACAGAACCAACTGGAAAGGCTATAGATGTACGCATTGTGCGTCTGCAAAGGCTACGCAAGATCAGCTTCATGGCGTAGCGATGTGCAAGACGGGCTAGGATTGGTGCAGAAATGAAAGACAGCCAATGACAGCTACCCATTTTCTTTGCCTGTAATTGGTGCTGTCAATATTCATGTCTGGCCTGTGATTGGTGATTTCATCCACGAAAAGACAAAACCTGCTGAAGATATGTAATTTTTAATTTTAAGGCTTAATATCTTAATAATTGTTCTTATTATTTCAGCAATAATGAACAGTATTGTAATGGGAGGGTTAAATAGTTGTACAGGGAGGGTTCTAAAAGTCTAAATGCACATAAATATATACGTAAAAATCGGCGATCCCACTTCGCGGAAAATCTCCTTTCGCGGGGGGTTTTGGAACGCATCTACCGCGATACACGAGGGAACACTGTATATGATAACGAGGATCAAAGATATATGTAAGGTTAGAATGGTTGGTGTCTCTCTAACAAATCTTAGAACTTTTGGGATAGTAAAGGCTAAGGTTTTGTTATGTTTCTTTGTTTATGTGAATAAATAAGATACGTTATAAATTTCCAATGTTTAATATTTTAGACTGATGTGTAATAACTGCACTTGGTTCTACAAAAATACACTTTGTTATGGTGTTGGAGGAATTGCTGTTTTCAGTACTATAGTGCTACTAACGATGATTCCAGTGCAGTTGAAAACAAAGGTAAAAAAAGAGGGTAAGTCGGGAATAATTTGGTTTTAACACAACAGAGTTGATAAAATTGAAGAACTTAAATTGATAATTAAACCAAATACATCATGACACTACAAGTATCAAAATATAAAAATTCATCACACCATTTCCAATATAACTTACACATACAACTCATGATATGGTGTTTGTTCTTAATGTTGCAATATAAAATATTTCTTGATAGCAGCACAGACTTTCACAATTAGCAGTAGTGATAAAACACATAATAGACTCCATGCTGCTACCATTGAAATATGAAATGCACTTCGAATTTGGGTAAATTTGTGATGATGAGAAACCAACTTGAAGTAAAAATGTTTTATCCAGACAGCTGGTATGGGTTTTAAAACTTTTGATTAAAATAAACTACAAAAGAACGTTTTGACCTTCTTAGGTCATCTTTAGGTTAACAAAGATAGTTTGCAACTGACCGTTGCCAGGCATAAAGACATTGGGGTAAAGATACAACACAAAATATTCGGCATTGTTTTCATTTCAATATAAAATGCATTTCCTAATTATGTGGAATGCATGAATACTATGCATTTTCTGCCTCTTTATTTCATACATGAATTGTTCAACATTTTGCACTACGGAGGTAAACTTGAAGTTTTCACATGATATGTGGACAAGAAGAACATTAAGTTGTTTTAATCCTGCTTACTTTTCTTCTTATGCATCCTTCAAAATATATGGAGGGTATGGCTGTTGAGTATTCAGCTGAGATCAGGGTGTAACAAGATTACGGCCTCCTTCACTTTTAAATATGAATAACCAATCAAATGGGTAACACTGGAAACTCTGGATAATTATATGTTACATATTCAGCTAAGATCAGGATGTCTCAAGATTACAACCTCTTTTACATTTAAAGAGGATTAACCAGTCAAATGGGTTACACTAGGAACTCTGGATAATTTTATGTTACATATTCAGCTAAGATCAGGGTGTAACAAGATTACAGCCTCCTTCACTTTTAAATATGAATAACCAATCAAATGGGTAACACTGGAAACTCTGGATAATTATATGTTACATATTCAGCTAAGATCAGGATGTCTCAAGATTACAACCTCCTTTACATTTAAAGAGGATTAACCAGTCAAATGGGTAACACTAGGAACTCTGGATAATTTTATATTACATATTCAGCTCACTCATTCTGGAATATTATATTTACTTATGTGGTCAACCTGGAACTAATTCTTGAGAGAATGTAACCAGCCTGATCTATCCACCTCTTCAATAAAAGCAACTATCCATCATTCCAAAAACATAACTTCACACACACGCAGTTATTTTGTATTGTACGAATAAAAGTTATTTTAGTATATAATAAATATTGTGTTTAGTCTATTTTGTTGCACAAACTCAGTTTTCTGTGAAGGCACTCAATATTACTTTGCAATATATCTTGCCAAACTTCATGTTATATAGAGGGCATATCTGATTTACTTTTTTGGGAAATGGTTTTAGCTGAAAATACCACAATATCAGATCAAACATATATCAACACTGGTGTTGAAACAACACAAGAGACTGTCCATGTTTTTAGTGTAATCACATTGCAGTATATATCTATACACTCTGCTTAGCATTATATCTTACAGAGTTATATTTCAAATATTCTATATTTTATATTTCATAATAATTCTGTGGTTGAAAATGAAAACAGTAGAAAACTTTTCAATGAAATGGATACCAAATGCACTACTGTCACTTTCATTACAGTATTGTATACATTTTTATCTCACATAAATATGAAACAAACTTACTTCTTCGGGACTTACAGTAATGTGTGCATTAATATTTTGAGTAGAAAAACAAGATTGTTTTGTGAAGTTTTGAGTGGTTTTCAAACTTTCAAGTATACTCTTTCATTTTATTTCCAGTCGAAAAGTAGCTCTTTTAGTACTGTGTATTCATGATATTTATTACATGTGCTATGAAGATTTTTTTTCTTAGTTCAGACAGAAATTCAGTGAAATATAGTTGAGTGTGGTATTAGAGTTTAATGGAGGTAAATTTGTGTATAACCTGCCCACATTTTTCAAACACAAAAGTTAGGTAATAAACACGTACAAGTAATTGTTTGTTTGTTTTAAACCAACTAATCTTAGGGAAGAAATTATAGCTATTTTATTGGTTTTAATTTATTGACCTTTATTCATCACTAATATCCTAAATTAACAGATAACAGAAAACATTGTAACAGATCTATCTTTTATCTTTTTCTTTACAGCCTTTCAGATAGTCTACGGTAACAACCCTGACAAACCTTATGGATATGAGAACCAAAGTGAAAAAGATTCACTACTTCGAACTTCTGAAGAACGTAAAGTTTGAGTTTCAACTTCAGTGGACTTGAAAAACTTGGTCGTGTAGCTTATTATTTACAAGTTTATTTTCATAAACAAATTACAGTTGTCACTTGCTGTTCAAATGCTGACTGGTTTTTAACCTGATCATGTTTCCACATCAACTTTCATAACAATAAAATGGCAGAAAAGAAATCAGGGGTTAGAGCCTGTGTATATATATTAACTATTAACTCAGAATCAAATGATGCATTGGAATGATTAATCAAGTAAATCCAATGAGCATCAGAATGACCCACGTACCCTGTGTTCTACATAAATCACAGCCTCTTAATTTTTGTCAGTTAAAATTCTAAGAAATGATAAAACATAAATATAAAAATTGAATTGTTCTAGGTCTAAGTTGAAATGAGAAAACTTATTAATTTATTTCTCAATAAGGAAGAGTTCTTCTGCCTGCAAAATTACTCTCTCCATTGGAACAACAACACGTTATTTGACCACTGACTGATTCTACTATCTACTGATATTTTATAAATGCAATAATCAGATTGTGGCCATCCAGTAAATATGAAACTGTACAGTAACGCTGTCAGGTTATATGCATGTGTGGGCTTGATTCTGTTTTTTAAATGTATGTAACTCATTGGCGATAAATTTCAGCAAAAGCAAACAGCACACAGTCTACTGTTATAAAATAATATAATTGAAACAAATCAAACATGTATACAAATCTTTTTCATGTTGTTGGTTATCATAGTTGTATCCAGAGTTTTAGCTAACTGTCTTTTTTGTTGTTGTTAAAATCCACACTGTCTGGTTCATTTACATTTAGAACACAATATGACAAGACAAATTATTTCTCCTACTATGTTATCACAATACAGTGTGATTAGTCACCACACTTGTATCCAGAGCTTTAAACTGTTGGATATTTTTGGCAAAGTCTACACAGTGTAGTTAAATTAGTTTAGAATACAGTGGGCATAATGTAACATAATGGATTCAGATACAAACTGTCTAGAATGTGACTCCCTAAAGAAATCATTCACTAGATTTCTAACTTACTCGATTGAATCCCCGTCACACTAAACATGCTCGCCATTTCTGTTGTGGGGGAATTATAATGTAACGGTTAAACCCGCTATTACTTGGTAAAATAGTAGCTCAAGAGTTGGCGGTGGGTGTTGATGACTAGTTGCCTTTCCTCTAGACACTGCTCCATTAGACACCTCGTGTAACTCTGCGCGAAATTCAAAATAAACCAAACCAAACTGGAATATAGGATTATCAGAGCTAATGCTGGATAAAGCTACTCCAAGTGCTGCACAATGGAATATAGGATCATCAGAGCTAATGCTGGGTAAAGCTACTCCAAGTGCTGCACAACGGAATATAGGATCATCAGAGCTAATGCTGGGTAAAGCTACTCCAAGTGCTGCACAACGGAATATAGGATCATCAGAGCTAATGCTGGATAAAGCTACTCCAAGTGCTGCACAACGGAGGCGGGCGTCGCCTTACCGTTTTTATCATCTGTGTCAGCAACATACCACTTTTAAAAATTTAAAATATACCTTCTGTTCACAGATGGCACTGCTATCTGGAAGTATGCTCCAAACTCAACAACGGCAACATACAATATATAAAACCACTAAACGAAATCGGACAGTGTTACAATAAATGGAGAATTAAGATTAATGCTTAAAAAACAAAAGACGTGTCATTAATAAAAACCGAGTTTTTCCTCAGGATTTTACTCAACTGCACAATTGTATTTTAACTGTCATTTTTAGCATGTAAAGCCTCATATATACAGGCATAGTAACAAATGATCCAAAAAATGAAGAATATTCTAGTAAATACATTTATTTATCAATAAATTTTAATTTAAAAGTTAATTGAATATTGATATTTATCAGATTTATTGTGTTTGCCAACAAGATTAATACTTAAAATTTTCTTTCTTGGCACAAGTGTATTTTAATGTACCAACAGTGATACAATTTATAAGGGACTGGCATGGCCAGGTGGATAAGGCACTCGGCTCATAATCTGAGGGTGGCGGGTTTGAATCCCCGTCGCAATAAACATGCTCGCCCTCTTAAACGTGGAGATGTTATAATGAAACGGTCAATCCCACTATTGATTGGTAAAATAGTAGCACAAGAGTTGACATTGGAATGATGACTAGCTACCTTCCCTCTAGTCTTACAACATTATGGACAGGTAGCGCAGATGGTGCTCGTGTAGCTTTGCTCGAAATTCAAACCAACCAATTTATAATATAAGTTATTACAAATATTGATTTATATACAAAAGTTTTACAAGCAATAGTGAATCTTCTATCTGGTCTGAAAATGAATATTTTATCAACGGTTCACGAAAACGAATTTATTCTATGTTAATATCGGTACACTTCACTTATCGGGTAAGCTCTCTCTCTCGCTTCTTACACGTGTGTTTTTCAGTGACGAAGACAGGCATTGTTTTCGTAAAAATATTAACTTCTGAAGTTAATTCTCTAAAGTTTAGCGGTTTGTAATGTTAAAAATCTGTAAAGGTTCCTGGTCAAGTATCCGCATTTTCCAGAATAATAAGTGTTAATCACAATTATAGCTACCGATGTTCATAGTATACCAACCGCATCAATCCAGTAATACTAAACTGACTCTCCGCGTGTCGCTTTATAAACGTTAGGCGAGAATCTTAAAAGTTCAGTTGGCAACAGTGTAAAACATATATTGTTAATTTTTACACTCGAGAATCTTCTACAAATTAAGAGAACAGGCAGGACTTTGCATTACATATTTAACAATATAAGTTGCATGCATTTCTAAACATATAGCTAACTAAATCAAACATCGATATCAAAATAAATGTATAATATAAAATCCATTACATCACTCACTTGAACTTATTTACATAAGATAATTTTCAACTGTGCAAGTATTTTTACAGGTTCGTAATTTGTGATAAACATAACATTAGAAAAACCCTCGCATAACACGTAAAACAAGAATAATAATACCAGAGTTATATCTGGATGGGATTCTCTCGCAAGTAGCAAAATCAGCAAAATTCTTACATATTGCATTCAACTCAAAATTAACTTAGATAAACAGCACTGAAACCAGAAGTATTTTTTACTTAACCACCGATTCTAGTTGCATATAATCTCAACACTTTCCTGTTTTTATCACAGGAACATGAAGTCCCCGAGGGCTGTGTTCTGAGTGTCACACTTTTCGTTATAAAGCTTAATGCCAATAGTGAACAGTTACCCCTGCAATTACAAATGATCTTTTCGTTGATGACTTTCACATCTCATAAATCAATCATATACTTAAGTGGACCACAGCAAATGGTTTTCAACTTTCTCTATCTAAAACCGTTTCTGTACATTTCTGCTGCCAACAGGGTGTTTATCCAGATACAGAACTTTGTATTGATGATGATGTGCTTCCTATCGTCCTTGAGGCAAAGTTCTTAAGTCTTATATTTGACTGCAAATTAAAATTTTTCCCATATCAAACAACTTCGTGTCAAATGTTTAAGAGCGCTGAACATCTTCTGTGTCCTCACTTCCACCTCTTGGGGAGTAGATTGATACTCCATGCTTAAAATTTATTGTGCCCTTATCTGATTCAAACTTGACTGTGGGTCTATGGTTCTGCCGGAACCTCAGCACTGAAAATGCTGGATCCCACCCACCATCAGGGACTTCGACTTTACACTGAGGCCTTTCGTACTTCTCCAGTCCAAAGTTTGGATGTGGAGTTCCATGAACCCTCTCTGTATATTCGCCATTTGCTACTGTCTCTTATGAATGCTTCTAAACTTTGCTCTTTACCATAACATCCTACTTGGGGTTATGTTTTCCATTCTCAGTGGGGCACACTTTTCTATTATACCATTGTTTCTTTTAGCCTTCGTATCCAGGCTCAATCAGATTAACTGGCTATATCTTTGAAAAGCATAGCAGTATCAACAGTTCGGTCTCTTCCATCATGGCTAATTACCATCCTCAACTGTGACCTGTTGGAAATATCGCTCTTTATTTGCTGAAGATATTTCAAACAATCCATCCATTCCCCCATATACAGATGGTTTTAAATCAGGTGACTCTGTAGGTTCTGCCATGGTTTGTTACAGTTCGGTCGTAGCACACAGAATTCCCTCTACAATTTTTGTGTTCACTGCCAAATTATGTACCATTTCTCTTGCCCTGAATCACATTGAAACTGTGCAATATACGAATTATACGATCTATACTGATTCATTAAACTTTCTATTGGCCCTGACATCATTTCATGTTAGTTATTATCCTATTCTTATCAATATCCAAAACGAACGGACCCATCTCTGTCTGTCATCTATCTCTGTCCAGTTTTTTGGATACCAGGTCATGTTGATATTCGTGGGAATGAGCTAGCTGAGAGAGCGGCAAAGTCCATCTGTTCTGGCTCTATCATCACCGTCTCTGTTCCATACATGGACTGTGGTCCAGTTATTGAAACCCGACTATGCACCAGTTGACAGTCGACCTGGATTGAGCAACGAAATAACAAGCTTTTTTCAAATCAAGCCTTCTTTAGTTCTTTAACCATCTTGTTTCTGTAAAGATTGAAGGGTGGAAGTTGGTTTGGGTAGGCTGTGCATTGGTCACAGTTTTTGTCACTCATCTTCCTTTTATCTGTGAAGTCTGTGTATCACTCAGGTCACAACCGTACACATTTTACTATCGTGCCGTTGTTACGACCAAGAACGACGCCGCCATTTTAAACATACTTTTAAGATAGGTTTGCCCTTGACATTAGCCAATGTCATAGGTGATACTGGCTGCCTCACTCATGTTTTTACAGTTTTAAGAGTCATTGGTCTTTTTTTTAAGGCTTTGATTGGACTATACACTGTTTTAGCATGATTTCTTTTACTCATTTTATTTTGACCTGAACCCCGGACTGGAAAGGTCAACTTCAGGTGAATGACAGGAAGTTTGAACTTAATGCTTCAGTATTCCTGGCAGGTCTTAATTTTACATATTTTAACATCCATTTCCAAATACCATTATAGTAAACTACAATTTGTTTGGCACAGTTAGCCTTGTAGCTTTGTACCAATAAACATGAAATACCTACTCAAGGACGGTCAGCGCAGATAACCCTCATGCAGCTTTGCGCGAAATTAAGAAAACAACACGAACACTCCTCAGACGTTTACAAACGTCACAGTGTATGCTTGTACAAAGAATGTTTAGCTCGAAGATGTGTGTGCGCGCTATCTACACTGGTGTACAGCATGAATAGATTATAATGCCTCAAAAGAAGTTATGTGTTGTATTTATGGTGTAAACACATCAAGAAATGTTTGTTGATGTGGTCCAAGTAGTTCATAGCCTTTGCTAAGACTTTCGCAGCTAAGGTACCCTATTTTATAGAACTATCTTACAAATAAAGCTCCTCACCGACCCGTCAGGATGTCGCAATCTGAGGACCTAGCAAAAAAACCAAGACAAAATTAACTGATAGGAGAACTTGAAAGGCAAACGGGGGCAGTCAGAAGTTTTAACTTTCCCTTTGCTCTGCTAACAAAAATGTGGTTGGAGAACTAACAAGGCTGTAAAGTTATTTGATGAAATAATGTGTAACTTAATGTTGTTGGAGCATCAGAAACTGGTTTAGAAGTATGGTTGGAGAATACGTTAAACACGGATAGTAGACATTATGTATGATTGTGAAGGAACGGGGAAAACCTGAAACAGCGCAGAGTTGGAAACAGGAGGCCCGTTGAAAGAAAAATAAGTTGATTCTGAAATTCAAAGTCTTCTATATTCATGGGGAGAATTTGGGTTAATTTAAATTCCCGAAGGATATTGAAATGTAACCAGGAGCGGTCAGAAACATAAATTTCTCTTCACCCTACGACGTGAGTTAAGATTAAGTAGCATCTAACTTTAGAAAATTATCGTGGGTGAGGGGAGAAGGAGTGGTAATAAGGTAACTAGGGTGATTGTCTCGAGACATCAGGAGAAGCTGTGAAAATAAGGTGAAGGAAGGAGAGCTTGTTGATGACTCTGCTGCTGTATCTTGAGCTGTTGACTACCGAAACACTGAAACTGAACCTATAGGTGAAACCTATGAGAAACGTTGTTCTGTACTTTATTTTAATTAAAGTAGTACTAATCATACGAGCCGTCTCAAGAATACATTTGAACCTATCTGCGTGGGAGCTGTTTTAATTATAAGAATTTATAGAGGAATCGACGAGTAAGCAATCTTCCTTCGTCTCGCTAGAGGTGAATTTACATTGTATGGATTAATATTGTGAGAAGCCAATTGTGAATTATAGGGAATAGTTGAACAATGTTGCTCGTTGTATATGAAGGTGTGAATACGAACAGTGACAAGGCAGGTTACCCAGTCGAACTATCATAACGCGACCTACCATCTTTTTCCCAACCTCTTTACCTGATGACGTGTAGATACAGTCGATCATTAATAATTACCCAAACGTAATAATAACTGGTTATCTTAGTTCTAAATGCACTGGTTTCAACTGTATACCCATAAACAGAAATGGAAAAGCACAAAATCACCTGCTAACAGACTACAATTACCTTGTCATTAACAATATTAGCACGACACACCAATCCAAAGGGAACAGAATGTATTGAATTTGGTAACAGTATCTCTTTATCTCATCGCTCATTCAAGAACACAACAGTCACGTTCACAACGATCACGGTCCACTTTTTTTCACGATCTACAATTACGGCCACTCCTCCAATCCTTCTCAAATAATACAAGATTTCTCAATTCTTAACTTAAAAATTGAGATACATTACCCGAAATTATAACATAAGCTTCTAACACCAAAGAAATAGACAATCATGCCTCCCTGCTTATCAACACTACATTAAATGTAATTAACACAGTTACAAGTGAAACAGTCACTCATAATTCAAATTAATTGAAACTCGTACCGGAAGTAAACCATCTAATCCATGAAAGAAGAAAGCTCCAATTTATCAGAACCAGTGATATGTCACTTAGGGACCTTATGAACATCACGAACAATCGTGTAAAAAGGATAATTAAAACCAACAAATGGGACACGTTCAGTGAATCCAGATGGCTTCCTAACTTTATCGCTAATAAAACTGCTAAAGTTGAAATCAATAACAGCACCTCCAACACATTTCCACTAACAGCAGGAGTCCTCCAGGTCTCTGTCCTCATCCCGCTACTCTACACTCTATTCGTAAATGGCATATCGCTCCATCAGTTATTCTATACCCTCATCTCTCAGTATAACAATGTTATCTGGAGTACATCACGCGATTCACTCACTACAGTGTCCATAGCCCAATACGTACTAAAGAAATTAATTAAATAGTGTAATATGTGGCGAATACTGCTCAATCCAATCAAAACGTACGCTACTGCATTTCAAAAGAAAATTGGACGACAAAAACATAAGGCAAATCGAACTCTCATTGTACAGAACCTCCATCAACTGTGAAACAACCATCAAATTGATAAGAATCACAGTAAATTGAAGTCTATTCTGGGCCACTTACTACAAGAAAACAAGAAACAAACTAGCATTCCCCCGCCGAATCGAACAAAGGTTGTAACAGCCACTAAATCATCAAACTTTACAAAACCTACATCGGACCTCTACATGAATATATGGTTGTTTTATTTCCTATAATATGCCCAGTATACTATGCAAAAAGATCCAACAGCTCACTGTTATGAAAACAGAGTAAGACCATCAGACTCACTTTAAACGTAACATCGCTTTAACTTTAGAATATTTTATTTCTTTAATTCGATCAATCTATTATAAAACTATTGAAACAGAATCGAGCACTCTCAATCCACGTCTCTCCGCTACAATCCTGAAGAATGCTCTTTTCGACTGACGTCATCGCCACGTGAACAGAAGTTCTGTTCTGATTGCAAAACGACGGTCTCTGCACGATTCTCCCAACTTTTTTGTGACGGCATCTTCCTCGTGTCCATCCACAATCCACCCTACGTGTTTAAACAAGCCCTATCAAAATGATCTTTCTCACCTCGCGTAGTGAAAAAGAGAAACAAAAATTTCGAATCACCACGGTTCTCTTTCTAATCCGAAGATGTGTTTTTGAGGTTTGACGTATTTATAAACCTAAATTTTTACCACGAATTTTGTTTTACTGACGAAACAGGTGTGAAGATACCACAAACCAAGACTGGCTGTCAATGCTGTTCAGTTCAAAGTTAACATAAGTGGTATCAATACAAGTGATAATCAGGGACCGAGACGTTTGTGAGTAAATATTAATTAATGAGTTTCGGAAGTTTCCAGGATTTGTTACTCTGCTAGGGACCGTTTCTTTGATGGCTTGAGTTATTGCACTGATCACACGAGAAATGTAATTATCGATGCGCCATGTTTAAAGGCTAGGCCTCTCAGGATTCCCCGACTTCTGAAGTCGACACGTAAAAGTGTTAGCATGCTCTACACTGACGGCATAGGAAACATTCTAAATAGTAATTGTGAATGAAAGAGATAATACACCCTGGTACTTGAATGTTACTGTCTTATGGGCATTATGCTAGAATGAATTAAAAGTGCTTTATGCATAGTAGAAGATCCATATATAAAACTTAGGGTCTAATCTCACCTGGTATGACCTTACCATAGTTGTATAAATATGTTTACCAGTCGCTTTATTGGCAAACATTTAACATTCACATTACGTAAAAAAATATTAAAAACATGGACTGTACGAAGAAACTATATATATGTATATTCTGGTTCATGTTTTAAGAAACATTTTTCATTTTAAAAAAAACAACTCCAAATTAAAGCATTTTACTTTGTTTTTAGGGCCCGATTTAAGTCCGATAAGTAATGCTAGGTACCCTACTATCACTGGCCAATCAAGAGGTGATATTGTGAAAACTATTAGTATGTCTATTAGTGAAGGGTATATTTATTCCTGTGAAAGATGTTTTGAGTTTGAAGCAAAATTCGTTCGTGGAAAACGTAATACAACAAACAATACAGAACACAACATCACACAAAGTACCTGGAAGAACTTAAATCTCAAGCACAAATACGTATATAAGGAGGCAATAACTGAGAGACTCCGACAAAGTTCGCTAAATTATTTCGCAAAAATTGAACAAAAAAAAGGTACTTGCGTATTATGGGGAGGGGTGGTATTAAAATCACTCGAATGTATGAGAAATTTAACACATATTAATGCAATATTAAATGTATATGGTTTACTTAGATTAATATACGTTTTTCTTCTTTCTTTTCACAACAAAAACTTGTTAATATCATATTGTGACTTTTTGTTTTGCACATACGTTCAGCAGGGAGAATTCCATTGCCTTACAAAAGAGAAATAGAATTTTTTAAACTTTTGGGCAGATCCAAATTTTCCTCATCTTTGGGGCGAGGGTAAAATGTGGCTTAACTAGAAAATTAAAATAAAAATGTTGCTCACGTTAAGTTTAATCACATTACATTTATATTAAATGTGATAAAAAAATATATAAAGTAATGGCCCCACGTTAACACGTAACTACCAAAAAGTGACTTATTATGTGAGCTTCAGGAATATTGTACAAATGACAATAATATCTCCTCAGTCATTTCAACCTATAAATATAAACAAACTTTACAGTAATTACTAATAACCCATTAAATCAGCACCATAAAACAACAATGAATTAAATATCGCATTTGTTGAAGCGGTCCAGGTTGTCAACTTATTGTCATAACGGATAATGTATGTGGTAGTGATACTCAAATGTGTTGGGAATATCCCGTTTATCGAACAAAATCCAAACGCCGATGTTAATCTTGTCAGACGTCATGGAAAATTGTACAAAAATCAAATAAGGGTAGGAAGCTGAGTTCGTGCGCCCTTGTGGGACGTGTAGCATTAAATATGTAGCATTGTCAGGTCGGTTAAGGCGTTCGACTCGTAATCTGAGGGTCGTGGGTTCGAATCCCCGTCATACCAAACGTGCAGGCCGTTTCAGCCGTGGGGACGTTTTAATATTACGACCAATCCCACTATTCGTTAATAAAAGAGTAACCAAACAGTTGGCGGTGGATGGAGATGACTAGCAGCTTTCCCTCTAGTCTTATACCGCTAAATTAGAAACGACTAACGCAAATAGCCTTCGTGTAGCTTTACGCGAAATTAAAAAGGAAACAAACCATAAACATGTCCGTATGACAACCTGGACCGGTGACAATAATGCGACATGCATATAAAGGTGGTTAATATTTTGGATTTTTGCACAAAAATTATAAATACAAATTTTACTTAATTAAATTATTGCCACATTTTATTGTTTATTTTATATATATATTTATTACCAGACCGCTGTAACTTAATATTGTTTTTTCAAATATTATGACAACATTAAAAGCGTGTATATACATGTGAATGATTTCATTTTAAATTAGAATATATGTGAAATGGCGAAATAGACCTTGAACTGTGTGAGAAGTGTAGAAGTTTGTTTGTTTGTTTAGAATTAAGCACAAAGCTACTCAATGGGCTATCTGTGCTCTGCCCACCACGAGTATCGAAACCCGGTTTTTAGTGTGTAAGTCCGCAGACATACCACTGTGCCACTGGGGGGCGAAGTGTAGAAGTTCACAAAATCAGATCGAATGATAGTGTATTTTTGTATTAACAGTACCATGATAACCTACATGAATATGGCCTTAAAAAGGAGCAGAACGAGTACGCGAAATTAGCTCTAATTTCTTGACAGTGTTCATTACTCAGGAACATACACTGGGGGGGATGGGGGTGGAATAGAGGTCAAACTCTTTTGACACTCTTAGGTTTCAAACGACCAAATCCCGATTCCGAGAGAGATCGGAACTGTTACGGGCTGTTCATACCAGTAAACTGTCTTCGCCATAACGTATGCAATCAGTTAATATTTCTTCCCGGGAGTCGAACCTGGAACGTATTTTCTCTTTTTAATGTTCATTGCTCCATTTCCTCCCCCCTTTTTTATTTTATACACACACACACACACAATGTGGATGATCCTCAAAAGAAATACCTTCATTATTTATTTTGATTAGAAAAGGACATCAATATAAATTTAATTCACCATTACCTAACCATTTTAGAGCTATTTACATGTTTTCCATGTGTTGTTAATTTTAGAAATTTTTACTACAAATTCATATTCACGAACAACTAATTAACAACTGTTTGAAGATGTGAAAGAACTAATTGCTATGAAGTCGGTGGTAATGTAAATGGTATGATTATTCCATCTCTCCACTAAATGTGTTTGACAGATTCACAAATACATATCAACAAGATGGTAAAGGGTTATGTAGGAACAAAATCAGATTACACTGACAGTGACGTAAAGATTTTCTTCAAAGTGAAACAGAAAGTTACTGTTGTTCCATGCTTCAGGGAGAAATTAAAGATCATGTGTGAATTAAAATAAGTGGTTTGAAAAAATAAAATGGTTTGACTCGTACATATTTTATGAAATACGAATTCACAACAATACATATTCTGTTACATTTCTTTTAATTTACGAAAAATTTTTTGTTCCGTAATTTTTATAAGAATTTGCACGAAAGAGTAAATTTTAAATGAACTATAGGATTGACCCCTAAAAATACTTGTTCTGTGGGCTCTGTTGACTCCTTAAAAAAAGTTAAGCGAAGGCCCTGTTCATTCTAGAATCAGTACAGTTTTCTTATCTACGTTGCCAATAGCTTGGGAATGTTAGCTATTTCAATCTGAGTTTTTCACTTTTGTGTTTAGTAGTAAACATGGAGGATGAGAAACGTTGTTGTAGGCTATTCCGGGCAAACATATCAGTTAGAAAAAAAAATTATTGTAATTCTACTCTGGTCTACAAGTCCAGATGTGGGCTGCAGTAGATCCTGGCGGCGGATCAGTCATGTTTTGGTTTGGGTTTTGTTATGTATATGTATAAATATTTTGTAAACGACAACATGTCGTATTGTGTTTGAATTTTCATTTGTATTATTCATTTTTCCATATTGATATTATTGTTTCGAAGTTTAAACTAAAATATGTTATTTATTTAGGGTAACGTGTTAGAACTTTCTCGAATTAGGTAGATCAAATATATGACTATAAATGGAAATGTTTGGCCTAGCGTCTAGACGTAGAGTCTCGTGCAAAAACATACATGCGCAGATTACTCTGTCGAATTTCCGGTGAATGTTCGAGAAAAAGATTTCTAATAATATATATAAACAGACGGAGGTAAGAGGCGGGAGTCAGTCATTAGTTTTATTCGAAGAACAAGTGAGGGATACAGTCATCAGTTTTTATTTAAAAAAAAAGAGAGAGTTAGTTATTTGAGAAAGATTAAGTGTTTGCTGTGAATATTCAACTTGGTTTTGTGATTTGAAGTTAGATCTACGGAAGCTGTGATTTTATTCCGTCAATCTCTACGATACATCTGAATTACTGCTTGTGCTGAGAGACGGCGAATTTATTGAACTGTGAACTATTTCGGAATTACTTCGTGGGACCAAATTCACACCCTAGACAGGAATTTGAGACTTTAATTTTAGATCATTACATTAGATACAGGCCAGTACCGTTTTGTATTGTGATTTATTCTGAAGTTTGAAATTAATATTATTTTGTTTTGTAATTAATTTCGAATGTCGTAACTTAATATCTGTCACTATTATTATATAATTCATGTTATATCTGTTATATTTGTTAACAGTTTAGCATAATAAATTATACAAGCTGTTATCTGTGTTTTTCTGTTGCGTTTAATCAACGAAGAATATAAAACATTTAAAAAAATCCGTAACAGTTTTTTGTCTCAAATAATGAAATAAAAACCTCGGGTTAGTCGTAAGTCTTTATTGTCAGTACTTCACGCATGTTGCCTTCACTCGTTGCAGTACATAGGAAAGTAGTTTTAGCTACAATAGGTTTAGTTTATCATTTTGTGTTGCCAGAATATGACTCACCCTACGTGATATTTAGTAACAGGGACAGGAGACTGCACGCTGTGTCATCTTAATCATTGCGTAACAACATGTATTTGTGTAAATTGAGAAATTTAACTTGATTACAAGCATGCTCTTATGGGTCAGGTATAAAACCAAATTTATGTTAAAAAGAACTAATAAACAAGTTGAAGGTATAACATGATATAATTAAAGTTGTGTTGCAGTTTTATAATATATATTATCTTTACGAACTCGTAAATAATAAGTTGTATAAAATAAGGAAATAATTTTATTTTTCATGTCATTGCTTGAATTTATTTTAAAAAATAAATAATTACACTAAACAAAGTGAAGCTAATTGCTGACCTGTTTGATTCACTTTCAATGTTACGATGTATGTTATATGTTTTAGCAGGTAAAGATATATCATTACAGATTATAAAACATACAAAACATGGCTGCTATGCGTTTTAACATTTTTATTAATAAAGTAGAGAACAACGTTTCAATCCTCCAAAAACATTTTCAAGTTAACCATTCCGATATGCACTTTTATATCAAGTGGGTTTTTTGTCATAAAGAAGAACAGTACGTGGTTTAATATGTAAAACAAAATGTACGGAGGGAAAGAAATAATAAATGTACTTGTGCTGAAAAAAATATATTTTGAAATCATTGCGAGTTGTGGATTTGTTTGTATAATCATATGGTGAATTATTACAAGCATTTCTAACGTGGAAGTGTGAACTTTGTGTGATTATTGTCATAATGTGCTATATTTCCGAAATAAACATACAAGTAATATTGCTTTATTTTGCCTATTTTATCGAGTAAACTAAGGTCTAAACAAGTTTACAATCAACTAGATTTTGATATATTATATATATTATAACTCTAAATTGTTTAAAAGACAACTTTTAAACATTTTGGGCTTGTATATCGGGAAAACTTAAATGTAGTTAATACTTCAGGATTTTCCTTTTTATATTTATATAAATAATATTCTTGATGATAGATGACGCTATAATGCAACAGGATTTTTCTTTTTGTTCTTGAAAAGAATATTCGAGATAATAGATGACGTTACGGGATATTATTTCGCAATACAAGGTTCGGTAATAGCTGTTATATGGTTGTGCACTTCCGCAAAATTTCTAGAATGTTCTTTTGACTTTTCGTTAAGCATGTTACACAATTTTCCTTCAACCTTTTATAAAAATAAATGTTTATTACTCTTAAATACGTGTTGTGCTTAATAAAGATGTAGAAGTTAAAACTTTGCGTCAGAATATGAGAGCTATGTTTTCTATTTGTTGCTCTAGAGTACAGTAAAAAGGCACACGAATGTTATTTAAGGCGTTATTCGTGTCACGTGGCGTAGACACGCATTCCTTTTTTTCAGATACAGGGCACACAACAGGCAAAACTTTCGGCGCCTGTCCTGTGAAAGTGGGTTTTCTCGGGGCACTCCCGTTTCCCCCCACATCAAAATCTTCAGGCATTGGATTTATAGATCCCAGCCCAGGCAACTCTTTTGCCAGAACCTGAATCGTGCTGTTTGAATTTTGATCTGGATTTGAATAATATTCATGTTCACATCTGCTCAACCTCTTCCTTTCGGGACAGGTCCCGGCCTTCCCTTCCGCTGCTGCCTTTACCTCCATCCAAGACAACATTTAGAAGATACATCCTCCACCCAAATAGTCAAGAATAATAACAATAATTAATTTATTTAAATAAAAAACCACTTAATCTTAATAACAATCCACGAAAGAGACGCGGAGGAACCACAACGTTCCTGAACACCCCGGTTGGGGAGAGAACTCTTCTGATATCTCTCTCTCTAAACTGAACCCCTGCCACGTTAGTTTAGTTTAGTTTAGTTACGTGGCGTAGTTAATAACTTGGAAGGGCGCAAGAATGCATGTCAAATGGAAGGTAGAGTAGAACTCTTGGATATATCGGGCACACGACAGGCAAAACTTTCAGCGCCTGTCCTGTGAAAGTGGGTTTTCTTGGGGTACCCCCTTTTCCCCCACAGCAAATACTTAGACATTGGATTTCTAGATCCCAGCCCAGGCAACTTTATTGCCAGACCCTGAATTGGGTCGTTTGAATTGAATTGTATCCATGTTCATATTTACATGACTTCTTCCTTTCGGGACGGGACCCGGCCATTCTTTCCGGTGCTGCCTTTGCCTCCACCCAAAAAAGAACTTAAAAAAAATCCTAATAACAATTCACGAAAGGGGTCGGAGAGGAACCACAACGTTCCTGAACACCCCAGTTGGAGAGAGAACTCTTCTGATTTCTCTCTCTCTAAACTAAACCCCTGCCACGAGTTTGAGTTTGATACTCTGGATAATAGAAGAACGATTAGAGACGTCATATCGGCAACAATGAATGGCAAATTTTAAGATAACACTAGTGAAATACGAGTTTGATCTTATAATTGTATATTCTTATTTAAAGAAAAACAGAAATAACGCCGAAGAATTATCGTGAAGATGCAAATATGTTAACTCTAAATTTATTGTCATGATAAACTTAAATTTTTTTTATTAAACATCCGGAGAGTAATGTGTATTAGTTTAATCATCTGTTAATATTTTTTCCTGAAAGTTTAATAAGTGGAAGATTAAAGAAAAACTCGTTTGTTATGTTTTGTTCCAGTAGTAATTTCTGGAAGAGGACATGTTAATCACTTTTTTACTCTGGCGAAATCACAAAACGAAACGATAATGTGAAAATCAGGTATTAAGTTGGAATTCTTAGATTACTCTTAAAATAAAATCTTTTTAATATGGTGCTCTCAAATACTTAACTCTGAGTCAGTTAAACATGTTTTTTAAATTATATATAGGTGTTCTATATATGATGCGAGTATGTTTACAACAGTTGACTTTCATATAGTCTAGGCTGTCGAACAAGGGGGTGTTAAAAACATTTGTTTTAATAGGTTCGACTGATATACAGATTTCTACTGTACTTGCAGTTGAGGCTATAAATGAATCTACAATATCTAACGATGCCTTTTGATGGTTAAGAATCTCGAAATAACTAACTGCGTAAGGAGTAGGTCCACTAATGGTTCACACTTGACGTTGTGCCTCCCTAAACAAAACAAAGCAAGTTAGATATTCTTAGATAACTTTTAGTCGGGTAGATAGACGTACGAACAAAGAAACATCACTACCAAGATATTACGATTAATGTAAATGTATTATTTTGATATTTTCAGGAGTGTTCGTAACGTGTATACAAGATTATCAAACATTAATTTCACTCACTGGAAATCTTGATCTAGTGATGAAGGTTCACGGATAGATGGAACTAGTGTCAAATAAAAACATCATGGAAATAAAACAAAATAATAAAAAAATAATAAAATAGCTTTATAACGCTTATCTCGTTGAAATCCGAAAGATAAGTGAAAATATACATAATAACTCCTGATGACAAGAAACTCAATTGAAATAAAAATGTATCTCAGAACGACAGTTGTGGGTATTGACACTTTTATTGATAAGCAGAGAATAACGTTTGGACCTTCCTAGGTCATCTTCTGGATAGTAAAAAGAGTTTTCAACTCGCCGTTGCCGTACAAATGTCTTAGGGACGACAGTATAAATGGTTACGGGATTGATACATATCTCCAGCAACCCTTATAGAATTCACTACCACCAAAACTAACTTCATTTTCAATAACCAAAACTACCTACAAATAATTGGCCTAAGTATGGGGAATCCCATGTCAACAGTTCTAGTCAACATTTTTATAACACAGACTGAATCTCAAGTGGTAAATTCAGCCTTCAACCCACCAATATACTGATACTGGTATGTTGATGGTACAAATGCTTAATTCACACACACAAAATACACACTTAGTTTTTGAATTACGTTAACTCGATTCACCCCGACTAGTGAACAGGAAAAAAACTCACTAAATAGCATTTTTTAACCTTAAGATCACTAGAACAGACATGAAATTTAAACCAGAAATCCACAAAAAAAATCACCCATACTGGATTATACATTCCTTGGGACTCGGCACACGAAACAAAACAAAAACTCAACATATTAAGAAACCAGATAAACACAACCACAAGACTATGTTCACCTGATAAAATTAACTGTGAAATCAACAAAATAAAACAACGTTTTATCGACAAATTTCCTAAAAAAAATAACGTGGAACAAATTATAGGCACACATCTAAACAAACAACAATGAACCCCAAGAAACAACAAAACCTTATGCTGCTGAGTGACACATGTTCCCGACATCAGCAAAAAAATAACCAACATCTGGAAAAACCTTATAACAAAACACAACATTCCAGTAAACACAAAACCAGGTACAAAACTAAAGTCTGTTATGAGTAAAAAGTACATTGACAAACACAACACCAACATCATTTATAAAATGCAATGCAATAATTGCCATGACTTCTATATTAGAGAAACAAGCGGGAAAATGAAAACTAGATTCAAAGCACAACAACAACAAAAAACGCCTTCACACGTTTTTGAACACTGCAAATCAAATAAACACACCATTACCAAAGAAAACACCCAGATACTAAGTATGGAAACAAATGTAAAACGAAAGATGCCCTACTTTTACAGAAACTAAAACCAAAATTAAACCAATATAAAGGAACATCTTCATACCTATACTAATTAATAACTGTCACACCTGTTGAAACTCTCGTCCTGTAGACTTGTGTCCAGCAACGGTCACTTGCAAACTCTCTTTCTTAACCTGAAGACGACCGAGGAAGGTCGAAACGTTGTTCTCTCCTTATCAATAAAAGTCGTTCTCAAATAGAATGTAGATTACTCAACATAATGTCACCGTATTATAGATTATATTTTTTGTTTTACTTTATTTTGTTTCGTTTCTTTCAATGATAAATTATGCAGAAGTATAAAACTAACGTTTATATGTTGTTTATAACTTACACTGATGACACAGAAGCACATCGTTTGAAATAGTTCACGTTGTCAATCAACAGAAGGACCACTAGTAACACGTTAATCCTTGGAAAGATTAAACAATCATAAACACTTCTGCACCATGATCTTCATAACGCTGTTAAAGGTAATCCCCTCTAAATGTGTGTTTTGATTTGTACCAAAACGAGTCAAGCTGTTCCAAAGAATAACTAGAGATTTATTTGGTATTTAATGTCAGTGTCAGAGACTGTTTGTGTAATGAAGTGTTTTATATCATGAAAGACATCATTTAATGACACTCGCGCAAGTGTGTTTGACTTGGTTTGGTTTGTTTGTTTTGAATTTCGCACAAAGCTACTCGAGGGCTATCTGCGCTAGCCGTCCCTAATTTAGTAGTGTGAGACTAGAGGGAAGGCAGCTAGTCATCACCACCCACCACTAACTCTTTGGCTACTCTTTTTCCAAAGAATAGTGGGATTGACTGTAACTTTATAATGCCCCCACGGCTGAAAGGGCGAGCATGTTTGGTGTGACGAAGATCCGAACCCGCGATCCTCAGATTACCCTTATGCACCTGGCCATGCCGGGCCCGTTTTAATTTGGAATACATTGAGTCGTTAATAGGTTAATTCACTTTCAAAGACTGCCTAACGACATGTATGTAGTATTTAATGTAACACTTAGATATCAAAACTCACACTACAGCACGTGACCCATAGGTTCCTAGTTGAGCACCGTAAGTACTTACAAGTGTTGTGTAACTGAGTGTAGGAATGTAGAGAGCGTGCTTAGATGTTTTATTATAAATATAAAGAGAACCACAAATTTTTTATTAGTTTGTTTTAGAAGCATCTATTTCTGTAGAGGGCATGCTTAGATGTTTGATTATATTTACACAACCCCCTTCAAACATGTGGTCAGCTATTGGTCAGTTACTTCTTTTTTTCTTTGTGAACCAGACGATGACCGAAAAAGGTCGAAAAGTTGTTTGCTGTTCTACATAAATAAATTTCTAAACCAATACCAGCCGTTTTAAAATATATACTTTTCTCTGCAAGTTGTTTTTATCGTCATCAGGGATTAAAAAAATGTGTTTGTTTTTTCCCCATTAACACGTAACTAAATACATGAAACCCAGAATATGTGTGTCTGTGTACGTATGAAGACCTTTTCACATCTCAGAACACAACAGTTCATTATATACGTATGGACAACACAAAACCACCCGAGCAGAACATTTAATATACTGAAACGAAACATAAAAACTAAAACAATTTAAAGTTTCTATCTTAGAGTAAACCAAAGATCTTAAAAAAGATAAATACAATGCAAGCTATACCCGTTCGCGAAATAAATACAAAAATAAACAGATACAATGGACGGTACGTGTATTTAAACCGATATTCAAAAACATAAAAACAACACACAATAACAATACATTTGATATTATTACTTTTAACACTTACTTAGTGTAAAGTATCACACAATATTACAGTTTGTTTTAATCACAACTAGAAAATTGTGTATCTTTTCAACTTTAAAACACAGAAATAGATGCTGCTAAAAACAAACTAATAAGAAAACAATCGTGGTTCTCTTTATTTTTATATTTCATGAATATAAACATGTAATATATATACGTTTAAACTTGTATATGCAGAATAAATCTACAGCCGAGAAACATCTCAAACTTGTTTCTCTGTGATTTACACCAACATATCGTTACATTCGTGATCGAGAATAACGACCCTTTTATTTATACTCTCGGTACAAATTGTTAACTAAGTTAAAGAGAAACTGTCTTTTGTGTAACTCTACTTTTAAAATCTTCACTTTTCAGTTTTATATTTCTCTTTTCATTTTCCCTTTCTTTCATTACGTAATTTATAACAATTGATTGAGCAGTATTGTTTCACTTCTAACCAATATAAATTGTGAGACAAAACAGTAAAGTTGAACCACAATACTATTAAATATCTTTATGTAGTAACTATGGAGACGAAATATTAAAATATAAACCGAACTGTGGGAAGAAGGAACAAAATCTTTATGGTCAAAGGTTGCTCACCTCGTGTTCCCAGTGTTCTTCGGCCATTACAGTTTGTAGGTATAATGTTTTACATAAATATTTTAAATGTGAATTAAATTCTTGAAATGAGAAACAAAAGTTAGACAACTGGTAACATTCACTTTACTCTACAACCTATGAGAAGGTTAGCAAATACTGGGCTGTTTTACATCACGTCGTGCTGGAAAATTTTGAAAAAGTAAGAAAAAAGATTCAGTTTACAGCAGGTGAAAAGTGTTCAGGTTGTGCTGATTCAAACAGGCATTTTGTATCTCTTAAATGTGCTGCACTTTGTTAAAGAAAACCCACCAGTTTTTCTTTTCTTAAAACTATACTTATAAATTACATCATTAAAGATATAATCACACCTTAAGGTTCAGTCCTAGTGAAAGCCAGGTTCTTGTTACAAGGAGAATACTTAAAATTATATCTGTGACAAACAAAGGAATGTTACACGTATCATACTTATTTTTGTAATTGTCCAAATCTAGAATACCAAAAGTGGGAATTTTAAATATATTTTTGTTTGTGGTGCCATTTGATAGATATGCCATAGTTTATTTATTGTTTCGGTCACATACACTGATAGATACAGATATACATGCCATATTATAGTAAGATTAGAAAATGTGACGTTATTGATTCTTTATATTGGACTTACCAAACATATATATCTTCAACACTATATAATGCTCCAATTAGTAATACATAGCTGATACTATGTTGTATTATTAATTAACTTTGCTTTTACTTCGTGATTTTAGTAAATTTATAATAATTATTTTTATAACAATTATGCTGACAACTTAATATACTGTGATAGTTTACCCGGTGTCTTCTCATCATTACTAACAACTTAATATACTGTGATAGTTTACCCGGTGTCTTCTCATCATTACTAACAACTTAATATACTGTGATAGTTTACCCGGTGTCTTCTCACCATCAGACAAATGTCTACAACACTTTTGTTATTATGTTTTCTCAAGCATCTTTGTTGATTTTTAAATTTCACACAAAGATACATGAAGGTTATATGCGATAGCCGTCTTCAATTTGGTAGTGTTAGACGAGAGAGAAAGGAACCAGTCATCACCACCCACTACCAATTCTTCGGTGTGATATGGGGTTAAAACTAATCTGGAACTAAAACGTAATTTGTGAGATATAAAATAGCCATTACTAATCATATACTGCAATGTATCTTTTTTAATCTTTTGATCTTTTACTACACCTGATTTTTATCCTTCCACAACTTGTGAGCATCTTCCAGGTTTTGAGTGCACACCAATGTATCACATTTTAAACTTTAAGTAAAATATAATTATAAATCTGTATGAACAGTTTTACTCAGACATACTTTATAATTTTCTAACATTTAGTGAGTGTAAGTCACAAAGAAGTAAGAAACCAATCCAGACTTTCATGTTTGTTAACATGTACGTATGTGTATTTTCTTAGAACAAAGCCACATTGGGCTATCTGCTGAGTCCACCAAAGGGAATCAAACGCCTGATTTTAGCGTTGTAAGTCCATAGACTTGCTGTTGTACTTGTGGGGAACTGTTTAATATTTAAAGTGTAACGTGTTTGTCCAGTAGACAATTTACTTACTAATTTTTAAATCATAATCCCAAATCCTATGATTGTATTTGTTAATAAATGTTTATTACTTAACATACTAACTACTCATGTCTTGTTTTTCGTACAGTTTTCTTTGTGGTTTATTTGCTACAAACAAATTGAAGATCTTCACCGTTAAAAGTGGAGTGAAACTGAAGAACAGTTTTGAAACACACCATGAAATTGATGACCGACACACTTCTGAAACACCCATAGAAAGTGAAGACCAACACCATTGAAACATCGTGAGGTTTAACAACACTGCAAACCGTCAGTGAAACCCAAGATCAAGGTGTTGATAAAGTTAGTAAAGCTGAAGACGTTGACTGTTGAGACAGTCATTGAAAGTGAACACCAACAGTTTTGAACCAGACCGTGAAGTTGGTGACCGACACTACTGAAACAACCATTGAAAGTAAAGACCAACACTGTTGAAACACAGTGAGATTGAACAAAAAATATTGTTAAAACAGTGAAGTTGAAGACCAAAAGTGTTGAGACAGTCAGTGAAAGTGAAGGCCAATAATATTGAAACAGACAATATATTTGATTACCAACAGTGGTGAAACAGCCAGTGAAAGTGAAGACCAAAAGTGTACAAGCAAGCAGTAAACTGAAGACCAGTGCTATTAAAACAGTCAATGAAAGTGAAAACCAACAGTGTTAAAACAGACATTAAACATGATGAGCAACAAGGTTTAAACAGCCAATGAAAGTGAAGACCAACGGTGTGAAAACAGTTAATGGAAGTTAACACCAGTAGTCTTGAAATGAAATTAAAGTAAAAACTAAAATTGGCAAAACAAACTGTGAAACTGTAGACCAATTCTTTTCAAAAACTCAAGGAAATTGGAGATCAGTAATGTTAGAATGGTAAAGTGAAGATAAACACTGTAGAAAAAGTCAGTGAAACCGAAAACCAATAGTATTCATGCAGACAGTGAAATTGAAGAACTACTCTTTCCAAACTTTCAGTTAAATACCAACAATGCCGAAACAGACCGTGAAATTGATGATTTTATTGAAATGGTCATTGAAAGTAAAAACCAGTTGTGTTAAAAGATACACAGTTGAAACTGACAGTCAAGTTAAAGACCAACACTGTTCACAAAAGGACAATGAAACTAAAAACCAGCACTGCTGAAACCGACTGTGAAACTGAAGATCTTCACACTTTAAACACTCAGTGCAAGTGAAGAACAACTGTTTGGAAACACCGTGAAATTGAAAACGCTGTTTAAACAGACAGTGAAACTGAAAACCAACACCATTGAAACAATGATATAAATTGAACACAAGCTGGGTTAAACTATAGTGAAAATAAAGATCAACACTGTTGAAACAGATCGAAAGTGAAGAATACACTTTTGAAACAGAGAATGAACTTGAAAACACTTAGTATTGAAACTGACAGTGCAAGTGAAAACCAACAGTGATTGAAACTGGGGACCAGTAATGTTGAAAGAGAAGACTAACCGTGTAAAAACAGTCAGTTAAAGTAAACATCAAAAGTGATGATGGACACAGTGAAATTGAAGAACAACACTGTTGAAACAGTCATTGAAACTACAGACCAATAATTTTAAAACCGTCATTTAAATTTAATACCAGTAAAGTTGAAACACCGTTTAAAAATAGATGACTAGTTGAGTTGAAACAGAATGTGAATTTAAAGACCAACAATACTGACACACTCAGGGAAAGTGTTGATAAACGATGTGAAAACAGTCAGTGGAAGTGAACAGGAATAGTGTGAAAATAGAATTGATGTGAAAACCATCAGTGTTGAAAGAGACAATCAAATGGAAGAAAACAGTGTTAAAACACAGTAAAATTGAAAGCCAACAGAGTTACAACTGTAAGAAGTTAAAATCAGTAGTGTTGAAATAAAAGTAAAAGAGAAAACCAATGGTGTGACAACAGACAGTGAAACTGAAGGCAATTAGTGTTCAAAGACAGAGTGAAAGGGAAGACCAACAGTGTTGGAACAGTCAGTGACAGTGAATACCATAAGTGTAGATACAATTAGTGGAATTGAAAACCAATAATGTTGAAACAGACGTGAAAGTGAAGACCAACAGTGTGAAAACAGTCAGTGAAACTGAACACCAATTGTGTTGAAACAGTAGTGAAAGTGAAGACCAAGATTGTGCAGACTGACAGTAAAACTAAAAACCAGTAGTATTAAAAATTTCAAATTAAACACCAACAGTGCTGAAAGAGTCCGTAAAAGTGAAGACCAATATTGTTGAAACAGACAGTAAAAGTGTAGTCGTACAGTGTGAAAAACAGTGAACACCAATAGTACTGAAACATACAGTGAAATTCAAGACCAACGGTGTTGAACAGTTAGTGAAAGTGAAGGAGAACATCGGGAAAACAGACATTGAAACTGAAACAAAGTTTTGTTGAAACACAAGCGGAAGTTAGAACCAACAGTGTGAAAACAGACAGTGAAACTGAAGCTACTAAGTGTTTGAGCAGACAGTGAAATTGAAGACAAACAGTGTTGATACAGTCAGTGAAACTGAACATCAATGATGTTGAAAAGAGGTGAAAGGTGAGACCAAGAGAGTACAGACAGACTCTAAAATCAAAACCAGTATAACGAAACGCCAGTGAAATTGAACACCAGCAGTGTTGAAAAAGTCCGAGAAAGTGAAAACCAGTATTGTTGAAGCAAAGGGTGAAATTTAAGTCCATTAGTATTAAAAGGTCAGCGAAATTGATTACCAACAGTGTTTAAACAGACAGTGGAATTAAAGACCATTAGTGTTAAAACAGTGAATTTAATTTCAAGACCAATAGTGTTGAAAGAGAAGTTAAATGAAGACCAAAGGTGTGAAAACATATAGTGAAACTGAAGACCAACAGTGTTGAAACAGATGTGATAGTGAAGACCAATAATGTAGAAACAGACAGTAAAACTGAAGATCAGTGCTATTAAAACGGACAGTCAAATTGAATACCAACAGTGTTGAAACAGCCATTGAAAGTGCAGACAAATAGTGTTAAAACAGTGAAGACGAAGACCAACAGTGTTGAAACAGTCGTGATTTTCTAAATATCAGATTTTGAATCTCTTGAACGAACATACTCATCCTTTAAGCCATCGAAGCGTTTCAAGTGTCACTTTTCCATCAATGTAGCCACAGATATGGCAAAAGTGACAACGCGTATTCACTTGTTACTTCAAAATAATGAATGATAAACGAAGATAGCCCTTTAATAAACACAGGAAAAACAATTTCACACCCAGCATTTTTAATAATTTTATCGGCTAAAAGTGGCCTTTAAAACGGCTCTAGTTCGGTTTCACTATGGGCTCTCTTTTAATATTTATGTTGTCGAGAGTTCAAACCCAAGTTTACACGTCTCGTGTGTTAAATTCTTGAAGAACTTCAATAATTAGAAACGATAACTTATCTTTGGTTTCATCTTCACAATTTAATATTTATTGATTAAGCTTTGAGCTTCTTCAGCGTTCAAAATTCACTTCACTCTATAAGAATTAGTATGGTTGAAGAATTATTATCATAAAACTTGTTAAACTTTTGTACCCTATGTAGTATCTCGATATTGTGGAAAGCACATGATGTGTTCGTACGATTGAAGCTTGTCGTGCAAGAATATTTACTGCGGGAATTTGTATATCTTTGTTGTGATGTCCTAACAAATGGCTTGAAGAAGGATAGATAATATTTTCTTTCAATTGAAAACAAATTAAAACTAAAAATTATTTCTGTTTTTCTTTCCCACTCACAAGTATCGAGTACATGTCTTTATCAATAAATGTTCTCAGTCGGTACTGTGTGGCGAGAGTGTATAGACGAAACGAATACTCTTCACACGTAAAACCGAAGCAAAGAAGGAACTATATCCGTAAGACAAAAGTATTAGAAAGAAAGAAAGATGTCGTTCAATGTAGGTAACTTACGAATAATCGAGCGCAACAAATAAATGAATTTTTATTGCATAGTTTATTTAAGGTTTTGAAATATTGCTTATAAAATATTGAAAGTGGAATATGTCTTTTTATCGTTTTGAAATCTCATTTTCTTTATTTTTTATCCTTTTTTATATTAATATAAAAAATTTGGTGAATATGTCAGCTTCCTGTCCAACAACCTTGCTTGTTACTTTCACTTCTCACATCATAGTTTGTTTACCGTTCGATTGTTGTATGATGATATATAGTTTGAGATATTAGTTGCAAAACGACTACTTTCAGAAAGACAGAAGAATTGCAGAAAAAAGATAATTTTTAAAGTTACGTTCTAAATTTCAGCGTTCCAAGTTTTATGAGTTGTTCTTTGTCATCAGTAGAAGTCCCGCAGTTACAGACGTTACCAAAAGCAATATACCGTCTGCTGATGTCATCTTCGTCACAACGGATGGGATAGCGAACGTTCACAAGTATTGTACGTTATATTTTGTTTCAATAGAAAACATGATAGAAAATGCATTAATGTCAACGTGATGTTTAAAAATGGAATACTTCGTAAGATTAGTATTTAAAACTTAAACTAGAAAATGTGACGACGGCAGTTGTGGCCGAGTGGTTAAGGCGATGGATTTGAAATCCATTGGGATATTCCCACGTAGGTAGAGTCCTACCGACTGTAAGTTTGAATCTCCTGAGAGAAGTGGAATAGTTTGCAGTATTAGTACTTTTGACAACATCCACTATTTCGGTGAAGTGAAATTCTTATCAACTAATTTCAATAATTTCTTCTCGAGTCCAGCGAAATGTGAGAGAGAAAGTAATTGTGACACACCATGGAAAACTTTTCATATACAGTAAACTGATGAAGTGTTGCTTTATTTGTGACCTAACCTCTAAGGATTCTTATAATTTAAAGAATACTGACTAGTGTTGGATCGTTTCGCAGTTCTGGAAATATACGTGGGAATTCTTATAGTGTGCGATGTTTTGGCCACAAAGAGTGTCATTTTCAGTTTAATTGCTGCTCTGCTAACACATTCAAAAGTGTCGATTGTTTCCATTCGAAAAAGAATAAACAAACAGAATGTAGGCAAAAGTGGTCACTCTTTCGCAGTCGGTAGGATTCGAACCTACGCGGGAAAAACCCAATGGATTTCTAGTCCATCGCCTTAACCACTCGGCCACGACTGCCTTTACTTCTTCTTCTAAGTGATCGTAAATTCTCAGTTGGAAAATAAAAATTAAATTTGAATATGTTTAATATAGAAGTAATAAAATCATGTAATATGTCATTTAACTAAGAAGTGTATAAAAACTTCATGCTATTTGAACTTTTCTGTCATTTCATTGGGAGCTGTCACAACACTAAAATATTATGCTCTATCATCGACCACAAAACTAAACCTACACAGTATAGCAACCGTGGCTATCGAATGAGTAGCGGATATGATTGGTAAAGTGTTGTGTCTGTGTATCCGAGTGTTTTCTGTGATTGGTAAAGTGTTGTGTCTGTGTATCCGGGTGTTTTCTTTGATTGGTAAAGTGTTGTGTCTGTGCATCCGAGTGTTTTCTCTGATTAGTAAAGTGTTGTGTCTGTGTATCCGAGTGTTTTCTCTGATTGGTAAAGTGTTGTGTCTGTGTATCCGAGTGTTTTCTCTCTTCATCGAAATTCGATCTATGTTTTTGATTACTGACGGTCAGGTTAAGCGTAATTATTTTCTTCCCTTTCAAAAATTCTATTTCATTTCTCTTGTCACAGAATCCTCCATAGTAATCCTTGTTACGTTGATGAGTAACTTATATGTTGTCCATTGTCTGCAGTTATAATTAACATCCCCCTTTTTGTGCTTCTTCCAGTTCGTAGGATAATATTAACTCGTATATTTTCAACAACTTCTCTCATGTATGATCGCACTATCGGTCCGTGTTCACAGTTCGATTCAACAAAGGTAGAAACTCTTTTTGTTAACATGAAGATGATCTGAAGAGGAAGAAACGTTGTTCTGTACTTTATTTTAATAAAAGATATATTTTTACTTCAATATAATTTTATCTTTAGGCTGAGAATGGAATAAAAACTGTGTACAATAACTATTTCTAACCGCACTAGGAGTGTTTCGTACGGAATTTTTAAACTCCAACATGCATATGTAAGAAGCACCTCAATGATTTACAGCTCACAAGAGACGACAAGGAAACAGGCAGAACCTTCTTCCCCTCACCAATATAAAAAATGGACATTTTTATGCTCCCTCTGATAGTTAATTTCCTTACTGTAGTGTCATAGGTTCACAAAAGTTTCGTAAACATATTTTAACATTTTGTTTTCTAAACCCCAATTTTTGATTAACACAGTCGAAGAACGCTAGCCGTTTCTTATTTTGAATAACAAGGACCGTAGCTAGTCAACAGCACCCACGACCAACTCTTGGGCTACTCCTAACTGAAACATCAGAGGAATTTCACTGTTACTCACATTTCCAAAATCCAGAGTGTGCTTTAGCAGTAACGGGAGTTGTTTTGTTTTTTTACAAGTTTACATAACTTCCTCCCTGTAACAAAACGAGCTGAACAAAGCCGCAAAGTGTATACAGTAACAATATAAAGGACAATAAAAAGAGACCAGACTGCTTGTTTATTGTGCCTGCATTCTAAAACACTAGATTTCTCCATTATTGACTTATATTATTACTAGAACACATAAAAGTTAAATCAGTCAATCCAACATGGCATGTCGAAGTCACAGATAAACAACCCACAAAACATGTTCATGTTATCAGCAAACAGTCGCCAAAAATAATTACATTTTATTTCTAACGGCTTGGAGGGCGAGCATGTTTGGCAATGAAAATCGTACAACCAATTGGAAGTACCAACCTTCCTCAGATGACTCAGAGAAAGGTAAAAGGCAGAAGTGGTAATAAAACATCGTGTGGTGGGCTGATCGATGGAGACAGCAACGTCAATCTATGACATACTGAACTCAGTCAGCGACACATAAATATGAAGACCAAAGGGAAGAATGGCAGACTGTATATTCCCAAAAAGTAGAGCCAGTGGAACCCAGTGAACAGACTCTGAACTGGAGAAGTGTGGAAAGACCCTGTTCAAGGCTGAAGTATCAGATGGTGAGAAGTGTACAGCATCTTCAAGCCCAAGGTCTTGGCAGAAACTTAGATAAGAGACAAATAGTCCAGTTCTGAACAAAAACATCAATCTGCTCCACAAGAGGTGGAAGGAGGGATCTGGATGTTGAAAATTTTCAGTTGTACACTTTGTATTTCAGTGGTTGTTTTACTACTGTGTATATATGACTATGACATCATTATATTGGGTCAGAAAGGCATTGTAAAGTAATAAAATCAAAAGCAGCCAATGAGGAAATGTTTAGAAAACAGACTGTGCTAAAATGAAAATTGTTATTGCATTTTCACAATCTGCAATTATTATGTACTTCCAACATTTGTTTCACTACTTTCATTACAGTTGGTGTTATGGTGGTGAAGATAAGAGAGCAAGTTTAATTCTATGAAAAATAAATAAAATGATATTCATTTTGATGATATTATAAGTGAGGTAAATTAAACATAAAAACCATGAAATGAGCACAATTAATTTTATTCTTAGCATGAAAAATCACACTTCACACAGAATTACTTGTCAGAGAATTCATAAATTAATGGATAAATGTTTTATGAAAGCAATTTATTTGAAATATAATTTCAGTTAATAAATGGCTTGTAACTTTTACATAAACATTTGCCAAAACTCATGATGATACATTTTGTATATTTAGAATATTCCAGTTGTTTATGTAGTTTCATGTTTACAGTTTTGGAGATTACAAAACTGGTCAGAATGACCAAGCACACATACAGATTTAATAGAATATAATTTAATTGATAATGAAGTATGTATGTGGATCACAATCAGTCGCCTAAATGTTTTTGTTTGAAGTGCATTTTTTTTCAAATTCTTCAGATACACTAACCATTTTGGAAACTTCTAGTAAACCTAATTTTCTTTTCACTTTTTATAAAACACCACCAGGGACTTCATCAGGAAAACTGCTCTTGATTGGATGCTGTAAAAAATTACTTTTTCTTAATTTACTTGCTACAGTTAATTTTAAACATGAGTAAAGTATAACACGAGGGAGAATGTTTATAATAAGTAATATATAGTTTGTTTTTCAAAGTCCCATAATTAATCTTTTTGTTAAAATACAGTTTACTACTAATTATTTGGTATTGGGTACTTAGACACATTTCAGTTACATTGTTAACCATGCTGTTGGCAAGTCTTTCTTCAATTTTATATCAAATCATATTTCTACATTGAAGTAATTATAAAAAAATAAATAAATTTTATTATCTTAAAATCCTTTTCTATGGGTAAAGATTAAGTACAGAAAATCTTAGTGGTTTACACACAAAAAAACATTATAAAAGAAAAAGTTATTAATTCAAATTCTGTTAAACATTTATGAAACAAAAAGTAACTTCTGAATTACAAGGGGTGTCAAATGCCTGAAGGATCAATCTACTTCATGAAAAAGGTAATCAATATGTCTTGTTCTGATCCACTAAATACTTATGAAGTAGTGTACAGCTTTGGTCTTCTTACACAAGAAGGAATAGTGATGTATTAAGGACAGTTCAGAGTGATGCAACTTAAACTGATTATCAAGTAAAAAAGAGGACGTTATCTTTCTATTCAAGTCACAAGTTGGTCCTCAATTGTCTTGACTTGAAATACTGTGTGAGCTTTGTCTCAGTAATGATGCTGATTTGTTGTAAATTGTTTACATTACAGCTACTAAAATTACTCCAGGGATGGAAAGGATATGTTAAGAGCAACAGGCAAAGTTTTCAGTATGTTTAAGTGGGTGATACTAATGAATCAGGGAGATAATCCTCTCAGTGTACTATGTAGTGCTAGCTTGTGACTCTACACCATATTTTATGCACAATATCTTAAGGAAGATCCAGAGGCATGCTCCCCAAGAAATATTTAAAATCAGAAACACCATTCTCTCTATTTTCTGGTCTTTTTAAAAATAAGAGTATAAAAAGTGATTAAATTTGCAATGAACATGTGATTTAGCATTTTCTCCATAAGGTGTAAAACATCTTTTCATTAATGTCATGACTTTTCTCCTTTTGTAATGTGAAGATGTTTTTGAAGTAAGCAAAGCTCTTTGGTAAATATAATTTTGTTGGAGAGTGGGTGGGGTGGTTTGACTTACTGACTCGATATGAAACAACATGACTATGTTTAATTTCATATGATTAAGTAGAGAATGCCCATTAAGTACGTACCACTGACCATACAATCTACATTACATTTTTCTCTCTCTCACAATAAAGTATTTAAAATTACTTTAAAATAGACTTTATTAAAATATATAAAATATTCAGGAAGGATGAATTTGTTGTGATTTCTTGTGATATATCTGAAAACCAAATGATAAGAATATACAAGTTCAAAATTTTAAAATGACATACTAGATTTCAGGTAAGACCAATTTTATCTTCTTAACAAGTTGTCATGCATAAACAATAAATTATCACTAGCATGAGTGTACAACAACACCTTGCAAGATAGGAATAGACTCCAAGAGTGCATCCAGTGGCAAAGACAGGGTGGGCACATGCTAATCAACCAACAATGCCACCCCTACATGTGCTCGTCCATCACACAGCCTGTCATTTCTGTACAAAAAAAGAAAATGCTGAAAGGTAACTGTGTTGGCAGGTTTCTGATATATTTCCTGCAAGGAAAGACATGAAGAATGGTGGGAAGCAATCTGTGTTTTGATGTCATACAGATTACCACATAAACCTCAACAGTTCCATTGTATCAAGTTGGACATTATTATTTATGTGCAGGTAAGTTGGGTGGAGAACCCTTCTGTTTTAGATCGTCTTTTTTTCTTTACCGTCTTTATTTGAAGGAGGTCTGTCAACCTCCATGGATCCTGCCCTGGGTCGATTGGGTAGGTCTATGCTGTTTAAAGAGGATTCCAGTGACTGAGGACAAGAACAAATGATCCTTTTGCATCTTGTGGTGGGAGAAGATGATGCACCCAAAGAAATGCCTATACCCAGAACCAGAGGAAGTGGATGTTGGGATTTACTGGAATGTATGTTAGGGACAGAGATGAATGTTAAGTTGATTCATCAACTTTTTTAAAAATGCAACTCAAAATCCTTTTCATTTGGTTTGAGAATGATTCTTTTGGAGGCACAGAGATATCTGTCTGCACTCCCACTGTAGTTGTGGGATGACATGAAGCAGCCATACATCTGAGATGAAGTGCTGGACAGCAATTTTCAAGCCTCAGGATAAGTAATATTATGAATCATTTTCAAATGCTGCATCTCTTTCTCTTCTAACCATTCTGGGCAAGAACGAGCACAGTTCAATGTACCACAACATGACATCTTTGAGCGACCGAAACACTGACACTGGAAATATCTGAGAGGGTTTGTAATGTATGGCGATACACTGCAATTAAGATAACCTGCCTTGATTGTGGCAGGTTAACGTGGTGATATAAATATCAGAATAAGGATGTGTTACACTCATACTGGTGGAGGGTTGTTGAATGCTAATTTGCACATGTGGCATACATGTGTAATTAGATAGTAATTCAAAGCTCATAATGAGTGACAATCTGTGCACGAGAAGGAAATCATATGAAAAATAGCTATAATTGTGAAAAAGGGTGGGTAATTGCACTGGAATTTCAATGTGTGTTTTTGCAGTAAAACTTTACGTGTTATGTTATTTTCCCCATTCTAACTCTACACCTAATATACCGTGAAAAGAAAACATATTGCCCTTTTTATTTCCAAGAATGGTTTTATGACACATTTGGCTATCTTAAATAGCTTTAAGTCCTTAATAATATATGTATGTTTATGCTTAAATTTTATTGCTCTTTGAACTGTGTCTAACAAACGATATAACCACACAAGTTGTGAACCACTTTGTAAACATGTAGCTTACGTTACCTGAAGAGATTATGCAATGCATTGGTTACTAATGAGCATATTACAAGAAAACGTGTTTTTTTATTTATTTAACCTAATCTAAAACTTATATTTTATTTATCTTCATGTTAATAAATAATACACATGAAAAACTAGAAATATAGTACTTACCTAGTTTTTTTTTTATCAACTCTCAATTAAAACTATTATTATAATGGTGTCACTGCACTAAATGATTTTTAGTTAATCAAAATTTCAACAAAGAATACAAAATAACATGCTTTAAGAACATATTGTCCTAGGACTATCAAAATTTTCTGGCTTTCTTACCATTTAGTAAGACCCAATAAAAATTTAGCGAAACTTGCCAATGTGTTTCCTGTGGGAATAAAATTTGCACTGGAAGCAGAACAAACTCCTGTACAGAAAATTATGTAACAATATTATAATGAGTGACTTATGTTACATTTTGTAGTTCTTTGAGAATTGGTCAATGAATAAGAGAAGAGGAAATACTTAAAGGGCAAATATCACAATACTGAAACAATGGAAAATTGAAGACTTTTTAAAATGTTGTCTTATAAAACTACAAAATTAAAACTATAATTTCCAAATTTATTTTACAAGCTAAATTTTGTTGCCACGTTTACTTACCATGATAATAAAAGTAACTTAATTAAATTGTGAATATAACTCAGTAAACTCTCTTGACATGCCTCTAGCAAAATGATTAATGTAAATATGAAAGAACAAAAGCCCAAGCACTGACCCTCAGGTACTCCATAAATAACAAGGCTACAGTTTAATTAAGGCACTCAAGTCATCAATCTTTTTTGGAAATTTTAATAGTCTCAAACCAGGTGCTCTACATGGAAACCATAAATATGTAAAAAGCCACTGATCATGTGAGTACTTAATTAATATACTGAACTTTCAGAAAAACATGCCATTCACATACCAGTTGACTTGCCAAACCTTTATCTTCATTTATAATTACTTTCACTTTCATAAATTATCCAATATTTCCAGCTGTTATTTCATTCAATTAATTCAAAACGACAGTTCTTTTCCAATAAATGATAAGACTGATGCGATATGCATGTTCACGTAATGTAAGAATTTTACCTTTTTTTCTCAACATTTTACTTATGTTTATTTATTTTAAATTTTAAGTTTCTTTCAGTTTGATCTTTGTATACAACAAAGTTAAAACTACAGCTTGCCAAAATTCCAGTAGTAACAGCCTTTTATTTACTGGTATTCTTCAGCTTTCCTCACTACCAAAGTTAGAATAAGTTGACTAAATTTCATTAAACAATGTTTATACCCCATTATTTTTTTAAAATCATACATTACCATCTACATCAAACACTTCTACACTATTCATTACAATTTTTCAGGATTAAAACATTTGCCAAACACTATCTTTGATAAAAACATTGTTTCAAAGTTTAGCAATATCAGACTTATTAAAAGTAACTTTTCCCTGATCCTTCAAAGACCAGCCCCAATTCACATATCCTGTTCACTATGACTATGTCTGAAGAGAATCCTAGAGTTAATTTTATTTCTTCAGTCAACCTTAATCCCATTAAAATTTCAGGTTTTATGTTCAGATATTTTGTATTAGGCAGGAAAGTTTATATTAAGATATCTTGAAATCTCTACTTTCTCAGAAAAGGATATTTAAAGACAGCCTTGAATGAACAAATTTCACCTCATTGTACTTATTTAACGCTTTTAATAACCTATTTGACAAGTTACCCATTTCATAGCTTTAATTTTTTTTTTTTTTTTGTTTTGTAATTTCGCACAAAGCTACTCGAGGGCTATCTGTGCTAGCCGTCCCTAATTTAGCAGTGTAAGACTAGAGGGAAGGCAGCTAGTCATCACCACCCACCGCCAACTCTTGTACTACTCTTTTACCAACGAATAGTGGGATTGACCGTCACATTATACACCCCCACGGCTGGGAGGGCGAGCATGTTTAGCGCGACTCGGGTGCGAACCCGCGACCCTCTGATTACGAGTGCACGCCTTAACGCGCTCGGCCATGCTTCATAGCTTTAAGCCATCCTAAATGTTAAACTATAGAACTATTCAATGTATTATTTTTATTTCTACATTCCATCACTTTTCTCTTTATTAAGTCATCTATTTCTATTCTTCACACATGTCAAACTGAAGATGAAAAAAGTCAAAAACTATATTCACTTATTATAAAAAGATAGGAATATGAAAGTGTATTATAAATTAAAATATACATAAAGAAAGACATTCTCAGTTCCTATTAACCCTTATTAAAAACTTTTTTTTGGATAATTTAAACTGAAGCAAATTACTTAATTATTCATAAAGACATTTTAAATTCCAAGACTTAATAAATAACTGAGTGTGGTATGTGAGTAACATGGAAATTTTGGTCTATTTATACATGTATATACATATAAATATAACTATTCATTTTGGCGAGCATTGCTTTTTAATTACCTTAACATGCTAATAAATAAATGCTGGTTAAATAAAACTGCTGAATGGTACTTATTAATTTTTCAACAAACTGAATGACAAGCAACTTGAAATCTTTAAACTTTTTAAAATTACATGAATCTAAGCAGATACTAAAAACTATAGAAATTAAACTTACATTCCACTTACAAGTGTGTCCTCACATACATTCAAAATAATAGAATCTTGACAGATGGTTCAATTCACATAGATTGTGCGCAGCATGTTGAAGCTTGTTTCTGTTTGTGCAGATAGTCGTGACACAACACCACTGATACAATGCGAACTTTTGCTTTACCACATGTAAGAACGGAGTGTATAATCCAACTTGAATTTTTAGACAGGCTACAATCATGATTTATCTGGGTGATAAAAACACAGTATTTAAACATGAGGTACAGTTCAATACAAGTACTTGTTTATAAAAAGTTATTCTACATTTTCAAAGATTTTGTTACTCAAAAATTTTCTCTCAATGATCTCTTCACTTACTCTGAATATGTAGATGAATACTGTATAGGAAGATCAAATTTATAAACTAATAGGTTATGCACAAATTAATATATATGAAATGGAATATGTTATTTTTCTGTCTGCTTTTCTGAAAAAATATAATACTTTCTGTTTACCTTAAAGATAAAATAAAGACACTGAAATATAACTACTTTTTTTTACCTTTAATCCATACATGAATTTTAATACTTTCACAAACAGACACACCATACAATTTGTTCACTAGCACATTCTGTTACTCAGTTTTTTTTAAATTGTGCTGTTAAATCATTTAATACTTAAATGATAATTATATACAAACAGAGGCTTTGAAGAAGTTTGATTTTTATTTAATTGTGTTTATTGAATGTAACAACACTATAAACCTCACAATAACATTACTTGATAAAAACAGACAGCTGACAGTTAGGTTTGCACTCAGCTGAGCCAATTTCCTATCCCAGTAAGCTTCAGAAAGCTCTAGTCATAGTTATTCACCAAATTAATATCTGTAACAATACAGAAATACTGAAAATTTTGTTTACAAGGATGTTTTGTTAACAAGTTTCCCAACTTGAATTCAAATGTCCTCAGTTTAAGACCATAACTTGAAATGTCACAACTCTCTATATTTCATCAAATTTTCACACATTTTACTTGTGGTATTATATTATTTGTGAATATGGATGTCTGTCCACTGCATCCAAATATGAATAAGAAAATAATACAACAAGCACAAAAACATGTTCATATCATAATAACACAATATATATGTATATATATATATAGACATACAGATAAAAAGAAAAAGATATTGGTGCAACGTTTGTTAATAGTGAATTTACTGGATGCATATTAATTTTATTGTATGTTGTTAAACCTAAATAAAAAATCTTTTTTCGGCCAAAACCTTTTAATTTTTCAATTTTCATCTAAATTTGTAGCATTAAAATAATTTTTAAAAAGCCAAGTTTAAAAATATTATGTATGTTATTTTATGCTTAAGACACATTTTCGTAATTAACGAAACAATACATGTGAATTAACTGCACCTGAACATTTGTTGTTTCTATCCGAGTTTCAATTATGTCTGTTATAATTTTTAAAAACTTATGTTCTGTTATTAAGCACAAATCTACACAATAGGCTATCTCTGCTTTACCCACGATGCACATCAGAACACAGAACCAAGTTTCTAGCATTAAAAATCCACACACTGTGCTGCTGGTGGTGGTGTAAGAATTCTAAGAAATCTGTTAATAAGTGCAAGAATGTAGATAACTGATTCAAACTTTTGACATTGGGGTGTTATAAAGTCATTCTGATCTTAACAAGTGCATAAAAAGGGATAACTGTTTGAAAATGTGATAAATACTCGTAACACCAACACTTCTGTAAGAATATTATTGCAACTTACACCTTTTACAGAACGAAATACTATTTTAAAAACAAGTACAACGTTTCAATCACTCATACAATCATTCTGAAAAACAAAAGTTTTAATAATGAAGTAGCTAGACTATCTGTGCCAAATGTCCGGTAAAAAGTTAAAGTAAATTTAGTGAAATTCATAAAAGGAAATTATTAAAGTAAAACAAAACAAAGTTTAAAACAAAAAACAACATAAAACCCATGTTTACATCTAGTCTACAAAGTCAAGAAGAAAACTACAGTAATTCAAGTTGTAGAGGACTTTCTGTAGCCTCACTGTAATAATCACAACTCAGTAGGAAGAATAACAGGAAGTGCTAAAACCTTCGTCAGTCATCTGAAGTTAGCCATTCTAGTTATTTAATGTTACGGCCAGTTTTGATTAAAATTCGAACTAGATGAACTGTGATTTTTAAAAGGGAGCTACATTAAAAAGATGTAATGTATACATTAAAAAACTCTTTAATGGCATTAAAAAGATTAATGGCCTTTAAAAAACTGAAAACATTACCACGGTGTACAGTGTCACCATCACCAATAACACTGTCTGACATTATGGACAAACCTAGGGACAGAACGTGCTTAAAATGGTGCCATCGTTGTAAATCATTACGATGACAAGAAAGTAAAATGCAGCTAATTGTGATCTGAGTGTTACACACTGGTGTGTCAGTTTCAGATTAAAAAAAAAACCCGAAAAGTTAAAAACCTGTGACCTATGCAGAGTCTAGTTAGAACAACTTCCTCCTTCCGATCCTTCTGAAAGCAAGATGGCCAATATAGGGTTTTATTTGGAAAAGTTTGTTTTCACATTGCTCACTCCAAGTCGACTGCCAATTGGAAAGGAGCCAAGCCTTGAATACAGGACCACAGTCCATGTATGGGACAGACACAGCGGTGATAGTGCCATGCAGATAGACAAAACTGCAGTGTTGACGAGGTCATTCCCGCGAATATCAACATGGCCCAGTATTCAGAAAAACTGGTTAGAAGTAGGTTATAAAAATATGGGCCTGTCGGTTTTGAATATCAAAAACAGGGTGTGAACCAACTTGAAGCTATTCCAGAGCCAGTAGAGAACCAAGTAAGTTACTGTTAATTGTGCAGTTTCAGTACCGCTTAGCTTCTTTGTGATCCAGATAAAGAGAAATGGCATACAGTTCAGCAGTGAACATAGAAGCTGTAGAAAGGATTCTGTGCCAAACCACTGAACCACAACAAACCATGGCAGAGCCCACACAGTCACCTAATTGGGAACCATCTGTATAAATAGGAATAGAACGATAGTTCAATAGATGTTCAGCAAATGGCAGACAGTATTTCCAATCAGGAGTGTTTACTTTTCTCAGATGACTTATAGAAAGCTCACATTTGGGGACTGTAAGAAGCCATGGTTGGAGGGGCTGACCAGTGGATACAGCAATATTATCCAAGGACAGACCCAATTTATCTAACTGTGTCTGGATACGAAGACTAAAAGGAGCAATGGCAGATCGTCTGGTCTGAAAAAGCATGGCCCAACAATAAAGGAAGACCCAACCCCAGGTGGGATGCTTTGGTAAGAAACGAAGTTTCGAAGCATATAGTAAAGACAGTTGCAAACGGCTAAGGTGCAAAGAAGATTCATGAGACTTTATGTATATTCTCTGAACTGGGAAAGTGCAAAAAGCCCCAGTAAGGTCTATGGTCTGGCAGACCAGTGATCCATAGTCGAGTTTCGATTGAATAAGAGCACCATATATATTTAGCATAGAATGACAATCTGCTCCAAATGTGGTGGAAGAGAGGATATGGAATGTGTTCAGTGCTCTTGTACATTCGACTCATTGCTGCTTGATGTATGGTATAAAGGTCAGTTTACAGTCAAAGATAAGCCCCAAGAACTTAGTCTCAGAGACCAAAGGCAACACAACTTCACCAATACAGAGTTCAAGATCATAGTAAATACCCCATTGGCAGCAAAAGTGCATGCAAGTGGTTTTAGAGAGAAAGAATGTAAAGCCATTTACTGTGGTCTACTTCAATACACAATTGAGGACAGTCTGTAGCTGCTGCTCAATACACCTTATGTTTGATGACTGATATGAGATGTGAAAGTCGTCGACATAAAGCCCATTTCCAACAGAGAGAGAGAGAGAGTTGTTCAGTAATGACATTAATTTTTATTCTGAAAAGTGTGACACTCAAAACACAGCCCTGAGGGGCTCCAATTTCTTATAGAGGAGGTCTTGCAAAATGCTAAACTTCCATGTTTTATCATAAGCCTTCTTAATGTCAAAAAATATTGATACAAGAAGTTGTCATTTGAGAAAGACCTTTCTGATGGATGTTTCAAGTAGAATCAGGTGGTCCATAGTGAAGTGCTGTTGTCGGAACCCACACTGGGTGGGCAAGAGTAACCAAATAAGATGAGCAATAACCATCCTCCCTAAGGTCTTACAGAGACAGCTGTAATTGGATGGTAGTTTGAAGGAATCTTGGGATCTTTCCCAGGCTTGGAAAAAGGTAGGACAATAGCCTGGCATCAAGCACCAGGAAAAACTTTCTCTTGCAAGATACGGTTAAATAAAATCAGAAGAATAGCAAGGGAAGCAGGAGATAGATGGTGCAAAATCTCACTGTGTATATCAACAGGTCCAACCAATGTACTGTGAGACCAATGAAGGGACAGTGAGTTCTTCCAGTGTAAATGGACGATTAGAGTGATAAAGGCAATCAGCTTGAAAGGAAAGAGGTTATTGCTGTGCCCAAGTCTTGATGGCTAAAAAGGTGGAGGAAGAAACAGAGCTAGATTCGCAGCAAAAGCTATCAACAAGAGTATCAACAATGCTTTGGGTATCAGCCACTTCCTGGTCATCTGAGAGTAAGATACAAAGGGGGACAGAACTGTATTGCCCACTGACCTTTTGAATTTTGTCCCATGTGACTTGGGATCTGGTGGTAGTAGATATGCTTGGTGTAAACTTAATCCAAATTTCCTTCTGGCTTTCACATCTTACCGATCGAGAACGTGCACAGGCCCACTGGAAAGCAATGTAGTTTGAGAGTATGGAGCATCTACGGAAAGTATCCCAGACTCATTTTGGAGCCTTCTGTGCCATGTGGCAGGCATGATTCTACCATGAATAAGGACATAGTGGAAAATGTGTCGAGGTTTTATTAATACATTGAGCAGTTGTTTTTAAACACAGTCAGTTACTGGTGCTGCAAAGTCACCTATTAATGGGTTATAGACAAGGGCATGATAAAGTTCTGTGACAGAAGTGAAAGAGGGCCAGTTTGTCTGATCCGTCTTCCACCGGGGCATGCGGGTCAGATGGCATTGACCATGGCCACTCTCTCAAGATTATATGAAAATGATCACTGCCTCATGGATTATTGTCAACCCTCCATGAAAATGGGAAAATAATGAAGGGGAGCAAATTAAGAGATCAACATCAGTGAAGAACTGACTAGGCACATGGAAATAAGTAGAAAAACCAGTATTGAAAAGAGAAAGGTTGTAATCAGAGAATCAACCCCTCCTATCAACATCAGCACTTCCCCAGAGGATGAGAATGGAAAATGGCAAATGTTCAATGAGAGTATCAAGGTCTGATTGATCATTTGTCTCTCAGGTGACAGGTTGAGAGAACAAACAGTGATGGTATGACCCAAGGAAACACTGATGGCTATGGCTTCCAAGGGTGTATCGAGTGGCAAAGATAGGGTTGGCATATGCTGATCAACCAACAGTGCCACCCCTCCATGCACTCATCCATTACACAGCCTGTCATTTCTGTATCAAGAAAACTGCCGAAAGGTGACTGAATCGGCAGGTTGCAGAAATGTTTTCTGTAAGGAAAGACAAACAGGAAGCAATCAGTGTTTTGATGTCATTCAGACTAGAACGTAAATTTCTACAGTTCCACTGCATCAGGGTGACCATTTTTATTTCTGTGTTGGCGAATAGGGTACGAAACCCTTCTGTTTATGACGAAGTCTATTTTCCTTACTTTTCTTATTCGAGGGAGGTCAATCTACCTCTATGGATCCTGCCCTCAGTCGAAAAAGCAGGTCTTTGCTGTTGAAAGGGGATTTCAGAGACTGAGGACATGAACGAATGATTGTTTTGCATCTTGGGGTGAGAGAAGAAGATGATCCAAAGAAATGCCTGTACCTGGAACCAAAGGATGTGGATCTTGAGGTTTGGTGGAATGTATATAATGGATAGAGACAGGTTGAAGTTGATTCATCAACTTTTTTCACCATGGTGGTCAAATGAGTTTTCATTTGTTTGGAGAATAATTCTTTAGGAGGCACAGAGAGATCTGTCTGCATTCCTACAGTAACTGTGGAACGAAGTGCAGCAGCATACCTCAGGATAGGTAATGTTACGAATCATTTTCAAATGTGGTATCTCTTTTTCTTCCAACAATTTAGGGCAAGAATGAAAGTAGGGTGGGTGAAAGCCATTGCAATTGATGCAATGAGAGTCCGTTTCACACACGTAGACATCATGGTGCTTGCCACTGCAAGGAGCACACGTCAAGGAACAACTACATGACGCCTTCGAATGACTGAACCATTAACACTGGAAACATTGGAGAGGGTTTGGTACGTATGTCCGTGCTTTGCAATTAAGATAACCTGCTTTGACGATGGCAAGCAGACGTGGTGACATAAATGTGAAAATGAAGACATTGGTCGGCACAATAATTCCATCTTTGCCCTTGGATATACACCTCGCTGCAGAAACGTCTTGAGTGGAGAAACCAACAAGAATTTTTGATTAGGGGATGTTTTTCAAACATCTCTCAACAGTAACTCCTCATGATGAATTCCAAGTAGCATGAGGTGTAACCTCAATAGGTATGTCCCCAATTGCCTTTGAATACAAGAGGAGTTTACTGTGTTGGGATGTCGATGTTTGCACCAATACATCACCAGATAGAAACTTCTTTACTTACTTTTGATAGCCAACAAGTCCCACCAGTCCCTTCTGAATAAAAAAGGGGACATTTGCATGAAAGGTTTGTTTGAAAGTGAGTGCAATATAAGAAAATAAGGGACAACAGGTGGTAAGAATGGTAAAGATTGCTGCTCAGATTCTTCAAGACGAGTTAAATTACATGCAGACTGTTTTTTTTACTATTTTTCAGATTTTTAATTGGAGTAATCGCAACAAAGAAAGAGAAATTTTGGTCCTCACTGACCCCACCACCATGGGGATACAATAAAATATGAAACAAGGACACTGCAATAATGCCACGGTTTCATGAGCATTATACCCAAACACCAGCATCAGACATAATGTCCACAACACCTGTTGAGAACATTAAACACTGATACTTGGTTGGCCCCAGCCTGAGTGGACCAGTTGACTGATCCAAGGCTTCCCGACTACAGGAATTCAATGCCAAAGTGGTGTGATAGGGCTGAACCCATCAACCACCAGGATCCTCTACTTCCATTCACGAGTTTTCACGCACAGCAAACATGTGAGTGGATGTTTAGATCCCAGAGGAGGTAAACTGAAAGAACAGAACCATCCCTGCAAGGTCCCCTCACCACGTACGAGAATCCACACCAAGAGGTAATGGTAAAAAAGGTTCAACTAATTATATCAACATTCAATACCCTTGTGTTACGTATTTTTTGTTTTATGTTTTTCGTAGACTAAACGCAACAGAAAACACAGATAACAGCTTGTATAATTCATTACACTAAACTATTAACAAATATAACAGATATAACATAAATTATAAAATAACAGTGACAGATAATAAGTTACAACATTCGAAATTAATTACAAAACAAAATAATATTAGTTTCAAACTTCAAAATAAATCACAATACAAAACGGTACTGGCCTGTATCTAATGTAATGATCTAAAATTAAAGTCTCAAATTCCAGTCTAGGGTGTGAATTTGGTCCCACGAAGAAATTCCGAAGCTTAAATGAAGAAGTTCAGAAACAATTCACAGTTCAATAAATTCGACGAAGTTCCTTTCACGATGCCTCCGATGAGCGTCACAAATTCGCCGACTCTCAGCACAAGCAGTAATTCAGATGAATCGTAGAGATTGACGAAATAAAATCACAGCTTCCGTAGATCTAACTTCAGTCACAAATCCAAGTTGAATAATCACAGCAAACACTAAATCTTTCTCAAATAACTAACTCTCTTCTTTTGAAATAAAACTAATGTCTGACACTCTTTTCTCTCTCGCATCTTCGTCTGTTTATATATTGTAGGTTTAGACCCCTCGAATAACCGCGAAATTTCTACAGATCTCCAGAGCAATCCGCGCATGTCCGTTCTTGCACGAAATTAACGTCTAGACACTACGTCGCCAGCACTTCATTTACAAACATATGATTGGTCTACCTAATTCAAGAAAATTCTAAATGTTACCCTGAATGAATAACAACATATTTTATTAGTTTAAACTTCGAAACAATAATATAAATATGAAAATATAATAAATAGAAATGAAAACTTAAACACAACACGACATGTTGTCGTTTACAAAATATTTACACGACATTCACATAACACTCTCCCCTTAAAAGTAAAAAAAGTTTGAACTTGTGAAAACTTTTTTTGTTTTGTTTATTTGTTTTTTTTAAACCAACTTAAAAGGGTTAAATCCAGTAGATTCTGAAATAACCTCACGAACCTCAAACAATAACAAGGGAACACCCTTAACCCAATTCTTTGAGTGTTCGTGGCAGTAATTTGGTGGAAACGATCAAAAATACCTTTTGACTCGGGATGGTATGCACTGGATGAAACTTGATGAAAATTTAGAATATGCATGGCTTGTTGAAATAGCTTGTACATAAAATTTGAGCCTTGATCTGATTGCACAACTTTTGGAATCCCGAACATGGTAAAGAATTTAACAAGAGCCTTAACAATGTTGGGAGCAATGATTTTTCTCAAAGGGATTGCCTCAGGGAAACGTGTAGAAGCACACATGATCATCAAGAGGTATTTATTTCCTGCTTTGCTTTTTGGCATTGGGCCAACACAGTCGATAATGACCCTTGAGAACGGTTCTTCAAAGGCAGGAATAGGCTGCAGTGGTGCTTTTGGAATCCCTTGACTTGGTTTTCCAGTCATTTGGCAAGAATGGCATGTCTTACAAAAGTCAACAACATCTTGGCGCATCTTTGGCCAATAGAAATGTCGTCGGATACGATCTAGGGTCTTTCTTACACCTAAGTGTCCCGACAATACATGGTTATGAGCAAGACTAAGAATATCATTCCGATAGCATTTTGGAATGACGATTTGGTGAATGACATTCCACTCTTCATCAGCAGCAACGTCAGGAGGTCTGTATTTTCTCATTAGCACACCTGACTTCTGGTAGTAACAAATAGGGACAGTTCCTATTTCATTTTCATCAACAGCCAGTTGTAGAAAAGAACGAGTTTCAAGATCATTGTCCTGTTCCTCAATAAGTTTGTTTCGATGAAGAGAGTCGAAAAATGTCTTAGAGTCATCAGTAGAACTCGAAGTTGAGTCAGAAATCTCATCGATGTGAGACATGAATGTATCAGATAAAGAGAAATCCTCTTTGGACTCCTGAGAACGAGTAACAGCACAGGCGGGAAAAACATCAGGAAACTCTTCAACGAGTTGCTCTGTACTGGGGCTAGTAACAGGTGCTTCAACAACACGAACCTCTGGTACCACCTTACTACCAGCCAAATCATTCCCCAAAAGCATAGACACACCTTCAGGAGGCAATGAAGCTTTAATACCCACAGTCACTGGGCCTGAAACTAAGTCCGAATGTAAATTTAATCTATGAAGAGGAATAGAAACGACGCCACCTTCTACACCAGAAATGAGCACACTGGCCCCAAACGGATGACTTTTCAGAAAACGGAAGTACACTTTCCAAAATCAAACTCTGAAAAGCTCCAGTATTCCACAGGATTTTAATTGGTTGTAGACGTGAATCGCCAACAAAAAAAACAAAACCTTCAGTGATGAAAGGCTTAAATTTGTCCTCAACAATATCTTTAGGTACTTCAATAATATTGGGCTTAGAATCCACAGTGGACTGGACAGGGTCAAAATCACTGGGAACCAATGATGTATCCAACGAGGGCGAAATGAAACTATGTGAAGATGGCTTGTTTTTTACCTTATAGCACTCAGAAATCATATAGCCAGGTTTCTTACAATAAGCACATGTTTTGGATGAGAATGACACGTTTTGGGTAGATGACGAGCTTTGAGAATAAGATAAAGTCTTCGTTTGAGAATTAGAAGTTTGCTCATTTTTGTCTCTGTCGACATTTGCATAATATTTGAATGAGTTATTGGGTTTCTTTGCTGTGTGATTTGTTTTGCTTTTTTATGAGAAATCTTTGTGAGTCAAAGCATACTCGTCTGCCAAGACAGCAGCATCATGAATTTTGGAAGCTTTTTGTTCATCAATATAAGTTTTTAGCTCTACGGGAATACATCTTTTAAACTCTTCAACTAACATGAGTTCTCTGAGTTTTGTATAATCCTCTTTGATTTCTTTGGAATCACACCACCTGTCGAATAGAGTTTCTTTTTCACGAGCAAATTCGACATAAGTTTGGCTGTCAAACTTTTTGTAACCACGAAATTTTTGTCTATATGCTTCTGGCACCAATTCATAAGCATTCAAAACGCATGTTTTGAAGTGCTAATAATCATAACTTTACTCAGCTGTGAGTTTGGAAAATACTTCCTGAGCTTTACCCTTGAGAACACTCTGAAGTAATACTGTCCAATATTCGGTTGGCCATTTTAGCCTAAGGGCCAATTTTTCAAATTGCTGAAAATATTTATCTACAGCTTTTTCATTGAAAGGAGGTACTAAACGAATTTGTTTGGAAGCATCAAAATTATCCAACTGCATTTGGACAACCTTTTCTTCTGTCTGTGACTTTCTCATACTGATTTCCTTATCAACTTTAATGCGTTCTATTTGTATTTCGGCATCAAGGCGTTTGTTTTCTTGTTCTGCTTCAATAAGTTTTTGTTCTGCCTCAAGTCGTTTGGTTTCTTTTTCTGCCTCAAGTCGTTTCCTTTGAATTTCTAAACGAAATTTCATTTCAATTTTTTTTAATTCGAAATCTGGGTCAAAATGAGCGACAGGCAATTTTTGTGCACCTTTTTGAGGTAAAACTTTTTGGCTGATCAAATGTTCAACAATAATCTGCTTTCTTCATTGCTTGCTTCACTTCTAAATTAAAATGTTTACCAACATCAAGCAATTCAGATTTTTTTAATTCACTGATTAATTCGAAAGAGGGATTCTGATTAAATTCGTTTATAAAATCTTCAAGTTGAAATGCCATTTTGAATATGCAAGCTGTCTATCTGTACAGAATATAAAGCTTATTTTAGAATAAAATTAAATTGTTGTTCGATATCCCGGACGAGCCCCCAATTTTCTGTTATGTATTTTTTATGCTTTATGTTTTTCGTAGACTAAACGCAACAGAAAAACACAGATAACAGCTTGTATAATTTATTACACTAAACTATTAACAAATATAACAGATATAACATAAATTATAAAATAACAGTGACAGATAATAAGTTACAACATTCGAAATTAATTACAAAACAAAATAATATTAGTTTCAAACTTCAAAATAAATCACAATACAAAACGGTACTGGCCTGTATCTAATGTAATGATCTAAAATTAAAGTCTCAAATTCCAGTCTAGGGTGTGAATTTGGTCCCACGAAGAAATTCCGAAGCTTAAATGAAGAAGTTCAGAAACAATTCACAGTTCAATAAATTCGACGAAGTTCCTTTCACGATGCCTCCGATGAGCGTCACAAATTCGCCGACTCTCAGCACAAGCAGTAATTCAGATGAATCGTAGAGATTGACGAAATAAAATCACAGCTTCCGTAGATCTAACTTCAGTCACAAATCCAAGTTGAATAATCACAGCAAACACTTAATCTTTCTCAAATAACTGACTCTCTTCTTTTGAAATAAAACTAATGTCTGACACTCTTTTCTCTCTCGCATCTTCGTCTGTTTATATATTGTAGGCCTAGACCCCTCGAATAGCCGCGAAATTTCTACAGATCTCCAGAGCAATCCGCGCATGTCCGTTCTTGCACGAGACTAAACGTCTAGACACGAAGTCGCCAGCACTTCATTTAGAAACATATGATTGGTCTACTTAATTAAAAAAAATTCTAAATGTTACCCTAAATGAATAACAACATATTTTATTAATTTAAACTTCGAAACAATAATATAAATATGAAAATATAATAAATAGAAATGAAAACTTAAACACAACACGACATTCACATAACACCTTGAAAGGTGTTTAATTTTTATAATTGAGTGGTTACTTACATATGCATATAAACAGAAACAAATATACATGTAGAAACACATTCTCAGTTTCTGTTAAGCCTTATTCAAAACTTCGATAATTTAAACTTAAGCAAATTATTTAATTATTAATAAAGACATCTTAAATTCCAAGACTCAATAAATAACCGAGTGTGGTATGTGACTGACATTGAAATTTTGGTCTGTTGATATATATCACTATTCATTTTGGTTCGTGTTGCTTTTTAATTACCTTAACATGCTAATAAATAAATGCAGGTTAAATTAAACTGCTGAATGGTACCAAACATTTTTCAACAAACTGAATGACAAGTTACTAGAAATGTTTAAACTTTTCAAAGTTACGTGAAAATAATCAGATACTAAATACTATAGTAATTAACTTACTTTCCACTTACAAGAGTGTCCTCACATACATTCAAAATCATAGAATCTTGGCAGATGGTTCAACCCACATAGACAATGCCCAGCATGTTGAAGCTTGTTTCTGTTTGTGCAGATAGTCATGACACAACACCACTGATATAATACAAAATTCTGCTTTATCACATGTAAGAAAGGAGTGTAGTATCCAACGTGAACTTTTAGATACACTAGAATCATGATTTATCTGGGTGATAAAAACACAGTATTAGAACATTTAAACATTAGGTACAGCTAAACATTAGTACTTGTTTCTTAAAAACTTATTCTGCATTTTCAAAGATTTTGTTGCTCAAAAATTATATCACAATGATCCATTGATTTACTCTGAATATGTAGATGAAGATCAAAGTTACAAAATAGTGGGTTATGCTCTAATTAATATATATTAAAGGGAAAGTGTTATTTTTCTATCTCACTTTCTGTGTAAATGTGATGCTTTTTATACACTTGAAAGAAAAATAAAGACACTAAAATATAACTGCTTTTTTTATCTTTAACCCACACATCAATTTTAATACTTACACAAAAAGACACAGTACAAAATTTGTTCACAAGCACACATTTTTACTCAGTATTTTAAGTTTGGTTTTAAATCTTTCTTACACAATACTTAAAGGAAAATTACATATAAACAGAGGCTTTAGAGAAGTTTGATTTTTATTTTGTTGTTTAACAAATGTAACAACACTACCAACCTTATAATAACATTACTTGAAAACAACAGACAGCTGTCAATTGGGTTTGGATTGAGCTGAGCCAATTTTCTATGACAGTGAGCTTTAGAAATCTCTATACAAGTCATACTTATTCACCAATTTGATGTCATATCTCTTACTATACACAAATATTGTAAAATTTGTTTACAAGGAATTTTCCAAACATGAATTCAAGTGTCATCAGTTTAACACTATGACTTGAAATGTCAACTCTATATATTTCAAATTTTTACACATTTTACTAGTAGGATAATATTATTTGTGAATATAGATATCTGTCGACTGCATACAAATATGAATATGAAAATAAAAACTTAATTTGTGTTTCAATTATGTCTGTTGTGTAATTGTTTTTAATTCTGTTTAGAAACTAAATGTTTTGTTGAGTTCTAAGTATTTATGTGTTTGTAATTAAGCACAAATATACACAACAGGCTGTCTTTGCTTTACCCACCATGTGTATCAGAACACAGAACCAATTTTCTTGCATTAAAAGTCCACACACTGTGCTGCTGGTAATAGTGCAAGAAGTCTAAGAAATCTATTAACAAGCACATAAAAATGGATAACTGTTTGAAAATGTGATAAGTACTCACAATACGAACACTGCTGTAAAATTATTGGAAGTTACACCGTTTATAGTAAGAAGAAATATTTAAAAACAAGTACAGCATTTCAATCTCTAATGCAATCATTCACAAGTTTTTATGATAAAGAAGGTTCTAGTAATTATATCAACACTCAACACCCTTAAAATGTGTTTAAAGAACTTTTAGAAAAACTATCTATATTAGCAGTCAAATATTTGCTTTTTGTGGTTGTATAAGAAATGTAAGTGAAGTGATACAACTCTAAATATTTTGGTACTTTCTAATAATCAATTACAGTTTGGAAAGAAAGTACAGTAAAAATAATTTCCACCAGAGTAACTCTAACTGAAATTTTCATCTTGAAAGGCACCTCAGGGGCTGAATCAGTAAATGATCAGATCAATCATACCTGGGATTCCCTGTTCTTAATTTTACAGTAGCATGTTCCCTTAAAATATCAAAAAATATAACAAATGATCTTTTCCATATTTAGAATCCTTAGCCCCTATATTTTCAATGTCTTATCAAAAACTCTGAGAACCACAGTAAACCCTTAAAATGTATGAAAACTGAAAGATTTTCCATTTAAATGTCATATTTACATTCCATTTTCATGGCAGTGTGATCCACAATTGTTTTTATCCATTTTTGTTAACAATTTTACCCAGTTTGTCTCTAATTCCTCATTATTGTCAAAATACAGATTTTCTTATTACTACCTCCTTTGAATGGACTGTATCAATAACCTTTCATTGATGAGTCAGTCATAAATGTTAAATTTTATGTGTGAAACAAAGAAAGTACTTTTACTAATTGATGTAGTCTGACAAAAATGTTTATTACCCTTATAATTCCTGAATTTTTTAATTTGAACATGAAGTATGGTTCACAAATCAGACACCAGGAAGTTTCATGGCAGCAGATACACAAGAAACAAGCAACTGAAAAATGACAAGACTAATAAGCTTAGTAGCAACACAAGAAAATCACTTGGTAGCAAAATTCTGTTGATACTCATAGTGTAAGTACCAGTTTTGAAGCTTTGATACTCATAGTGTAAGTACCAGTTTTGAAGCTTTGATACTCATAGTGTAAGTACCAGTTTTGAAGCTTTGATACTCATAGTGTAAGTACCAGTTTTGAAGCTAACATCAAAATGCTGTTGATACTCATAGTGTAAGTACCAGTTTTGAAGCTGACATCTAAGTACGATTCCATGATGCAAGGTATTTCTAAGAGAAAATCTAGACATTTGTATACTTTTGAAGGTACAGTAACAAAGAAACTATAGCACAAGAAAATATCTACAGTGGTAATATGTGAAGCTGACGATGACCGAAGAAGGTCGAAACGTTGTTCGCTCTTCTATGTAAAATATTTTGTCAACCCAAACGAGCCATTTTTGCATATAAAAAAGGTAATATGTTTGTTGATATGGACAATCTATCAGAAGTAGCAAGGGAGTTTTGTTGGTATTTCTGAGAGGTTGGTTGGTTGGTTGATTTAAAGTTTTATAGCACAAAGCAGTTAGGCTATCTATGTCAAACATCAGGTAAAAAGTTAAAAGTAAATTTAGTAAAATTCATAAGTCACCTGAAGTTGGCCTTTACTAGAAATTTTCTTTTCACCCCTTTCAAGCCCTGGGGAACAATTTATCACTTTATTGTATTGGCCAAAATAATATATAATATTTTGAGAGTTGCAACAATTTGTAATATTTGTCTATATGAGCATATAGTTGTAATGTACACAACCAAAATCATAATGATTATGTTCAAATCGTAATGGTTGGTATCTTTATTGATGTTCATGATTTAGTTTGTCAGGTTTACAGTTTTGTGCTCAGAAACAAAGTAAAATTTTTATAACTTGGATAAATAAAATTGCCAAATATAGATAAAATTGTTATCTCTATTTGCAGTTAGTTTATTGTTATAGTGACAATTGATTTAGTCACACCTTTGATTAGACTGCACAAAACTAATCAACATAAATACTGCCTTGAGGTAACTAATTAAATTTCCTATTTCTCAACAGTTCTCTCAGTTGTCCAGTGGCTCAGCGGTATGTCTGTGGACTTACATGCTAAAATCCGGGTTTCGATACCCGTGGTGGGCAGAGCACAGATAGCCCATTGTGTAGCTTTGTGCTTAATTCAAAACAACAACAACATTTATTTATTTATTTATCTTTATATTTAAAATATATGTTAATTGGGGAGAGATATTTAGGACTTTCTTCATGATGTATGAGGTACCTGTCTAGTTCGCATAATAAATCATTTTTCATCCAATTTTTGTTAAAGTACCTGATTGTAATATTTAGGAGTCTATCTGGTATGGTTGGTATGTTAGAGTATTTGTGAATGAATTTAGATGACATTGTTCTTGGAACTCTATATGCAGTTGTGAGAAGTGTGTTTTGGATTGTTTGTAGTTTAGTTTTGATTGTTTTATTACTTACAGTTATTCATGCTAGAGCTGCATAGTCTATTGCTGGTCTAATATATGTTTTGTATATTTTTAGTATGTTATCTGTAGATGCTCCACTGTTTTTACCAGTTAGACTCCTCGCATAGCTGGTTCTTCGCCAGATTTTATTTTTAACTTCGTTTACATGATTGATCTAAGTTAGTTTTAAATCATAGGTCAGACTTAAAAATTTTGCCGATGGGGCAATCTGGAGTATAGTGCCATTCACATATATTTCTGGCTCTTGTTTTTTGTGTTTTGTCGATTTCGTAAAGACTACGAGCTGTGTTTTTTTGTGTTTATTTTAATTCCATATTTTTCACAGTATTCACTAATTCTATTTAATTGTGGTTGTATGTTTGTAGCTGCTATCGTGGGTGTTGCGGCACTTTTCCAGATTGCCACATCATCTGCGAACTGTGAAGAGAATCCATGATTTGGATATTTCAGTGGCATATTGTTTACATACATGATGAAAAGTATAGGGCTAACCACCCCTCCCTGTGGGACACCAGCTTGTGGAGTAAAGTATTCGGAAAAAGTTCCTTCTACATTTACTCTACATTTTCTGTTTTCCAAAAAGTTAGATAACCAGCGAATAATTCCTCGCGGTAGTTCCATTTCATTCATTCGGAACCTTAGACCATCGTGCCAAACAGTGTCGAATGCTTTCTCGATATCGAGGAAGCAAGCGACTGTACATTCATTTTTATTGAAACTATCTATTATGGTTTTGGTTAATCCTATTAAGTGGTCTGTCGTTTGTCTAAATTTTCTGAATCCATTCTGTTCTTCTGGTAATTTTGATGTTATCTCCAAGAATGTGGATAGTCTATTACTTATTATTCTTTCAAGAATTTTGCCTACACAGCTGGTCAGGCTGATTGGTCGGTAGCTATTAGGTTTATTCGCTGGTTTTCTTTCCTTATAGAACATTAATATATTTGCAAGCTTTCAAGAAACTGGGATGTATCCTGAGGATAGTGATAAGTTAAATAGTGAATTTAGGTGGTCAAACACTTTCGGAGTGCCCTTTTTTAGGAGAATAGCTTGTATTTCGTCTTCTCCAGGTGCTTTGTTTTTGGTATTTTTTATTGCTTCTAGTAATTCTTGAAGGGATATTTCGTTTCCTAGTAATGTGCTTGCATAATCTGTATTGGAACTTGTATTTGTATCAGTTGTGTTTACTGGAAATATTGGTTCAAATTGATGTTTATTATTTGCTATGTAATTAGTGACTTTATTGTCGAAATTTGTATTTATATCTGGATCTGTGTGAGTTTTAAATGTATTTTGGAGTTGGTCTTTGAAAGCTTCGGCTATTTCTTTATTTGTGTGTGCAGTGGTGTTATTATGTTCAAGTGGAGGGTATTTCTTTGTGTTTGTGTTTTCATTTGTGAGTCTCTTAAGATGTGACCAGAATTTTTTCGGGTCAGTTTTATCGTTTAGTTTATTACAGTAATTGTCCCATTTATTTTGTTTTTGTTGTTTTATTTGAGTTCTGATGTGATTTCTAATGTTGTTTATTTGTGTTTTGGTTTCTCTGTTTCTTGTAATCATGTACAGTCTTCTCAGTTGTCTACATGTTTTGATTAGATTGATTATTTCTGTGGTGGGTTTCCATGTGTTGTTTGTTGTTTTATGGTGTTGTTTTGGTATTGTTAACTTGGCTGCTTTCTGAAGGCATTCCGTGATTGTTTGACAGTAGTTGTCCATTTCGATATGTGTTTTAACTTCTTTTATAACTTTATTAGGAAACAGATTATCTAATTCCTATTTATAGCATTGCCAATCTGCTTTTCTGTAATTAAATTTTTCTTTCTTATATGTTATATTTTTATAGGGGGCGAGATCGAAAATACACAATATATTGGGAGGTGATCACTATCAACATCTTTTCCCACTTGAAATTTTATTAATTTCTGGCTTAAGTTATCTGTACACATACACAGATCCAGTATGTCACTAGTGTTAGTGGCATATGATGTATGTGTTGGGATGGTATCATTTAATAAAGCTATGTTATTTTCATCTATGAAATTTATTAAATTTCTATCACTGGAATTAGAGCTTCGGCATCCAAAGGTAACATTTTTACTGTTTAAGTCCCCATAACTATGGAGTTTTGGTTGTGGGAAAAGATGTTACTAAGTAATGTTATATCTATTTGTTTGTTAGGTGAGCAGTAAATGCTACTGTTACTTTAGTTGTATTCCTTTGCAGGATGTCTACAGTAACATGTTCGTTGCTACTGATAAATTTAATTTCTACAACTGAAAGCTTTACTTTGTAGAGCAGCATAATGCCTCTGTTTTCATCATTTTTATTTGTTCTGTCTTTTCTGATAGTTGAATAATTTGGTACTTTAAATATATTATTATTATATGTTAGACTTTCGCTTATTATTATAATATGGGGGTTAATTTCTTCTATTAGGTCTTCGATCTCATGTTTCTTGGATGTTGATATACACTACTGTGAACATTGTGCTGTGAGCATGTAACCTGTTAGTGTAGTTATAATGTAGGGTATATGAGGTGTGATGTGTTTTATGGAGATAGTAATCAGTAGTTCTAAACAGTTAGTTGTCTGGTTTGGTTTGGTATATTCTGTTATTACGTTTTTGAATATTGTTGAGAACAGGCTTGTTTTGTCTGATATGTTAATATTCGTTTCTTGTATAGTTGTGTTGTTTTCATTTGGTTTTTGTGTTTGTGTTAATGTGTTCTTGTCCTGTGTATTAGTGTTCTGTTCTTGCTGTTTATGTGGTTCTTACAAATTATATCCTAACTCAAGCATCCAGCCTAATCTTCACAACTTTCACCTTTGAATTGATTTCGCCAATCACAGTCAAGTAGCGTTTGTGACGACTTTACATAGATTACATTTTAAAGAAGTATAAACAAAATTAATAAATGTGTTTCTTTTGAATAAACCTATTTGTAAAATTTAACTGATATGAAAACAATTAATAATAGATTAAATAGATTTTTTTATCATTTTCAAACTGTGATAAGTGCACGTACATACACATAAAATTGCACATTTTTTCTGGCAAAGTTACTTTCAAAGTTTAGTTTGTTTCAGATGTTTTCATGCAAAGCTAATCAAATAAGTTCCTACGCATAGCCGCCCGTATATGTGAAATGATTTGTTATTTTTGATACTTTGTTTTGTTTCTGAATTTCGCGCAAAATACACTGAAGGTATTTGCGCTAGCCGTCCCTAATTTAACAGTGTAATACCAGAAGGAAGGCAGCTGGTCATCACCACCAACCGCCAACTCTTGGGCTACTCTTTTACCAACGAATAGTGGGATTGATGTAACATTATAACGCCCCACGGCTGAAAGGGCGAGCATGTTTGGTGTGACGAGGGTTCGAACCCGCGAAGCTCGAATTACGAGTCGAACGCTTTAGCCGGACCGTTTGAAATGAAAGGCTACACTTTGTTTATTTAATTTCTTAATTTCGAGGAAATCTACGTGAAGACTATTTGCGCTTGCTTTTCCTTAGTGTCAAGTTTTGTGTTGATTGGTCAAGAAATGAGGAAACATGGAAGGAAAATTTATTCAATGGTAGTTATGATTTCACTCGACAATAATATTTGAAAATGTTTAAGTATTATTGGCTGTTGTCAATTATTAATAAAACAATGCATTACGTAACAATAGTTAAAAAGTAATGCTTAGATAAGGAAAGACGAACACATTTAAGAAACAGAGTTACAACATGACAAGTCAGTGAACGTTAGCAAATAAAATAATAGGAATCTGGGAAATAAGAATCTCAAGTAAAATAAGTTGCTATAGCTCGATATTTTTCCATGTTTCCTGAAGGAATAAAAACAATACGTTTGAATATCAATGGAATCACACACAGGATTCCAGTTGAAAAGCTCTCCAAGTGTGAAGTAGACAGTTCCCTTACCACTCCAGCACGTCAACGACCTTGGCATCTGCCTAAAGATAAGAAATATCAGTTTCAAAGAGGTGGGATCATATTCCCTTTCTTTATTCATTATATAAAGACAAAACATTTCATTGTTCCTGGAGACGATGAGAGTATTAACACATTCTTTCAAGGAATTAAATACTATGAAACTGAACCAACAGAAGTTCTTGTTTCACAAAACCTCACTCTTCTTCAATTTCAAAAAGAGCGTGAGGATGATTTCATCAGCTGCATTGGTGAAACGTTAGTGTTTCAAACGGAATTTTCTGATCATGAATACCTCATGACGATTCACGGCTCAAAGAAAGGTTTGATTGAAATTTTGCCAAAAGTGAAACCAAAGGCTGACAAACAATTTATAAATCTTGGATGGAAGGTGTCCACGTGTTTTAAAAAGTATTACAAGTTTGTAAAGGTGTTATATAATTGCATTCTGTTTCAGTCTGTGTCAAGACTAGAATACAACATCACGTGTTCTTCTGAAGGGCGCAATAGATCAACTGAAAATCTCACAACCCAATGGTTACTTTACAGGCAACGCATCATTTGGGAAGAACAACCAAGGCCAAACACGACGAAAATTATAAATGCAGTTCACTGTATTTTTAAGAGATTGAAGTTTTGAAAAACATAAGCAGTTTTTTATTTTTTTTATTTAAATTAAACTTAATAGTTACCAGTTTCAAATTTACGTGTACTGTTATTATTAGAATTAATAGTTTTTGCTAACGTTATTTCAGAACAGTACAATCTCCATGATTGCTTCCTTGAAGTTCACAGCTCTATGTTAAAAATTGATATTGATGTTAAAATTACTAACTGAATAAACGTTTGATATTTCATTCATTTTGGTCAACAACTCTAAAGTAGAGGTAAATATATCTGAACCTTAATTGTCTCTGACACCAGGATCATCAAGGAAGATATGCGTAAGAAGGATCTTCAAAGAAAATCGTGACACAAACATAAAGCTTATTCACTTCATTTAAAGCTGGAACAACATGATTTGGCGTGAATTAGCGTATATTTTAGTATGGATTATATTTCGTTTTAATAATTATATTACACAAATCACGGGTAAAGGGAAACAGTATCTGAACGCTTGAAAACTTTCAACTTTTCTTATCCTCTCATCACTGACTGATCATTCAGAAAAGACTTTGAGAAAAAATTTTCGTAATCTTATATTTGTCAAAATAAGTAAAATTAACAACGCTAAAATCAGGAGTTCGAATCCCCTCGGTGAGCTCAGCAGATAGGCCCATGTGGCTTTGCTATAAGAAAACACACACAATACACACAAGTAAAGATAAATTACTTCTGATGAGCAAACAGTCTGCTTTAGTGGAAAGTTTACTGTGAGATCTCACGTGGTGTCCTTTAAACGTCAAATTACCAAGCTTCTCATTTATATTATTCACAACAGATGAGACCTACATATTTCAACTTATTTAATATTCCCTATTTTTGTCTGTTACACCAGAAATGTAGGATAAAAGGACTCATTCTCTAGTGTTAAATGCTTAGAAAATTGAAGCAACAATTAGTGGGTGTAATTTCAACACTTACATATATATATATATATGTATATCATTTCTTGTGTCTTGTGTGCTTTGGACCGTATAATCAGTGAAGTGATGATTCAGAAAAAAAATGGTTAGATATATTACTTTAAAAAGCCAATATAGACTTCACCGAAACATGTATGGATTATAAGAAGAAAACATTGGAATTCAGAATCACTTAAAATATCAATGAAATAAAAATTCATATTATTTTCACGAAATGCGTCGAGATAAGAGTAACAAGTAGAAATTTACGGAAATGGTTTACCTTCCTTGAGAAGAATACTTTGAACGACGTTTGGTTCCATTTCTATGTATTTTAATCAGTTTGAGATATATTGTTATTTACCGTTGACATCCTTGATTAGTAGTTTAATGTGGCTTTTAAGGATGCAATCGTAGCAGTAGATTATCGTTCTTGACGAAGAAATCATATAATATCATTAAAGTAAAGTGTTACTTGAGAAAGACAATATAAAAACATACAGATTTTAAAAATAAGTCCACTGATAGCGAAATGAATAATTTGAACCCATGATAGTTACATAGAGATGTTGCATTACTCGGATAAAAGAATGACAAGTTAGAACCTATGATCGTTAAACAAAAATGTTGCACTGCGACTTAAGAATAAGGGTAGAACGTGATCGAATGAATTGAAATTGTAGAATCGTTCTGTTCAGGAATAAACGTGGCAAGATAAATTTTATTGCGTCTAACAAAATATTTTGTGTGGTAGTTTTCTATTGAAGGAAAAATTCACGATTAATAAATAGTTTTGTTTGAATTTCGCGAAAAGCTTTACAGGGGTATCAGGGTTAACCGTTCCTGATTCAGTAGTGAAAGACCAGAGAAGGCAGCTAGTCATCACCGTCCATCTTCAACTCTTCGGCTACTCTTTTACTGACGAATCGTGGGACTGACCGTGACATTATAGCTCCCTCGCGATGAATAGGCAAACATGTGTGGTGGGACAAAGAATGAGCCAGCGAACCGAGCGAACTAACCACTTGGCTAAACCAGGCCGAGAGTATTGGTGTAGCAGTTCATGTGTAAGTGTCCATCAAGGGTACACATTTAATAAATAACCCTTTCAGACTAGTTTCAAACGTTTATAAACTAAACTCTTGTCTTATATCAACGCTTAGAACATCCGGGAACTTCTAAAAAGTATGAACAGAAAGAATGATCAACATCACCATATATTCACCCTTTTAAAGAAGTAATTCACTCATAGGGTTGGTTGGCTTTTGAAATTTCGCACAAAGCTACTCGAGGGCTGTCTGTGCTAGCCGTCCTTAATTTTACACTGTAAGACTAAAAGGCATGTTTGGCACGACTCGGGCGCGAATCCGCGACCCTCAGATTACGAAGCGCACGCCTTGACGTGCTAGGCCATGCCAGGCCCAACACTTATAGGGTGTCAGCGTTGTACCTGTAATGAGGTAAAGTCAACGTTAGTTTCTGAAGGGTTCATAAAATATCGTCCTGCCAACTGAAGTAAGCAGATACCTTAACGCAGATATCAGTAAGTCGTCTGATTACAAGGAGACTGAACTATATGTTTGATTGTTTGTTGAAAAATTTAAGAGCAACTTAAATTTCTTTCAATCCAAGCTCTTTACTAATTAAATATAAAAAAACGCACATACATTGATGAAAACTTGGACAAAGTATTTGTCATACATTGAGATGCATTTGAAGGTATTCAGTAACTACAATAGCAGTGCTTTATTGTTTTATTACATTATTCTGACTCATTAGGAAGTTGTGAAAGCAGGTTTAACAGAAAACAGTAACTTGACGTGATTTTCTTTGTTTGTTTTTGAATTTTGCACAAAGCCACGTTAGCCGTTCTTAATTTAGCAATGTAAGATTAGAAAGAAGGCAGCTGGTTATCACCACCCACCAACTCTTGGGTTTGAAACACTTTTGCTGCTTGTTTTATGTTAAATAGATTTTGTTTTTATCTTTTATTCTTAGGGTGGTAAGCATATTTTAAAACAGGTTTTGTTGTTTATTTGCTAACTGAATGTGCGTATAATTAGTTCACTAAATTAAACCTGTATTGAAGAAATTGTATTAACTATAATTCTGAATTTGTTTTGTGCCTGCATCACCAAAGCAGTGAGTGGTAACCCTAACTACTGGGTAAATATGTTTGACGTTCTTGACTCGGATAACTTGGTGGTGAAAGTGAGTCAAGTTGTCTTCAAATGCATGATGATAAGAAGCAATGGGACAAGAGGATTATAACTCACCATCTAGTTATCACAGTCAAAATGAGCCCAGAAGGTGGAAATATTTATTCCAAGATCAGTGTGGAAGTATGGGAACACTGAAAAATATATGTCCCATCTATAGTGTTAAAATGTCATATCATGTGCATCTGGACTCATTTCCATAATTCAAAAGCAATAAAATAATCAAAATCAATTGAAATCAGGAGAGCGAGATGTGGGTGTTCGAGTCCATAACGTCCCACATCTATATCAGACAAAAAGTCGCAGGGTGTGGTATCTATCAGATGCAACAATGATTTAGTAATAAATCTAAATCGAAGTGATTTTGTGACGGTTAGGGTCTTGTTTACTATGATTTCATCTGTTGCTGTTGTGAACAGAGCCAACTACTGAAGATTTCTGTCATTATTTTCAAGAAAGTAACTAATAACACTGTTTTGGGTTTTAATTTTGTAGCTGGGAACATGGTTTATAATTATCTTTAACAGTGTGGTGTCGACAGTGAAATGTAACGAAACGATTGTTTGTTTGTTTCTCAGGTTAGCACAAAGCTTCATACTTTATACTTTCTGTCTACAGCGAGAAATCGAATTCCTGACTTTAGTGTCATAAGCCCGAGACAAAACGAAATTTTATTTTACTTGGATATTTGAACGTAAATATGCAAGAGGTCTCTGTTTTAGCTTTCTCTAATTTTGAACTGACAGACAGACACAAGCAGCATTTACCTACAATCCTGGAATTGCTCTTTTCGAATTCTTCAATCTCACTGCCACTATTGGCGCGCTTTTATTTAGGTGAAACGTGAACTACGAATCTTTAGATGCATTGCCCGAATGAAAATCACTCGGTCAAGCTTAACCCACAAACTATTATATTTTTTGAAACTAAGTTGAATGGACGGTGAAATCTTGTACAGAAACGTCTTCCTCTACACTTTTGTTTCTGCAATAGTTGTCGTCCATTTAAATTAGATTCAGCACTAATACTCTGTCTAAACAGTCTATGAAATAATGTTATATCTTTTCTTTTGTCTTTTACTCTAGGGTGTACATATGCTGAAAAGAAATAAACCTTCTTACAGCATAAGTCTGTTGTTTCTTCATCCATACGTGACCTGACATGGCCAAGTGGGTTGAGGTGTTTCACTTGTAATCTGATGGTCGCGGGTTCGAAACCCCGTCGCACCAAACATGCTCGCCCTTTTAGCCCTGGGGGCGTTATAATGTGACGGTCAATCCCACTATTTGTTGATAAAAGACTAGCCAAAGAGTTGGCGGTGGGTGGTGATGATTAGCTGCTTTTTCTCTAATCTTACACTGCTGAATTAGGGACGGCTAGCGCAGATAGCGCTTAAGTAGCTTTGCGCGAAATTCAAAAACAAATCACCCCTAGCGGAGGATAGGACACACAATAAATGTGGCTTGAAATGGTTGAAGTTAAACACAAAACTGCACAATGATCTATCCGTGCTCTGCCCACCACAGATATCGAAACCTGGTGTCTAGCCTTTCAAATCCACAGACATATCGCTTTGGTTTGAATTTTGCGAAAAGCAGGACAAGGGCTATTTCTACTTATTTTTCATAACTTAGCAACCATAAACTAGAGGAGAGATAGCTAAACACCATCCACCACCAACTCTTGGACTATACTTTCACAAGCAAATAATGGGACTGATCGTCACATATAACGTCCCATGGATGAAAGGGCAAGCATTTTTGGTGACGGAGATTTGAACCTATGACCCTTAAATCCAGAGTTGAGCGCCTTAATTTCAAATTAAACACCAACAGTGCTGAGAAGAGTCCGTAAAAGTGAAGACCAATATTGTTGAAACAGACAGTAAAAGTGTAGTCGTACAGTGTGAAAACAGTTAACACCAATAGTACTGAAACATACAATGAAATTCAAGACCAACGGTGTTGAACAGTCCGTAAAAGTGAAGACCAATATTGTTGAAACAGAGAGTAAAAGTGTAGTCGTACAGTGTGAAAACAATGAACACCAAAAGCACTGAAACATACAGTGAAATTCAAGACCAACGGTGTTGAACAGTTAGTGAAAGTGAAGGAGAACATCGGGAAAACAGACATTGAAACTGAAACAAAGTTGTGTTGAAACACAAGTGGAAGTGAGAACCAACAGTGTGAAAACAGACAGTGAAACTGAAGCTACTAAGTGTTTGAGCAGACAGTGAAATTGAAGACCAACAGTGTTGATACAGTCAGTGAAATTGAACATCAATGATGTTGAAAAAGAGGTGAAAGGTAAGACCAAGAGAGTATAGACAGACTCTAAAATCAAAACCAGTATAACGAAACACCAGCAGTGTTGGAAAAGTCCGTGAAAGTGAAAAACAGTATTGTTGAAACAAAGGGTAAAATTTAAGTCCATTAGTATTAAAACGTCAGCAAAATTGATTACCAACAGTGTTTAAACAGACAGTGGAATTAAACACCATTAGTGTTAAAACAGTGAATTTAATTTCAAGACCAATAGTGTTGAAAGAGAAGTTAAATGAAGACCAAAAGTGTGAAAACATATAGTGAAACTGAAGACCAACAGTGTTGAAACAGATGTGATAGTGAAGACCAATAATGTAGAAACAGACAGTAAAACTGAAGATCAGTGCTATTAAAACGGACAGTCAAATTGAATACCAACAGTGTTGAAACAGCCATTGAAACTGCAGACAAATAGTGTTAAAACAGTGAAGACGAAGACCAACAGTGTTGAAACAGTCGTGATGTTCTAAATATCAGATTTTGAATCTCTTGAACGAACATACTCATCCTTTAAGCCATCGAAGCGTTTCAAGTGTCACTTTTCCATCAATGTAGCCTCAGATATGGCAAAAGTGACACGCGTATTCACTTGTTACTTCAAAATAATGAATGATAAACGAAGATAGCCCTTTAATAAACACAGGAAAAACAATTTCACACCCAGCATTTTTAATAATTTGATCGGCTAAAAGTGGCCTTTAAAACAGCTCTAGTTCGGTTTCACTATGGGTTCTCTTTTAATATTTATGTTGTCGTAACTTGAAGATCATTTCTAAGTCCAAACCCAAGTTTACACGTCTCGTGTGTTAAATTCTTGAAGAATTTCAATAATTAGAAACGATAACTTATCTTTGGTTTCATCTTCACAATTTAATATTTATTGATTAAGCTTTGAGCTTCTTCAGCGTTCAAAATTCACTTCACTTGATAAGAATTAGTATGGTTGAAGAATTATTATCATAAAACTTATTAAACTTCTGTACCCTACGTAGCATCTCGATATTGTGGAAAGCACATGATGTGTTCGTACGATTGAAGATTGTCGTGCAAGAATATTTACTGCGGGAATTTGCATATCTTTGTTGTGATGTCCTAACAAATGACTTGAAGAAGGATAGATAATATTTTCTTTCAATTGAAAACAAATTAAAACTAAAAATTATATGTTTTTTTTCCTACTCACAAGTATCGAGTACATGTCTTTATCAATAAATATACTCAGTCGATACTGTGTGGCGAGAGTGTATCGACGAAAAGAATACTCTTCACACGTAAACCGAAGCAAATAAGGAACTATATCCGTCAGACAAAAGTATTAGAAAGAAAGAAAGATGTCGTTCAATGCAGGTAACTTACGAATAATCGAGCGCAACAAATAAATGAATCTTAATTGCATAGTTTATTTAAGGTTTTGAAATATTGCTTATAAAATATTGAAAGTGGAATATGTCTTTTTATCGTTTTGAAATTTCATTTTCTTTATTTTTTATCCTTTTTTATATTAATATAAAATATTTGGTGAATATCTCAGCTTCCTGTCCAACAACCGTTGTGCTTGTTACTTTCACTTCTCACATCATAGTTTGTTTACCGTTCGATTGTTGTATGAAGATATATAGTCTGAGATATTAGTTGCAAAACGACTACTTTCAGAAAGACAGAAGAATTGCAGAAAAAAAGATAATTTTTACAGTTACGTTCTGATTTTCAGCGTTCCAAGTTTTATGAGTCGTTCTTTGTCATCAGTAGAAGTCCCGCAGTTACAGACGTTACCAAAAGCAATACATCGTCTGCTGATGCTTAAAGTCATCTTCGTCACAACGGATGGGATAGCGAACGTTCACAAGTAATGTACGTTATATTTTGTTTCAATAGAAAACATGATAGAAAATGCATTAATGTCAACGTGATGTTTAAAAATGGAATACTTTGTAAGATTGGTATTTAAAACTTAAACTAGAAAATGTGACGACGGCAGTTGTGGCCGAGTGGTTAAGGCGATGGATTTGAAATCCATTGGGATATTCCCACGTAGGTAGAGTCCTACCGACTGTAAGTTTGAATATCTTGAGAGAAGTGGAATAGTTTGCACTGTTAGTAGTTTTGACAACATCCACTATTTCGGTGAAGTGAAATTCTTCTCAACTAATTTCAATAATTTCTTCTCGAGTCCAGCGAAATGTGAGAGAGAAAGTAATTGTGACACACCATGGAAAACTTTTCATATATAGTAAACCGATTAAGTGTTGCTTTATTTACGACCTGACCTCTAAGGATTCTTATAATTTAAAGAATACCGACTGGTGTTGGATAGTTTCGCAGTTCTGGAAACATACGTGGGAATTCTTATAGTGTGCGATGTTTTGGCCACAAAGAGTGTCATTTTCAGTTTAATTGCTGCTCTGCTAACACATTCAAAAGTGTCGATTGTTTCCATTAGAAAAAGAATAAACAAACAGAATGTAGGTAGAAGTGGTCACTGTTTCGCAGTCGGTAGGATTCGAACCTACGCGGGAAAAACCCAATGGAATTCTAGTCTATCGCCTTAACCACTCGACCACAACTGCCTTTACTTATCCTTCTAAGTAAGCGTAAGTTAGAAAATAAAAATTAAATTTGAATATGTTTAATATAGAAGTAATAAAATCATGTAATATGTCATTTAACTAAGAAGTGTTTAAAAACTTCATGCTATTTGAACTTTTCTGTCATTTCATTGGGAGCTGTCACAACACTAAAATATTATGCTCTATCATCGACCACAAAACTAAACCTACACAGTATAGCAACCGTGGCTAACGAATGAGTAGCGGACATGATTGGTAAAGTGTTGTGTCTGTGTATCCGAGTGTTTTCTCTGATTGGTAAAGTGTTGTGTCTGTGTAACCGAGTGTTTTCTCTGATTGGTAAAGTGTTGTGTCTGTGTATCCGAGTGTTTTCTCTCTTCATCGAAATTCGATCTATGTTTTTGATTTCTGACGGTCAGGTTAAACGTAATTATTTTATTCCTATTCAAAAATTCTATTTCATTTCTCTTGTTACAGAATCCTCCATAGTAATCCTTGTTACGTTGATGAGTAACTTATATATTGTCCATTGTCTGCAGTTATAATTAACATCCCCCTTTTGTGCTTCTTCCAGTTCGTAGGGTAATATTAACTCGTATATTTTCAACAACTTCTCTCATGTATCATCGCACTATCGGTCCGTGTTCACAGTTCGATTCAAGAAAGGTAGAAACTCTTTTTGTTAACATGAAGATGATCTGAAGAGGAAGAAACGTTGTTCTGTACTTTATTTTAATAAAAGATATATTTTTACTTCAATATAATTTTATCTTTAGGCTGAGAATGGAATAAAAACTGTGTACAATAACTATTTCTAACCGCACTAGGAGTGTTTCGTACGGAATTTTTAAACTCCAACATGCATATGTAAGAATCAACTCAATGATTTACAGCTCACAACAGACGACAAGGAAACAGGCGGAACCTTCTTCCCCTCACCAATATAATAAATGGACATTTTTATGCTCCCTCTCATAGTTAATTTCCTTACTGTAGTATCATAGGTTCACAAAAGTTTCGTAAACATATTTTAACATTTTGTTTTCTAAACCCCAATTTTTGATTAACACAGACGAAGAACGCTAGCCGTTTCTTATTTTGAATAACAAGGACCGTAGCTACTCAACAGCACCCATTACCAACTCTTGGGCTACTCCTAACTGAAACATCAGAGGAATTTCACTGTTACTCACATTTCCAAAATTCAGAGTGCGCTTCAGCAGTAACGGGAGTTGTTTTGTTTTTTTACAAGTTTACATAACTTCCTACCTGTAACAAAACGAGCTGAACAAAGCCGCAAAGTGTATACAGTAACAATATAAAGGACAATAAAAAGAGATCAGACTACTTGTTTATAGTGCCTGCATTCTAAAACACTAGATTTCTCCATTATTGACACATATTATCACTAGAACACATAAAAGTTAAATCAGTCAATCCAACATGGCATGTCGAAGTCACAGATTAACAACCCACAAAACATGTTCATGTTATCAGCAAACAGTCACCAAAAAATAATTACATTTTATTTCTCACATGTTTGAATATTGTCCTCGTTGCCATAGAGACAGATAGCAAATTGAATGGATATATATGTACACATATATTCCTTGTTTTACAATTGACACTAGATAAATCATTACGAAAACAACTGAAAACAATTTGATTGTTGTTTATTTTAGAGCACGTCGTTGGAAGTTAAACTATTTTCTAAATGAAACTATTGTAGCAGTTCTAAACTGACTGGTCTGACTCAAATCATGAAAGTGGTACATTGATATTTTTATGCCCAAAAGGCCTCCTTGTGATACTTATTACCAACTCTGATATGTTCGTTACAGAAATACACAAAAGTAACACTTTTAGGAATCTGAAACCTACATGAAAATTCCATATGTGCACATGGGTAGCGCGAGGCTCTCATATTCAAAACAGTGCAGTTATGAGTGTCTGTATTTCGGGATATTATGGCTGGACAACTAAAAAAAAAAAGGTTATTCAAAGTTATAGGCCTTTTATAGGCCGGTTTGTTTGTTTTGGAATTTTGCACAAAGCTATTCGAGGGCTATCTGTGCTTGCCGTCCCTAATTTAGCAGTGTAAGACTAGAGGGAAGGCAGCTAGTCATCACCACCCACCGCCGAATCTTGGACTACTCAGGATACAACAGCCCATGGACCAAAAGATCATATCGAACTTTAAGAAAATCTACACAAAAAAGCACTGTTTCAAAGGTGCTTACAATGTTCAACTTTAAATATTTGTTTCTTAGTAGCATCTATTTGTTTACTTTAATATAATCTTAAAACATTTGTGATTCTCTCTATTTTTTATTTCATATAATACATACATATAGTGTATATAAACAAATGTATATAAAAGGTTAAAGTGGTATGGACAAAATAAATATACAGACGACAAAAACTTGTCACATTTGTAACTTGTTGCTCTGTCATGGGCCTGGAAAGGCCTAACGCGTTAAGGCGTGTGCTTCGTAATCTGAAGGTCGCGGGTTCGCGCCAAACATGCTCCCTCTCCCAGCCGTGGGGACGTTATAATGTGACGGTCAATTCCACTTTTCGTTGGTAAAAGAGTAGCCCAAGAGTTGGTGGTGGGTTGTGATGACTAGCTGCCTTTCCTCTAGTCTTACACTACTATATTAGGTACGGCTAGCACAGATAGCCCTCGAGTTGCTTTGTGCGAAATTCCGAAACAAACAATGCTCTGTCATACACGTGATCACGAGAAAAACCCTTTATTTGGTATCTAGGCACAATTTCTTTATTAGATTTAAATGATAACATTTGAGTTTTCCCATTGCTACCCCTCACTTATCAGTTTTATTTTTATATAATTTCGTTCTTTTTGGCTAACATCACTTCGTTACAACAATTGATTGAAGAGTATAGTTACACTTGAAACTAATACAAACTGTGAAGAAATGCAACAATAAAGTTGAACCACAATATTACTGAATATTTGCATATAATAACTATGGAGACCAGACATTAAAATAAAAGCCGAACTTTGAGAAGAAAGAACAAAATTTTATAGCAAAAATTACCCACCTTACATTTCATAGTTATTTCGACCAGCACAATTTGTAGGTATAAAGTTTTGTATGAATATTTTAATTGTATATTCACATAAGATGATTCTAAAAATCTCAATTAAATTCTTGAAATAAGAAACAAAAGTCAGACGACTAGTAACATTCATTTTACTCTGCAACCTGTGAGGCTCAGCAATTAGGGTTAACATATACTGGGCTGTTTCAGATAGCGTCGCACTGAAAACTTTAGAAAAATGTGTAATTTTAAAGACAAAAATATTATTTTTTTACAGTAATTAATGCAGTGGAAAACTGTTCTCATTGTGTGAACCAAACGATATTTTTGGTCCATTAAGTGTGTTACCGTTTATTTATAAATTAAGAGTTGTGTAACTTCTTTCCATAAAATTATGTTTATAAATTATATCAATAAATATATAAGCAGATTTAGTCCTAGTGAATGTCTGGTTTTTGTTTTGAGGTCAGAACTTTAATTTTCTTGTTGTTGTTGTTTAGAATTAAGCACAAAGCTGCACAAAGCATGTCGAAGTCACAGATAAACAACCCACAAAACATGTTCATGTTATCAGCAAACAGTCGCCAAAAAATAATTACATTTTATTTCTCACATGTTTGAATATTGTCCTCGTTGCCATAGAGACAGATAGCAAATTCAATGGATATATATGTACACATATATTCCTTGTTTTACAATTGACACTAGATAAATCATTACGAAAACAACTGAAAACAATTTGATTGTTGTTTATTTTAGAGCACGTCGTTGGAAGTTAAACTATTTTCTAAATGAAACTTTTGTAGCTGACTGGTCTGACTCAAATCATGAAAGTGGTATATTGATATTTTTGTGCCCAAAAGGCCTCCTTGTGATACTTATTACCAACTCAGATATGTTCGTTACAGAAATACACAAAAGTAACACTTTTAGGAATCTGAAACCTACATGAAAATTCCACATGTGCACATGGGTAGCGCGAGGCTCTCATATTCAAAACAGTGCAGTTATGAGTGTCTGTATTTCGGGATATTATGGCTGTACAACTAAAAAAAAAAAGGTTATTCAAAGTTATAGGCCTTTTATCGGCCGGTTTGTTTGTTTGTTTTGGAGTTTTGCACAAAGCTACTCGAGCGCTATCTGTGCTAGCCGTCCCTAATTTAGCAGTGTAAGACTAGAGGGAAGGCAGCTAGTCATCACCACCCACCGCCAACTTTTGAGCTACTCTTTTACCAACGAATAGTGGGATTGACCGTAACAATATACACCCCCACGGCTAGGAGGGCGAGCATGTTTAGCGCGACGCAGGCGCGAACCCGCGGCCCTTGGATTACGAGTCGCACGCCTTACGCGCTTGGCCATGCCAGGCCTTTATCGGCCGGAAATTTAGATATATACTTTCAGGATTATAATAACAATTGTTTTAGTAGCAAGTCCGCAACAGATTAATCACAGAACAAAACACTAGAGGGACACTCAATAAATCGTTTCCCCCACCACAGAATAGACAGTGTACCCCACCACACAATAGACAGTGTACCCCCACCACACAATAGACAGCGTACCTCCACCACTCAGTAGTGATCACACTTGGTCCTCAAAAAATGCAAAAATGTGTCGTTATCAAACAATACGAATCATCATGAACAGACAATTGGGAATACTGCTCTACATATCTCCACCAAGTTTAGTCAAAAACCGATTTTTCCTGACGTATAGAATAGAAATGACGTGGAACATGTTAACATATAGGATGTTAAGTTGATTCATCAACTTTTTTAACAATGCAGGTCAAAATCCTTTTCATTTGGTTTGAGAATGATTCTTTTGGAAACACAGAGATATCTGTTTGCCTTCCCACTGTAGTTGTGGGATGACATGCAACAGCCAGAAATCTGAGATGAAGTACTGGACAGCAATTTTCAAGCCTCAGGATAAGTTATATTATGAATCATTTTCAAATCCTGCATCTCTCTTTCTTCTAACCATTCTGGACAAGAACGAGCACCGTTCAATGAACCACAACATGACGTCTTTGAGCGACCGAAACACTGACACTGGAAATATCTGAGAGGGTTTATAATGTATGGTTATACTCTGCAATTAAGATAACCTGCCTTGATTGTGGCAAGTTGACATGGTGATATAAATATCAGAATAAGGATGTGTTACACTCATACTGGTGGAGGGTTGTTGAATGCTAATTTGCACATGTGGCATACATGTGTAATTAGATAGTAATTCAAAGCTCATAATGAGTGACAATCTGTGCACGAGAAGGAAATCATATGAAAAACAGCTATAACTGTGAGAAAGGGTGGGTAATTGCACTGGAATTTCAGTGTGTTTTTTCAGTAAAACGTTACGTGTTATGTTATTTTCCCCATTCTAACTCTACACCTAATATACCGTGAAAAGAAAACATATTGCCCTTTTTATTTCCAAGAATGGCTTTATGACACATTTGGCTATCTTAAATAGCTTTAAGTCCTTAATAATATATGTATATTTATGCTTAAATTTTATTGCTCTTTGAACTGTGTCTAACAAACGATATAACCACACAAGTTGTGAACCACTTTGTAAACATGTAGCTTACGTTACCTGAAGAGATTATGCAATGCATTGGTTACTAATGAGCATATCACAGGAAAACGTGTTTTTTTATTTATTTAACCTAATCTAAAACTTATATTTTATTTATCTTCATGTTAATAAATAATACACATGAAAAACTAGAAATATAGTACTTACCTGGGTCTTTTTTTATCAACTCTCAATTAAAACTATTATCATAATGGTATTACTGCACTAAATGATTTTTAGTTAATCAAAATTGCAACAAAGAAAACAAAATAACATGCTAAAAGAACATATTGTCCCAGTACTATCAAAATTTTCTGGCTTTCTTACCATTTAGTAAGACCCAGTAAAAATTTAGCTAAACTTGCCAATGTGTTTCCTGTGGAAATAAAATTTGCATTGGAAGCAGAATAAACTCCTGTACAGAAAATTATGTAATATAATATTTGGATTTCTGTTGGTTAAAAGTAATATAATTTTAAATCCCAAAGAGAACTAAATACTGAAAACTTGTGAAAGAGAAAACTTAATTATGGGTGTGACTAAAGTGGTTTGATTTTCTAGTTTATAGCTCTGTAACCAAATAAGATTGAAGGCTGTAAAAAATTATACTTTGTCTGAGTAATAACAATATTATAATGAGTGACTTATGTTACATTTTGTAGTTCTTTGAGAATTGGTCAATGAATAAGAGAAGAGGAAATACTTAAAGGGCAAATATCACAATACTGAAACAATGGAAAATTGAAGACATTTTTAAATGTTGTCTTATAAAACTACAAAATTAAAACTATAATTTCCAAATTTATTTTACAAGCTAAATTTTGTTGCCACGTTTACTTACCATGATAATAAAAGTAACTTAATTAAATTGTGAATATAACTCAGTAAACTCTCTTGACATGCCTCTAGCAATATGATTAATGTAAATATGAAAGAACAAAAGCCCAAGCACTGACCCTCAGGTACTCCATAAATAACAAGGCTACAGTTTAATTAAGGCACTCAAGTGATCAATCTTTTTTGGAAATTTTAATAGTCTCAAACCAGGTGCTCTACATGGAAACCATAAATATGTGAAAAGCCACTGATCATGTGAGTACTTAATTAATATACTGAACTTTCAGAAAAACATGCCATTCACATACCAGTTGACTTGCCAAACCTTTATCTTCATTTATAATTACTTTGACTTTCATTTCTTTCATAAATTACCCAACAGTTCCAGCTGTTATTTCATTCAATTAATTCAAAATGACAGTTCTTTTCCAATAAATGATAAGAATGATGCGATATGCATGTTCACGTAATGTAAGAATTTTACCTTTTTTTCTCAACATTTTACTTATGTTTATTTATTTTAAATTTTAAGTTTCTTTCAGTTTGATCTTTGTATACAACAAAGTTAAAACTACAGCTTGCGAAAATTCCATCAGTAACAGTCTTTTATTTACTGGTATTCTTCAGCTTTCCTCACTACCAAAGTTAGAATAAGTTGACTAAATTTCATTAAACAATGTTTGTACCCCATTATTTTTTTAAATCATACATTACCATCTACATCAAACACTTCTACACTATTCATAACAATTTTTCAGGATTAAAACATTTGCCAAACACTATCCTTGATAAAAACATTGTTTCAAAGTTTAGTAATATCAAACTTATTAAAAGTAGCTTTTCCCTGATCCTTCAAAGACCAGCCCCAATTCACATATTCTGTTCACTATGACTATGTCTGAAGAGAATCCTAGTTTTAATTTTACTTCTTCAGTCAGCCTTAATCCCATCAAAATTTCAGGTTTCATGTTCAGGTATTTTGTATTAGGCAGGAAAGTATACATTAAGATATCTTGTCCTTAAAGCAAATAAAGGATCACCATGTTTGGTAACAGGGATGCAAACCTGCAACCTGTATATTAGAAACTGAGTGCACATGCCTAAACCACTAGTTAACATGTTAATTCTACTCTTATGTGCCAAATACACTGTTAGTTTACTGAAGTATGTAAAATTATCCAAGGGATCAGTGAGATAAAGATTTAATTTCTTTGCTATATTGTGAACACAACAGGACAAAAGGGCACAACGTTAAAATTTAAAAAAACAATGGCAAGGTACCAGCAAGACTTATTTTTATAACTCTGTGATTGGTTTACAAAATTAGTTATTGTTAGCACTAGTGGAGGTCAGTACTTAGAGAACTTAAAAGAAAAATCAGTGTTTTCTTTCTGAATGAAATCTCTACTTTCTCAGAAAAGGATATTTAAAGACAGCCTTGAATGAACAAATTTCACCTCATTGTACTTATTTAACGCTTTTAATAAACTATTTGACAAGTTACCCATTTCATAGCTTTAAGCTATCCTAAATGTTAAACTATAGAACTATTCAATGTATTATTTTTATTTCTACATTCCATCACTTTTCTCTGTATTAAGTCATCTATTTCTATTCTTCACACATGTTAAACTGAAGATGAAAAAAGTCAAAAACTATATTCACTTATTATAAAAAGATAGGAATATGAAAGTGTATTATAAATTAAAATATACATAAAGAAAGACATTCTCAGTTCCTATTAAGCCTTATTAAAAACTTTTTTTTTGGATAATTTAAACTGAAGCAAATTACTTAATTATTCATAAAGACATTTTAAATTCCAAGACTTAATAAATAACTGAGTGTGGTATGTGAGTAACATGGAAATTTTGGTCTATTTATACATGTATATACATATAAATATAACTATTCATTTTGGCGAGCATTGCTTTTTAATTACCTTAACATGCTAATAAATAAATGCTGGTTAAATAAAACTGCTGAATGGTACTTATTAATTTTTCAACAAACTGAATGACAAGCAACTTGAAATCTTAAAACTTTTTAAAATTACATGAATCTAAGCAGATACTAAAAACTATAGAAATTAAACTTACATTCCACTTACAAGTGTGTCCTCACATACATTCAAAATAATAGAATCTTGACAGACGGTTCAATTCACATAGATTGTGCGCAGCATGTTGAAGCTTGTTTCTGTTTGTGCAGATAGTCGTGACACAACACCACTGATACAACGCAAACTTCTGCTTTACCACATGTAAGAAAGGAGTGTATTATCCAACTTGAACTTTTAGACAGGCTACAATCATGATTTATCTGGGTGATTACCTCAAAACACAGTATTTAAACATGAGGTACAGTTCAACACAAGTACTTGTTTATAAAAAGTTATTCTACATTTTCAAAGATTTTGTTACTCAAAAGTTTTCTCTCAATGATCTCTTCACGTACTCTGAATATGTAGATGAATACTGTATAGGAAGATCAAATTTATAAAATAATAGGTTATGCACAAATTAATATATATGAAATGGAAAATGTTATTTTTCTGTCTGCTTTTCTGAAAAAATATAATACTTTCTGTTTACCTTAAAGATAAAATAAAGACACTGAAATATAACTACTTTTTTTTTACCTTTAATCCATACATGAATTTTAATACTTTCACAAAAAGACACACCATTCAATTTGTTCACTAGCACATTCTGTTACTCAGTTTTTTAAATTGTGGTGTTAAATCATTTAATACTTAAATGATAATTATATACAAACAGAGGCTTTCAAGAAGTTTGATTTTTATTTAATTGTGTTTATTGAATGTAACAACACTATAAACATCACAATAACATTACTTGATAAAAACAGACAGCTGACAGTTAGGTTTGCACTTAGCTGAGCCAATTTTCTATCCCAGTAAGCTTCAGAAAGCTCTAGTCATAGTTATTCACCAAATTAATATCTGTAACAATACAGAAATACTGAAAATTTTGTTTACAAGGATGTTTTGTTAACAAGTTTCCCAACATGAATTCAAATGTCCTCAGTTTGAGACCATAACTTGAAATGTCACAAGTCTCTATATTTCATCAAATTTTCACACATTTTACAAGTGGTATTATATTATTTGTGAATATGGATGTCTGTCCACTGCATCCAAATATGAATAAGAAAATAATACAACAAGCACAAAAACATGTTCATATCATAAAAACACTATATATATATATAGACAGATAAAAAGAAAAAGATATTGGTGCAAGGTTTGTTAATAGTGAATTTACTGGATGCATATTAATTTTATTGTATGTTGTTAAACCTAAATAAAAAATCATTTTTCGGCCAAAACCTTTTAATTTTTCAATTTTCATCTAAATTTGTAGCATTAAAATAATTTTTAAAAAGCCAAGTTTAAAAATATTATGTGTTATTTTAGGCTTAAGACACATTTTCATTATTAAAGAAACAATACATGTGAATTAACTGCACCTGAACATTTGTTGTTTCTATCTAAGTTTCAATTGTGTCTGTCTTATAAATTTTAAAATTTTGTGTCTGTTATTAAGCACAAATCTACACAATAGGCTATCTCTGCTTTACCCACCATGCATATCAGAACACAAAACCAAGTTTCTAGCATTAAAAATCCACACACTGTGCTGCTGGTGGTGGTGTAAGAATTCTAAGAAATCTGTTAATAAGTGCAAAAATGTAGATAACTAATTCAAACTTTTGACAAAGGGGTGTTATAGTCATTCTGATCTTAACAAGTGCATAAAAAGGGATAACTGTTTGAAAATGTGATAAATACTCGTAACACCAACACTTCTGTAAGAATATTATTGCAACTTACATTTTTTACAGTACGAAATACTATTTTAAAAACAAGTACAACGTTTCAATCACTCATACAATCATTCTGAAAAACAAAAGTTTTAATAATGAAATAGTGAAATTCATAAAAGGAAATTATTAAAGTAAAACAAAACAAAGTTTAAAACCAAAAACAACATAAAACCCATATTTACATCTAGTCTACAAAGTCAAGAAGAAAACTACAGTAATTCAAGTTGTAGAGGACTTTCTGTAGCCTCACTGTAATAATCATAACTCAGTAGGAAGACTAACAGGAAGTGCTAAAACCATTGTCAGTCATCTGAAGTTAGCCATTCTAGTTATTTAACGTTACCGCCAGTTTTAATTAAAATTCGAACTAGATGAACTGTGATTTTTAAAAGGGAGCCACATTAAAAAGATGTAATGTATACATTAAAAAAAACTCTTAAATGGCATTAAAAAGATTAATGGCCTTTAAAAAACTGAAAACATTACCAAGGTGTACAGTGTCACCATCACCAATAACACTGTCTGACATTATGGACAAAACTAGGGACAGTACGTGCTTAAAATGGTGCCATCGTTGTAAATCATTACGATGACAAGAAAGTAAAATGCAGCTAATTGTGATCTGAGTGTTACACACTGGTGTGTCAGTTTCAGATAAAAAAAAACCCGAAGAGTTAAAAAACTGTGACCTATGCAGAGTCTAGTTAGAACAACTTCCTCCTTCCGATCCTTCTGAAAGCAAGATGGCCAATATAGGGTTTTATTTGGAAAAGTTTGTTTTCACATTGCTCACTCCAAGTCGACTGCCAATTGGAAAGGAGCCAAGCCATGAATACAGGACCACAGTCCATGTATGGGACAGACACAGCGGTGATAGTGCCATGCAGATAGACAAAACTGCAGTGTTGACGAGCTCTTTCCCGCGAATATCAACATGGCCCAGTATTCAGAAAAACTGGATAGAAGTAGGTTATAAAAATATGGGCCTGTCGGTTTTGAATATCACCAAAAACAGGATGTGAACCAACTTGAAGCTATTCCAGAGCCAGTAGAGAACCAAGTAAGTTAGTGTTAATTGTGCAGTTTCAGTACCGCTTAGCTTCTTTGTGATCCAGATAAAGAGAAATGGCATACAGTTCAGCAGTGAACATAGAAGCTGTAGAAAGGATTCTGAGCAAAACCACTGAACCACAACAAACCATGGCAGAGCCCACACAGTCACCTAATTGGGAACCATCTGTATAAATAGCAATGGAACGATAGTTCAATAGATGTTCAGCAAATGGCAGACAGTATTTCCAATCAGGAGTGTTTACTTTTCTCAGATGACTTATAGAGAGCTCACATTTGAGGACTGTAAGAAGCCATAGTTGAAGGGGCTGACCAGTGGATACAGCAATATTATCCAAGGACAGACCCAATTTATCTAACTGTGTCTGGATACGAAGACTAAAAGGAGCAATGGCAGACCGTCTGGTCTGAAAAAGTATGGCCCATCAAGGAAAGAAGACTCAACCCAAGGTGGGATGCTTTGGTAAGAAACGAAGTTTCGAAGCATATAGTAAAAACAGTTGCAAACGGCAAAGGTGCAAAGAAGATTCATGAGACTCTATGTATATTCTCTGAACTGGGAAAGTGCAAAAAGCCCCAGTAAGGTCTATGGTCTGGCAGACCAGTGATCCATAGTCGAGTTTCGATTGAATAAGAGCACCGTATATCTTTAGCATAGAATGACAATCTGCTCCCAATGTGGTGGAAGAGAGGACATGGAGGATGTTCAGTGCTCTTGTACATTCGACTCATAGAATGCTTGATGTATGGTATAAAGGTCAGTTTACAGTCAAAGATAAGCCCCAAGAACTTAGTCTCAGAGACCAAAGGGCAGTCTGTAGCTGCTGCTTATGTTTGATGACTGATATGAGATGTGAAAGTCGTCGACATAAAGCCCATTTCCAACAGAGAGAGAGAGAGTTGTTCAGTAATGACATTAATTTTTATTCTGAAAAGTGTGACACTCAAAACACAGCCCTGAGGGGCTCCAATTTCCTGTAGAGGAGGTCTTGCAAAATGCCAAACTTCCATGTTTTATCATAAGCCTTCTCAATGTCAAAAATATTGATACAAGAAGTTGTCATTTGAGAAAGACTTTTCTGATGGATGTTTCAAGTCGAATCAGGTGGTCCATAGTGAAGTGCTGTTGTCGGAACCCACACTGGGTGGGCAAGAGTAACCAAACAAGATGAGCAATAACCATCCTCCCTAAGGTCTTACAGAGACAGCTGTAATTGGATGGTACTTTGAAGGAATCTTGGGATCCTTCCCAGGCTTGGAGAAAGGTAGGAGAATAGCCTGGCATCAAGCACCAGGAAAAACTTTCTCTTGCCAGATATGGTTAAATAAAATCAGAAGAATAGCAAGGGAAGCAGGAGATAGATGGTGCAGCATCTCACTGTGTGTATCAACAGGTCCAACCAATGTACTGTGAGACCAATGAAGGGACAGTGAGTTCTTCCAGTGTAAATGGACGATAATAGTCATAAAGGCAATCAGCTTGAAAGGAAAGAGGTGATTGCTGTGCCCAAGTCTTGATGGCTAAGAAGGTGGAGGAAGAAACAGAGCTAGATACGCAGCAAAAGCTATCAACAAGAGTATCAACAATGCTTTGGGTATCAGCCACTTCCTGGTCATCTGAGAGTAAGATCGAAAGGGGGACAGAACTTATTGCCCACTGACCTTTTGAATCTTGTCCCATGTGACTTGGGATCTGGTGGTAGTAGATATGCTTGGTGTAAACTTAATCCAAATTTCCTTCTGGCTTTCACATCTTACCGATCGAGGACGTGCACAGGCCCACTGTAAAGCAATGTAGTTTGAGAGTATGAAGCATCTACGGAAAGTATCCCAGGCTCATTTTGGAGCCTTCTGTGCCATGTGGCAGGCATGATTCTACCATGGACAAGGACATAGTGGAAAATGTGTCGAGGTTTTAGGAATACATTGAGCAGTTGTTTTTAAACACAGTCAGTTACTGGTGCTGCAAAGTCACCTATTAATGTGTTATAGACAAGGGCATGATAAAGTTCTGTGACAGAAGTGAAAGAGGGCCAGTTTGTCTGATCCATGTTCCACCGGGGCATGCGGGTTAGATGGCATTGACCATGGCCACTCTCTCAAGATTATATGAAAATGATCACTGCCTCATAGATTATTGTCAACCCTCCATGAAAATGGGAAAATAATGAAGGGGAGCAAATTAAGAATTCAACATCAGTGAAGAACTGACTAGGCACATGGAAATAAGTAGAAAATCCAGTATTGAAAAGAGAAAGGTTGTGATCAGAGAAGCAACCCCTCCTATCAACATCAGCACTTCCCCAGAGGATGAAAATGGAAGATGGCAAATGTTCAATGAGAGTATCAAGGTCTGATTGATCATTTGTCTCTCAGGTGACAGGTTGAGAGAACAAACAGTGATGGTATGACCCAAGGAAACACTGATGGCTATGGCTTCCAAGGGTGTATCGAGTGGCAAAGATAGGATTGGCATATGCTGATCAACCAACAGTGCCACCCCTCCATGCACTCATCCATCACACAGCCTGTAATTTATGTATCAAGAAAACTGCCGAAAAGTGACTGAATCGGCAGGTTGCAGAAATGTTTTCTGTTAGAAAAGACAAAGAGGAAGCAATCAGTGTTTTGATGTCATTCAGACTAGAACGTAAATTTCTACAGTTCCACTGCATCAGGGTGACCATTTTTATTTCTGTGTTGGCGAATAGGGTACGGAACCCTTCTGTTTATGACGAAGTCTATTTTCCTTACTTTCCTTATTCGAGGGAGGTCAATCTACCTCTATGGATCCTGCCCTTAGTCGATAAAGCAGGTCTTTGCTGTTTAAAGGGAATTCCAGAGACTGAGGACATGAACGAATGATTGTTTTGCATCTTGGGGTGAGAGAAGAAGATGGATCCAAAGAAATGCCTGTACCTGGAACCAAAGGATGTGGATCTTGAGGTTTGGTGGAATGTATATAATGGATAGAGATAGGTGTTGAAGTTGATTCATCAACTTTTTTCACCATGTGGTCAAAAGAGTTTTCATTTGTTTGGAGAATGATTCTTTAGGAAGTACAGAGAGATCTGTCTGCATTCCTACAGTAAGTGTAGAACGAAGTGCAGCAGTATACCTCAGGATAGGAAATGTTATGAATCATCTTCAAATGCGGTATCTCTTTTTCTTCCAACAAGTTAGGGCAAGAATGAAAGTAGGGTGGGTGAAAGCCATTGCAATTGATGCGATGAGAGTCCGTTTCACACACGTAGGCATCATGGTGCTTGCCACTGCAAGGAGCACACCTCAAGGAACTACTACATGACGCCTTCGAGTGACTGAACCATTAACACTGGAAACATTGGAGAGGGTTTGGTACGTATGTCCGTACTTTGCAATTAAGATAACCTGCTTTGACGATGGCAAGCAGACGTGGTGACATAAATGTGAAAATGAAGACATTGGTCGGCACAATAATTCCATCTTTGCCCTTGGATATACACCTCGCTGCAGAAACGTCCTGAGTGGAGAAACTAGCAAGAATTTCTGATTAGGGGATGTTTTTCAAACATCTCTCAACAGTAACTCCTCATGATGAATTCCAAGTAGCATGAGGTGTAACCTCAATAGGTATGTCCCCAATTCCCTTTGAATGCAAGAGGAGTTTACTGTGTTGAGATGTCGATGTTTGCACCAATACATCACCAGATAGAAGCTTCTTTACTTACTTTGGATAGCCAACAAGTCCCTCCAGTCCCTTCTGAATAAAAAAGGGGGACATTTGCCCTAAAGGTTTGTTTGAAAGTGAGTGCAATATAAGAAAATGAGGAACAACAGGTGGTAAGAATGGTGAAGATTGCTGCTCAGATTCTTCAAGGTGAGTTAAATTACATGCAGACTGTTTTTTTACTATTTTTCAGATTTTTAATTGGAGTAATCACAACAAAGAAAGAGAAATTTTGGTGCCCACTGACCCCACCACCATGGGGATACAATAAAATATGAAACAAGGACACTGCAATAATGCCACGGTTTCTTGAGCATTATACCCAAACACCAGCATCAGACTTAATGTCCACAACACCTATTGAGAACATTAAACACTGATACTTGGTTGGCCCTAGCCTGAGTGGACCAGTTGACTGATCCAAGGCTGTCCGATTAGAGGAATTCAATGCCAAAGTGGTGTGATAGGGTTGAACCCATCAACCACCAGGATCCTCTACTCCAATTCACGAGTTTTCACGCACAGCAAACATGTGAGTGGATGTTTAGATCTCAGAGGAGGTAAACTGAAAGAACAGAACCTTCCCTGCAAGGTCCCCTCACCACGTAGGAGAATCCACACCAAGGGGTAATGGTAAAGAAGGTTCAACAAATTATATCAACATTCAATTCCCTTGAAAGGTGTTTAATTTTTATAATTGAGTGTTTACTTACATATACATATAAACAGAAACAAATATACATGTAGAAACACATTTTCAGTTTCTGTTAAGCCTTATTCAAAACTTCGATAATTTAAATTTAAGCAAATTATTTAATTATTAATAAAGACATCTTAAATTCCAAGACTCAATAAATAACCGAGTGTGGTATGTGACTGACAATGAAATTTTGGTCTGTTGATATATATCACTATTCATTTTGGTTCGTGTTGCTTTTTAATTACCTTAACATGCTAATAAATAAATACAGGTTAAATTAAACTGCTGAATGGTACCAAACATTTTTCAACAAACTGAATGACAAGTTACTAGAAATGTTTAAACTTTTACGTGAAAGTTACGTGAAAATAATCAGATACTATATACTATAGAAATTAACTTACTTTCCACTTACAAGAGTGTCCTCACATACATTCAAAATCATAGAATCTTGGCAGATGGTTCAACCCACATAGACAATGCCCAGCATGTTGAAGCTTGTTTCTGTTTGTGCAGATAGTCATGACACATCACCACTGATATAATACAAAATTCTGCTTTATCACATGTAAGAAAGGAGTGTATTATCCAACGTGAACATTTAGATACAGTATAATCATGATTTATCTGGGTGATAAAAACACAGTATTAGAACATTTAAACATGAGGTACAGCTAAACACAAGTACTTGTTTATTAAAAACTTATTCTGCATTTTCAAAGATTTTGTTGCTCAAAAATTATATCACAATGATCCATTGATTTACTCTGAATATGTAGATGAAGATCAAAGTTACAAAATAGTGGGTTATGCTCTAATTAACATATATTAAATGGAAAGTGTTATTTTTTTAACTCACTTTCTGTGCAAATGTGATGCTTTTTATTTACCTGAAAGAAAAATAAAGACACTAAAATATAACTGCTTTTTTATCTTTAACTCACACATCAATTTTAACACTTACACAAAAAGACACAGTTCAAAATTTGTTCACAAGCACACATTTTTACTCAGTATTTTAAGTTTGGTATTAAATCTTTCTTACACAATACTTAAAGGAAAATTACATATAAACAGAGGCTTTAGAGAAGTTTGATATTATTTTGTTGTTGTTTAATAAATGTAACAACACTATCAACCTTATAATAACATTACTTGAAAACAACAGACAGCTGTCAGTTAGGTTTGCACTTAGCCGAGCCAATTTTCTATGACAGTTAGCTTCAGAAAGCTCTACACATTTTTACACATTTTACTAGTAGGATAATATTATTTGTGAATATAGATATCTGTCGACTGCATACAAATATGAATATGAAAATAAAAACTTAATTTGTGTTTCAATTATGTCTGTTGTGTAATTGTTTTTAATTCTGTTCAGAAACTAAATGTTTTGTTGAGTTCTAAGTATTTATGTGTTTGTAATTAAGCACAAATATACACAACAGGCTGTCTTTTCTTTACCCACCATGTGTATCAAAACCAGTTTTCTAGCATTAAAAGTCCACACACTGTGCTGCTGGTAATAGTGCAAGAATTCTAAGAAATCTATTGACAAGTACATAAAAATGGATAACTGTTTGAAAATGTGATAAGTACTCACAATACGAACACTGCTGTAAAATTATTGGAAGTTACACCGTTTATAGTAAGAAGAAATATTTAAAAACAAGTACAGCATTTCAATCTCTAATGCAATAATTCTCAAGTTTTTATGATAAAGAAGGTTCCACTAATTATATCAACACTCAACACCCTTAAAATGTGTTTAAAGAACTTTTAGAAAAACCATCAATATTAGCAGCCAAATATTTGCTTTTTGTGGTTGTATAAGAAATGTGAGTAAAGTGATACAACTCTAAATATTTTGGTACTTTATAATAATCAACTACAGTTTTGAAGCTAACATCAAAATTCTGTTGGTACTCATAGTGTAAGTACCAGTTTTAAAGCTAACATCAAAATTCTGTTGGTACTCATAGTGTAAGTACCAGTTTTGAAGCTAACATCAAAATTCTGTTGATACTCATAGTGTAAGTACCAGTTTTGAAGCTAACATCTAAGCACGATTCCATGATGCAAGGTATTTCTAAGAGAAAATCTAGATATTTGTATACTTTTGAAGGTGCAGTAACAAAGAAACTATTGGACAAGAAAATATCTACAGTGGTAATATGTGAAGCTGACGATGACCGAAGAAGGTCGAAACGTTGTTCGCTCTTCTATGTAAAATATTTTGTCAACCCAAACGAGCCATTTTTGCATATAAAATAGGTAATATGTTTGTTGATATGAACAATCTATCAGAAGTAGCAAGGGAGGTTTGTTGGTATTTCTGAGAGGTTGGTTGGTTGGTTGATTTAAAGTTTTATAGCACAAAGCAGTTAGGCTATCTATGTCAAACATCAGGTAAAAAGTTAAAAGTAAATTTAGTAAAATTCATAAGTCACCTGAAGCTGGCCTTTACTAGAAATTTTCTTTTCACCCCTTTCAAGCACTGGGGAACAATTTATCACTTTATTGTATTGGCCAAAATAATATATAATATTTTGAGAGTTGCAACAATTTGTAATATTTGTCTATATGAGCATATAGTTGTAATGTACACAACCAAAATCATAATGATTATGTTCAAATCGTAATGGTTGGTATCTTTATTGATGTTCATGATTTAGTTTGTCAGGTTTACAGTTTTGTGCTTAGAAACAAAGTAAAATTTTTATAACTTGGATAAATAAAATTACCAAATATATATAAAATTGTTATCTCTATTTGCAGTTAGTTTATTGTTATAGTGACAATTGATTTAGTCACACATTTTATTAGACTGCACAAAACTAATCAACACAAACACTGCCTTGAGGTAACCAATTAAATTTTCTATTTCTCAACAGTTCTCTCAGTTGTCCAGTGGCTCAGCGGTATGTCTGTGTATTTCCATGCTAAAATCCGGGTTTCGATACTTGTGGTGGGCAGAGCACAGATAGCCCATTGTGTAGCTTTGTGCTTAATTCAAAACAACAACCAGCATACAAGGGCCACTACAATATATGCTATAATAACGTGAAGAGGGAAACTTCAAGTCATATCTGCCTAGACCACAAATTATTTCTATACACTAGAAGGTTATATTAAATAAACGAACAATACTGTCATCATACACTGAGACAAGTACCTTAAATAATGCAATTTTTCCATACGTATGATGTATGATTCCGAGTCATAATCTATCTTTTCTTCAAAGTTTAGGGATCAAATATGTCCGCATAATGAAGATATTCTAGTAAGCGCAAATTAATAATATATTATTGTGGTGATACATAAAAAATTTAATTTACAGGAAACAAATTATTAACGCTAACTACAAACTTCAATAACGACAATCAATCAACGGTGTTTGGGTATTTTATGCCCTGAAGGATCAGGTTCTCTTTGACCTCTTCCTCCTCCCTGAACTTATTATCTTAACTGTTTGTATTTGGTCCTTCTCAGGGCAATGTCCATATACATGGCTCTTATACAGTTTTAATTATTTATTTTATTCACAGTATGTGAAGTTAGCTGGTGGCAATTTTTTAATTTTTAATAATGAATAAAAGTTTCTCTATTAGTAAGTCCACTTTCATACAGGTGTGCAATGAATAAAAGGTTCCATATCAGTAAGTCCAGTTTGATACAGGTGTGCAATGAATAAAGGTTCCATATTAGTAAGTGAAGTTTGATACAAGTGTGTAATGAAAAAAATTTCTCTATTGGTAAGTCCAGTTTAATACAAGTTCGGAATGAATAAAAGTTTCTCTATTATTAAGTTCAGTTTGATACAGGTGTGTAACGAATAAAAGGTTCTATATTAGTAAGTCAAGTTTGATACAGGTGTGTAATCAATAAAAGTTTCTCCATTAGTAAGTCCAGTTTGATACAGGTGTGTAATGAATAAAAGGTTCTATATTAGTAAGTCCAGTTTGATACAGGTGTGCAATGAATAAAAGGATCTCTATTAGTAAGTCCAGTTTGATACAGGTGTGTAATGAATAAAAGTTTCTCCATTAGTAGTTTCAGTTTGATACAGGTGTGTAATGAATAAAAGGATCTTCATAAGTATGTCCAGTTCGATATAAGTGTGCAATGAATAAAAGTTTCTCCATTAGTTAGTAAGTCCAGTTTGATACACGTGTGTAATGAATAAAAAATTCTCTATTAGTTAGTCCAGTTTCATACAGGTGTGTAATGAATAAAAGGATCTTGATAAGTATGTCCAGTTTGATACAGGTGTGTATGAATAAAAGTTTCTCTATTATTGAATCCGGTTTGATACAGGTGTGTAAAGAATAAAAGTTTCTCTATTAGTTAGTAAGTCCAGTTTGAGAGAGGTGTGCAATAAATAAAAGCTTCTATATTAGTAAGTAGAGCTTGATAAAAGTGTGTAATGAATAAAAGCTTTTATATTAGCTAGTCCAGTTCGATATAAGTGGGTAAAGAATAAAAGTTTCTCCATTAGTAAGTCCAGTTCGATACAGGTGTGTAATGAATAAAAAGTTCTATATTAGTGTGTCCAGTTTGATACAGATGTGCAATGAATAAAAGGTTCTCTATTAGTTAGTCCAGATTGATACAGGTGTGTATGAACAAAAGTTTCTCTATTAGTAAGTCCGGTTTGACACAGGTGTGTAGTGAATAAAAGTTTCTCCATTAGTTAGTAAGTCCAGTTTGATACAGGTGTGTATTGAATAAAAAGTTCTCTATTAGTAAGGCCAGTTTGATACAGGTGTGTAATGAATAAAAGTTTCTCCATTAGTTAGTAAGTCCAGTTTGATACAGGTGTGCAATGAATAGAAAATTCTATATTAGTAAGACCAGTTTGATACAGGTGTGTATGAATAAAAATTTCTCCATTAGTAAGTCCAGTTTGAAACAGGTGTGCAATGAATAAAAGGTTCCATATCAGGAAGTCCAGTTTGATACAGGTGTGGAATGAATAAAGGTTCCATATTAGTAAGTGAAGTTTGATACAAGTGTGTAATGAAAAAAATTTCTCTATTGGTAAGTCAACTTTGATACAAGTTCGGAATGAATAAAAGTTTCTCCATTATTAAGTCCAGTTTGATACAGGTGTGTAGAAAATAAAAAGTTCTATATTAGTAAGTCAAGTTTGATACAGGTGTGTAATCAATAAAAGTTTCTCCATTAGTAAGTCCAGTTTGATACAGGTGTGTAATGAATAAAAGGTTCTATATTAGCTAATCCAGTTGAATATAAGTGTGTAAAGAATAAAAGTATCTCCATTAGTAAGTCCAGTTTGATACAGGTGTGTAATGAATAAAAAGTTCTATATTAGTAAGTCTAATTTGATACAGGTGTGCAATGAATAAAAGTTTCTCTATTAGTAAGTCCGGTTTGATACAGGTGTGTAATGAATAAAAGTTTCTCCATGAGTTAGTAAGTCCAGTTTGATACAGGTGTGTAATGAATAAAAGGTTCTATATTAGCTAGTCCAGTTCGATATAAGTGTGTAAAGAATAAAAGTTTCTCCATTAGTAAGTCCAGTTTGATACAGGTGTGCAATGAATAAAAGGTTCTCTATTAGTTAGTCCAGTTTGATACAGGTGTGTATGAATAAAAGTTTCTCTATTAGTAAGTCCGGTTTGATACAGGTGTGTAATGAAGAAAAGGATCTTGATTAGTATGTCCAGTTTGATACAGGTGTGTAATGAATAAAGGTTTCTTTCTTGGTAAGTCCAGTTTAATACAGGTGTGTAATGAATGAAAGTTTCTCCATTCGTAAGTCCAGGTTGATAAAGGTGTGCAATGAATAAAAAGTTGTATATTAGCAAGTCCAGTTCGAAAAAGGTGTGTAATGAATAAAAGGTTCTCAATTAGTAAGTGCATGTGGAAACAGGTGTGTAAAGAATAAACGTTTCTCCATCAGTAAGTCAAGTTTGATACATGTGTACAATGAATAAAAGGTTCTCGAATAGTAAGTCCAGTTTGATATAGGTGTGTAATGAATAAAAGGTTATATATTAGTAAGTCCAGTTTGATACAGGTGTGTAATGAATAAAAGTTTCTCTATTAGTAAGTCCAGTTTGATACAGATGTGCAATGAATAAAAGGATCTCTTTTAGTAAGTCGAGTTTGATACACGTGTGCAATGAGTAAAAGGTTCTATATTAGCAAGTCCAGTTCGATAAAAGTTTGTAAAGAATAAGTTTCTCCATTAGTAAGTCTACTTTGATACAGGTGTGTAATGAATGAAAGGTTCTATATTAGTAAGTTCAGTTTGATACAGGTGTGTAATGAATAAAAGATTCTCCATTAGTAAGTCCAGTTTGATATAGTTGTTCAATGAATAAAAAAATCTCTATTACTAAGTCCAGTTTGATACAGGTGTGTAATGAATAAAAGTTTCTGTATTAGTAAGTCCAGTTTGATACAGATGTGCAATGAAAAAAACATTCTCCATTAGTAAGTCCAGTTTGATACAGGTGTGAAATCAATAAAAAGTTCTATATTAGTAAGTCCAGTTTGATACAGGTGTGCAATGAATAAAAGTTTCTCCATTAGTAAGTCCAGTTTGATACAGGTGTGCAATGAATAAAAGGATCTCTATTAGTAAGTCCAGTTTGATACAGGTGTGAAATCAATAAAAGGTTCTATATTAGTAAGTCCAGTTTGATACAGGTGTGCAATGAATAAAAGTTTCTCCATTAGTAAGTCCAGTTTGATACAGGTGTGCAATGAATAAAAGAATCTAGAAGAGTAAGTCCAGTTTGATACAGGTGTGTAATGAATAAAAGTTTCTCTATTATTAAGTCCAGTTTGATACAGGTGTGTAATGAATAAAAGGTTCTATATTAGTAAGTCCAGTTTGATACAGGTGTGTAATGAATAAAAGTTTCTCCATTAGTAATTTCAGGTTGATACAGGTGTGTAATGAATAAAAGGTTTTATATTAGCTAGTCCAGTTCGATATAAGTGTGTAAAGAATAAAAGTTTCTCCATTAGTAAGTCCAGTTTGATACAGGTGTGTAATGAATAAAAGTTTCTCTATTAGTAAGTCCAGTTTGATACAGATGTGCAATGAATAAAAGGTTCTCTATTAGTTAGTCCAGATTGATACAGGTGTGTATGAATAAAAGTTTCTCTATTAGTAAGTCCAGTTTGATACAGGTGTGCAATGAATAAAAGGTTCCATATCAGTAAGTGATGTTTGATACAAGTGTATAATGAATAAAAGATTCTCCATTAGTAAGTCCAGTTTGATACAGGTGTGTAATGAATAAAAGTTTCTCTATTAGTAAGTCCAGTTTGATACAGGTGTGCAATGAATAAAAAAATCTATAATAGTAAGTATAGTTTGATACAGGTGTGCAATGAATAAAAGGTTCTATATTAGTAAGTCCAGTTTGATACAGGTGTGTAATGAATAAAAGTTTCTCCATTAGTAAGTCCAGTTTGATACAGGTGTGTAATGAATAAAAGGTTCTATATTAGCTAGTCCAGTTCGATATAAGTGTGTAAAGAATAAAAGTTTCTCCATTAGTAAGTCCAGTTTGATACAGGTGTGTAATGAATAAAAGTTTCTCTATTAGTTAGTCCAGTTTGATACAGGTGTGCAATGAATAAAGGTTCCATATTAGTAAGTGAAGTTTGATACAAGTGTGTAATGAAAAAAATTTCTCTATTGGTAAGTCCAGTTTAATACAAGTTCGGAATGAATAAAAGTTTCTCTATTATTAAGTCCAGTTTGATACAGGTGTGTAATCAATAAAAGTTTCTCCATTAGTAAGTCGAGTTTGATACATGTGTGTAATGAATAAAAGGTTCTATATTAGTAAGTCCAGTTTGATACAGGTGTGCAATGAATAAAAGGATCTCTATTAGTAAGTGCAGTTTGATACAGGTGTGCAATGAATAAAGGTTCCATATTAGTAAGTGAACTTTGATACAAGTGTGTAATGAAAAAAATTTCTCTATTGGTAAGTCCAGTTTAATACAATTTCGGAATGAATAAAAGGTTCTATATTAGTAAGTCCAGTTTTATACAGGTGTGTTTGAATAAAAGTTTCTCTATTAGTAAGTCCAGTTTGATACAGGTGTGCAATGAATAAAAGAATCTTTATTAGTATGTCCAGTTTGATACAGATGTGCAATGAATAAAAGTTTCTCTATTATTAAGTCCAGTTTGATACAGGTGTGTAATGAATAAAAGGTTCTATATTAGTAAGTCCAGTTTGATACAGGTGTGTAATGAATAAAAGTTTCTCCATTAGTAAATCCAGTTTGATACAGGTGTGTGATGAATAAAAGGTTCTATATAGTAAGTTCAGTTTGATACAGGTGTGAAATGAATAAAAGGTTCTCTGTTAGTAAGTCCAGTTTGATACAGGTGTGTATGAATAAAAGTTTCTCTCTTAGTAAGTACGGGTTGATACAGGTGTGTATGAATAAAAGTTTCTGCATTAGTTAGTAAGTCCAGTTTGATACAGGTGTGTAATGAATAAAAGTTTCTGCATTAGTTAGTAAGTCTAGTTTGATACAGGTGTGTAGTGAATAAAAGTTTCTCTATTAGTAAGTCCAGTTCGATACAGGTGTGCAATGAATGAAAATTTCTCTCTTAGTAAGCTGGTGTGATACAACTGTTTGGTGAATGAAAATTCGGTAAGATTTTGTAACTGAAGAAATGTAATTAATTTCTGTGTGTCTCATGTCAATGAACATTTGAAATAAATTTAATCATTTCCCGAATCTTGTGAAATGCAGTTCATGCAATGTAAGTACATTTTAAAATTATTTCTCATCCTAATATCTGTGGGAAAATGGCGCTATGGTAAAACAAATTGTAACTACGATAAAGACTCACCAGCTGTGGGACCCAACAAACTACAAAGAAGACGCAGAGGATCACCATAAATTTAGCAAATGAAATCTCTTCTGGGGTCGTGTGGTTGTATGAAAGTTCTCTGCTATCTTTTCGTATGGTCGTCCTTCCTATTCGAGCCATGCATTTCTTTCCCATTCTGCAGAGGACCCGTACTACGGCAAGATTGCAGTACACGATTACAAGGCAGAGGACGAGCCCGAATACAAACATGAGATAAGCATACACTTTGTCCTTCGATTTAGTGGCGAAACGGTATCGAATACACATGAATCTCTTGTCTGCGGCGTTACTGTCGTAATAGACTCCGAAGTCCAGAAACGGCAAACAGACAAGTAGCAGAACGACGATCCACAACGAGAAAATTGCTTGTTTGATTCTGGTGTAGGTGACATGCTGCAAATGTAAAGCCATTAATATCTCAAGTGGACATAGGTTAAGCAATGAAGTATTGTTAAAACCTTTGATAAAGAACTAGCACAACTAATGAACGTTTGTGATTTTGACGTATATAAACCAAAAGCCAATGCTATTTTTAATTCAGTAATTAAAGATATTTATATGTGTTCATATATTTTGTTACATGATGTAACTTGGTTTTAAATTCACTCGCTATTGGGTTGAAAGAGCTTGCAAACAACCTCAAACTGTGTTGTTGTTAACATACGTAAAAATGTTTAAACTCCAAATTGTACAAGGCTAATAAAGTCTATACACTAACAACATTTTAGTTAACTATTAAATGTTAGAAAGATAGACAATACTAAATGCTAAGATAGCTATTACGTAGACACCTATTTACCGTTAGTAAGATAACCTGAATTCTTAAAATCATAGGCAACTATTGAGTGATAGATAGATACTTAACATAGTTACAACAGAAAGTGTTCGTACCCCCTGCGTCTTGAGTAGGTTTTTCGTCAAAACATAAAAGGTATCAATATTAGAGTAATAAACGTAAAGTATGTTATAGATATCATACTAACACATATCGACATAAATTTGTATGTAAATTAAACGACAAATAAACTGTTTGTAAGTCTACTTTAATGGTCAGTTGTGCAGCCTTTCTGGTGAATTACTTGGCACAATCTCTCCTCATAGTCCTCCATGATCGTTTTACAGTAGTCGACTGGTGTTTTCTTCCATTCTTCTTTACAGAAGGCCTCCAATTCTTGCAAGTTTTTCGGATGATGCTAATAAACCCTGGTCTTCAATTCATGCCAAAAGTTTTCAATTGGGTTGAAATCAGGTGTCTGCGATGGCCACTCCAGAAAGCTTATACGGTTCCTTTGCAACCAGAATTGCACATATTTCGATGTGTGCTTAAGGTCATTGTCGTGCTGGATGATCCAATAACGCCCAAGCTGCAAGTTCTGAGCATCATTCTTGATATTAGTGTCTAATATATCAACAAACTCTTTTTTTTTTCATGTTTCCGTTGACACGGTGAAGGCTGCCTACACCAGAAGAGCTGAAGGAACCCCATAGCATAATTGAGACACCTCCGTGTTTAACTGTATGTAAGGTGTTCTTTGGAAGATTTCGTTCCCCCTTCTTACGGAACATATAGCGAGCATCATTGTGGCCGAAAAGCTCAATTTTAGTCTTGTCTGACCAAAGAATACTCTTCTAATAGGTAAAGGGTTTATCTTTCTTGCATACCTCAATCGTGCTTCTAAATAAACAGGCTTTAAATATGGAGTTCTATGAAGGTGGCACGCTTTGAACCCAGAAGAGTGTAACATGTTCGTAACTGTAAAGGTGCTTACTTCAACCTCAGTTTACCTTACCAGTTTCTGTATATCATTACATGTTAAATGATGGTTCCTTCTAACTTCTCTGAGAACCTTCCTCTTAGTTCTTTCTAGAATTTTGGTGGGGCATCCGGAACGAGGGATGTTAGCAGTTGATCCTGTAAGCTTAAACTTAGTAATTATGCTTTGAACAGTAGATTTCGGCACATTAACTTGTGTAGCAATACCGGAAAGAAACACACGAGACTTGTATTTTACAATAATAGAGTTTGTTAAATCACTGGACAGTTGTTTCCCGTTCGCCGTGATGACCAAGCAGATAATAACGGAGACGGCGCTAAATTGCTGGGAGTATATTTTTTGCTGGCTAAATTCCAGTAATTATCAAGTTCTGGAGTGTTATAATGTAGTTCATTCGCCAAACTAAACAAAATTTTTATGGGAATATCAGTTTTTTCAGACGTTCTGAACTGTACGAACACTTTCTGCTCCTCCTATTTTTGGTTATTTGTTTATAAACAGTTTTTTGTCATTTAATTTCAATAAAAATTTATGTAGATGTGTGTTAGTATAATATTTATAATATATCACACTTCTATTCACCTACTCACGATACTTTTTAGGTTATGAGCAAAAATCACATGGGACGCAGGGGAACGAACACTTTCTGTCGTAACTGTAAAAGACGTACATTTACTAAGTTTTAGAGGCATATACAACAAGTAAATAATAATAAAAGACACACTAATACTAAATTTGAGAATAATAGAAACTTGTTTAATGTTAAAAAGAAAACTAAATCTTACAAATATAGACAACTATTAAATCATAGAAAGATACTTAATAAGTAAATCTTAGTAGCGTAGACGACTATCAAAACTTAGAAAGGCTACATAATTACAAAATCTGAAAAAGACAATTACTAAACCACAGAAATGTAATTAACTACCAAATCTCAGAAAAATAGCTACTTTTAAAAAAAATTAAAAAGGCTAAACAACAACTAAATCTTACAAGAATAGACAACAAATATACCTTAGAAAAACAGAAAACTGTTGAATACCAGATACAGACAACTGCTAAAGCTTAGAAAGATTTATTGGTAACTTTTCGTGTAGAAATGGCTGAGAGCGTTGAAACTGGGGATCATCAAAGTATAAGGGGTCGTTGTTCTATCAGGTTCAAGGTATTGTTTGATATAAAAATCAGCAATAATGAGAATTTGTTCAAAAATTTCTAAAAAATAAATTTTGAAGGGATGTGATAAGAATGTTGTAAATTGTGCAGCTGAGTTGTTGGAGACATTGATCGCATGTGGACATTTTTAAATATTTAAAGTAAACATATTCCACATAGAAATAAAAGAGTAGCTGTAAGTAAAAAACAAGGTTCTCTCACAAAGAGTTTAAGAGAGAAAAATAAAGAAAGACATAATAAATTTAAATTGATTGGTATTATAGGAGATTTAGAAGATTATAGAACATCAATAAAGTTGGTGAAACAATTCAGACATCAAAAGGATGTATGAGAAAGGTCGGCTGAACTTGTAAAAATTAACAATAAGTATGTCTTATTAAGGCTAAAGAAAATGTTAGGAGTGTTGAGAGATGGAAGAGAAAAGCTTAACCTGATAATTATAAGATGTCTGCATAATTAAATTTTGATTTCTCTTCATACGAAACTAATTGGTAGTTAAGCAACATTACTAATCTTGAACGGTTGTAAAAAGATAATCACATTGATTATTATATAACTATTAATAATACGTTTGATAATTAGGTAACTACAAAATTTTATAAAGATATACAACTATTAAATCTGAGACAAATACACAGCTACTAAACCATATACAACAAATAAATACTAGAGAGAAAGACATTTACTCGATCATAGAAGAAGAAATAACTTCACGTATGAGAAAGTGAAAAACTCCCAAATCTGATAAAACCAGACTAGAAGTAAAAGCTAGAAAAATTGGCAAAGACTAATCTCGGAAAAATAAACACCTTCTAAGTCAGAGAAAAATACTTATGTTCTACATCTAAGACAGACAATTACAGAATATTAGAAAAGGAGACAACAAGTCTCCAACAAGATAACAATAACTTTTAGATTAACAGACAACTACAAAAGGGTAAGTAACTATTAAATGTTACCAAGGGTAGACAATTACTAAATTTCAGCCTGGCAAGGCCAGGTGGTTAGGGCACTCAACTCGCGATTTGGAGGCCTCGGGTTTCAATCCCGTTCCACCAAACATGCTCGCTTATTCCCACTATTCGCTGATGAAAAGAGTATTCCAAGCAATAGAGTGAGTGTTGATGACTAGATGCCTTACTTCTAGTCTTTCACTGTTAAATTAGGGGCAGCTTTCGTGGATCTTTACTCAAAGTAAAAAAACAAAGAAATAAACAATCATACTAAATCTTAAATAGAGTAGAAAGACAGTAAATTTCGAATTTATAATCAATTACTATATATGACGAGTGAAAAAAGACAGAAAAGTACTCAATTTCAAAAATGATGCACGAAATCTTAGAAAACTATTATCTTACAAAAACACAGATACTTCGTTTACACAAGAAAGATAGATGTGTATGAAATACAAACATGAAAACTCAGAAAAATTAATATTTAGTAACACTAAGAAACCTGCAAATTACTAATATTTAGAGAAAAAATCGTTTACTGAAACCAAGAAATATAGAAAAATGCTAAACATAGCAAACTAGTAATTTAGAAATACTTAAAAGGCTAGACTGTAACTAAAAGATAGAAAACCAGTCAATTACTAAAACTTAAAATGCTAGACCATTAATAAACAAGAGAAAATTAGTCAAAAACTAAATCGTAAAAGGCTAGACTGTTTCAAAACAATACAAAACTTGTCATTTGTTAAAACATACAAGGCAAGAAAATTACTAAACAAAAGCAAAATAAACATTTAATAAAACATAAAAAACTAGACTACTACAAAACACCGGTAAACCAGTCTGTTAGTAAACCTTAAAAGGAAAGACAATTACTAAACAATAGGAAATTAATCATTTTTTAAAACAAAAAAAGGTTAGATTATTACTAAACAATAGATAACTAGTCATTTTGTAAAACTTCAAAGTCTAGAGTACTCCTGAAAAATAGAAACCTAGTGAAATAGTAAAACATACAAGGCAAGACTATTCGAAAACAACAGAAAACTAGTAATTTAGTAAAACAGAAAAGTCTAGACTGTTACTAAAGAATAGAAAACTAGTCATTTATAAATCTTAAAAGGCTAGACTTTTATTAAGCAATACAAACCAATTCCATTATTAAAATTAAAAGGATAGACTATTACTAAAAAATGAAAACTAGTTATTTAGTAAAACTTTAAAAACTAGACTATTACTAAACAATAGAGAACTAGTAATTTTTTAAAACTTACAAGGCTAGACTATTACTAATCAATTGAAACTAGTCATTTAGTAAAACACAAAACTATTAGTAAACAATAGGAAATTAGTGATTTTTTACAACTTTAAAAGACGTGTCTACTACTAAAAATAGAAAAATTGGCAGTCACCAAAACTTAAAAGGCTAGACTATCACTAAACAATATATAACTAGTCATTTATCAAAACTTAAAACTAAACTATGGAAAAAAAGACAGTAAATAAAACTTAAAACGTTAGATTATTACTGAACAGCAGAAAACCAGTTAATTAGTAAAACGTTAAAGGCTAGGCTATAACTAAACAATACAAAACTAGTTATTTATTAAAACTTACAAGGTTAGACTATCACTAAACAATAGAAAACTATTAGTTTAGTAATACTAAAAGGCTAGACTATTACTGAAAAATAGAAAACCAGACATTATGTAAAACTTAAAATACTAGACTATTACTAAACAATAGAAAACTATTCAGTAAGTAAAACTTAAAAAAGCTTACAGTATTACCAAACAATAGAAAACTAGTCAATTAGTAAAACTTAAAAATATTGACTATTGTTAAAGAATAGAAGATTAGTCATTCAGTATAACTGTAAAGGCTATGATCTTACTAAACAAGAGAATGCTGATCAATTACTAAAACATACAAGACTAGACTATTACCAAAAAAATAGAAAACTACCCAATTACTAAAATTTAAAAGGATAGACCTTTACTATACAGTAGAAAACTAGTGAGTTAGCAATACTAAAAGGCTGGACTATTACTAAACTTTAGAAAACTAGTATTTTAGTAAAACCTAAAAGGCTACACTATTACTAAACAATACAAAAGTGGTCATTTAATAAAAATTAAAAGGTTAAACTATTACTAAACAATATAAATTGACTCATTTAGAAAAATTTCAAGGCTAGACTATTACTATACAATAGAAATTTAGTCATTTAATTAAATTTTAAAGGCAAGACTATTACTAAACAATGGAAAACTAACCATTTAGTAAAATCTAAAAGGCTAGACAATCACTAAACAATATAAAACTAACCATTTGGTAAAATCTAAAAGGCTAGACTATTACTAAACAATAGAAGACTAGTCAAAGAGTAAAAGTTAAAAGGCTAGACTGTGACGAAACAATACAAAACTAGTCAATTGATAAAACGTAAAATGCTAGACTATTACTAAAAAGAAAAATAGACTTTTAGCGAAACTTAAAATGCGAGACTATTATCAAAAAGTAGAAAACCAGTCAATTAGTAAAACTTAAAATGCTACACAATTGCTAAATAATAAAAAAATAGTCATCTAGTAAAACATTAAATGATAGACTCTCACAAAACAATAGAAAAATAGTCATTTAGTTAAACTTTCAAGGTTAGAATATCACTAGGAAACAGAAGACTAGTCAATTAGTAAAACTTTAAAAGCTAGGGTATTACTAAATAACAGAAAACAAGTAACTTATTAAAATTTAAAAGTCCAGACTATTAGTAAAACATAGAAGAGTAGTCAATTAGTAAAAATTCAAAGGCAGGATTACTGCTAAACAATAAAAACTACCCATTTAGTAAAATGTAAATCGTAGAGAATAACTAAATAATAGAAAACTAGTTAATTAGCAAAACGTAGAAGGTTAGACTATTAACAAAAAATATAAATCTAGTCAGTAAGTAATACTCGAAAGATTGAAGTATCGCAAAACAATAGAAAATTAGTCATTTATGAAACCTTAAAGTCTAGAATATAACTCAAAAATAGAAAACCAATCAATTAGCAAAAATTAGCAAAAGCCTATCACTAAACAATAGAAAACTATTCAATAAGTAAAACTTAAAAGGCTACAGTATTACTAAACAATAGAAAACTAGTGAATTAGTAAAAGTTAAATAGCTAAACTATTACTAAACAATATAAAACTAGGGAATTAGTAAACGTGAAAAGCTAAACTATTGCTAAAGAATATAAAGTTATTGAATCATTAAAATTTTAAACACTAGACTAAACAACAGGAAACTAGTCAATTAGTAAAATTTAAAAGGCTATACTATAGGTAAACAATAGAAAATTAGCCATATAGTAAAACTTAAAAAGCTAGACTAATACTTGTTTGTTTGTTTGTTTTGGAATTTCGCACAAAGCTACTCGAGGGCTATTTGTGCTAGCCGTCCCTAATTTAGCAGTGTAAGACTAGAGAGAAGGTAGCTAGTCATCACCACCCACCGCCAACTCTTGGGCTACTCTTTTACCAACGAATAGTGGGATTGACCGTCACATTATACACCCCCACGGCTGGGAGGGAGAGCACGTTTAGCGCGACGTGGGTGCGAACCCGCGTCCCTCGGATTACGAGTCGCACGCCTTAAGCGCTTGGCCATGCCAGGCCTGGACTAATACTAAACAATAGAAATCTAATCAATTATTAAAAGTCAAAGGCTAGACTATTACTAGAAAATAAAAAACTCGTCAATTAATAAAATCATAACAAAACAAAAGAAAATTAGTCATTTTGTAAAATATAAAACGCTAGCAATAGTCAGGTATTAAAACTTAAAAGGCTAGGCTATAACTCAACACTATAAATTTAGTCATTTAGTAAATGTATGAAGCATAAAACGTAGGAAAAGATTTCTCAATGCGGCTGGTTCTGGTATTAGCATTTTAATTAAAATAATAATAGAAAAATAGAAAGATAGTGAATCCAAGAAGGTAAAGAACTATTTCATCTTAGAATTGTAGTCAATTATTATATGCAAAAACGTTAATGATCTACTGAAGCGTAGAGAAATATTCATTTAGTAAAACTAATTAAGCTGTACATGTATTGAAACTTATAAAACTAGTTACTTATTAAACCAAGCGAGATTGTCAAAAACAAAGTTTTACTACTTTTAAAACACCCACACACATTTTAAAACTTAAGAAGGTATTTATTTATTAAAAATAAAAAGGTAGACAAATACTAAAACTTAGAAACTAATCGTTTAGTGAACTTTTAAAACTGGAAATTATTAAAACATAGAAAACTAGTTAAATAGTAAAAATAAGAAATCTAAAAACTAGTCATCCAACTTTATAAGTGTTCCTAATTTTAAATTACTAACACTATTAAAGATAGATCACTGTCAATAAACGGTTCAACAGAATGACCGATTTATTAAAAAGTTAGATAGCTATTGAAACTTAAAAACAATCATTCAGTGAAAGTTAAAAGTTGTAAGTCTACAGACATACAACGTTAATATCAGAGTTTCGATTCAGTTCCATTGACACAGCGCCTAACCCGAAATGGCTTTATTATAACTAAACATGCTCGCCCTCCCAGCCGTGGGGGTGTATAATGTGACGGTCAATCCTACTATTCGTTGGTAAAAGAGTAGTCCAAGAGTTGGCGGTGGATGGTGATGACTAGCTGCCTTCCCTCTAGTCTTACACTGCAAAATTAGGGACGGCTAGCACAGATATCCCTCGAGTAGCTTTGTGCGAAATTCCAAAACAAACAAACAAAATATAGCAACAACGCACATAACGCTATACAGTTATTATAAAAACAAACTAGTCAGTAAAGCTACAAAGGTTAAAAACTGCTAAATCTTAAATACACATATCAGCATTACTACAAGTATGGTAGTCGCTCAGTGATGTCGAGAAAACCCACTTGTAGAGAAATATAGATGTAAAAACGGCTCGTTTGGGTTGAGAAAATTTTTTTACGAAGAAGAGTGGACAACATTTCGACCTTTTTCGGTCATCGTCAGGTTCACAAGGAAAGAGAGAGGTAACTGACCGGAAGCTGACCACATGTTTGAAAGAGGTTGTGTCACTGAGTGTCGGAATGTAGAGGGAGTTGAACATCTGTGTTGAATACACAGTTTTATATTATTTGTTTATTTATTTATTTCTATTTTTATTTTATTATTATTATTATTTATTATACTATATTTTAATATAGATATAAAGGTGTTGCTGGTACAGATATGTAGACGATACGATTGCGGGATTCACATCTACAGAACACACACTTAATTTTTTCAATCACATTAACGCTATACATCCCAACATCAACTTCACATGTGAACATGAAGGAAACGATCAAATATCACTTCTTAACATCAACATTACAAGAACCGATACACAATTTAAAACAGAAATTCACTGAAACGTCATCCATACTGGACTATACATTCCTGGGGACTCAGCTCATGAAACAAAACAAAAACTCAACATACTAAGAAACCAGATAAACACAGCCATAAAACTATGCTCACCAGATAAAATTATCGATGAATTAGACAAAATAAAACAATACTTTATCAACATCAATAAGTTTCTTCCACAAACCGTAGAAAACACTATACGCACACACCCAGACAGAAAGCAAAAATCAACCAACAAAAGTAAATATATCTCACGAATCAAAAATCACGAAACCATATACTGCTGTATACCATATATTCCTGACATCACCAGAAAAATAACCAACATTTGGCAAAAACTAATTACAAAATATGGCATTCCAGTTAATACCAAATTTATTCAAAAACAAGGCACAAAACTGAGGTCTATACTATGTAAGAACTACACTGACAAACACCACACCAACATTATTTATAAAATAGTGTGATAACTGCCACGACTTCTATATTGAAGAAACAAGTAGAAAAATGGAAACCAGATTCAAAGAACATAAAAAGTCACCTTCACACGCTTTCGAACACTGCAAGTCAAATAAACACAACATAACCGTAGAAAACACTCAAATACCAAATAAAGAAAAAACACAAACAAACGCAACATTAAAGAAGCCTTACTTATACAACAACTTAAACCCAAAATAAACCAATATAAAGGAACACCTTTATATCTATATTAAAATATAATATAATATATAATAATAATATAAAAAATAAGAATAAATAAGTAAACAAATAATATAAAATTGTGTATTCAACATCTAAGCCCGCCTTCTACATTCCCCTCTACACAACCCATCTCAAACATGTGGTCAGCTTCCGGTCAGTTAACTCTTTCTTTCCTTGTGAACCTGATGATGACCGAAGGTTGAAACGTTTTTCACTCCTGTGCGTAAAAAATTTTCTCAACCCAAACAAGCCGTTTTTAATATATATGGTAGTCGCTATTCATGTAATATACCATGACTACTGTTGACCAGTAATAACTTTTAAATAAACATATCCACATTAGTTGTGGTCGCTGTTCATGTAATATACCATGACTACTGTTGACCAGTAATAACTTTTAAATACACAGTACATGTTGTATGTTAGTCGCTCCTCGTGTAATATAGAAACACTACAATTGACCAAAATACATATCTAAAAACGGCTCGTTTGGGTTGAGAAAATTTTTTTACGTAGAGGAGCGAACAACGTTTCGACCGTCTTCGAAGGGTCATCGTCAGGTTCACAACCCAAACGAGCCGGTTTTTCATATATATTTTTCTCTATAAGTGGATTTTCTCGACATTGCTGACTACTGTTTGACCAGTTATAACTGTTAAATACACTTATGGATGTTACTCTGTTCCTGTGGTATCACTACTATTGACCAATAACAAAGTTATATACACATATTTGTGGTATATAATTGATATTCATTCGATATACTATGACTACTGTTGGCCAGTGAAAACTATTCATGGAAGTACATTCATCGATGGTAATCTATTAAATGCTGTTGACCTAAAACATCTTTTGTATTCCACATTTTTTCTTAAAGTATTGAACAGTAATAAATATCTGAATCCTCAATTGATATCCCCGTTGATAAATATTCGCACAACGAGTATCAAATAACTAATATTTATATAATTCTCAGAATGTTAGCTATTTCTGTGGGATGATTATATGTACATAAACTTTAATGTGCCAGATTTTTTTTTGTATATACACTAATGAAAAAAGCATACGCACTTTCCGATATATATTATTTATTGTTTGTTTAGATGGTAGATTTTCAGTTGTCAACTTTATTTAGCCGCTGAAGTACTGAAAACTTCAATATCTTAACATTTTAAACTCTACTCTGGAACTATATGAAAGTCCTTTCTACAAAGCTGCCAAATTTGCTTCTAGACTTCACAAATTTCAGGTATAAGACACGATGATAGCTGTAAGTGCACGAACATTGACAAACCCACAGCTTTGTAAAAGGTTCAAAGTGTTGCGTACTAACCACTGGTCATTTAACAGGAAAAAAAACATCCACAGTATTCTGCGTATAGGACTCTAAAATTTCTCATTACATTACTTTCATATATAGAAAGAATGAGCTAAAATATGTCTCACATTAAAACAGACCGTCAGTTGAAGCTTCGACTTATAAGTATAAAAAGTTTCTCGCTCTGATTCAAAACAGCAGTAAGTTCATACTTCACTTGAATTTCATGTTGGTGAAACAGATATCAGTTATTACTCTCATTGGAAAAAGTGATTAATAACTTTTGATACATTTTACTTGCTTTAATGTTTCAACTAGTTAAATATCTTGTCCAATATACAGTTGTGAGAACAAAAGTGCCACACATTTTGTTTTCCTTTTATTTCGGGAGTTTTGTTTTGAATGATCTTTAAGATTTTATACATATGGAGCAAAGTGAAGCTGTGAACATTTTTAGAACAACAGTACTCACTAAAGGTAGATTAAGTCTTGGTTGTAATGCCAGTTTAGACACCAGTTTATTTAAGTCTAATGCAAACCAAAAACTTCTAGTCGAAAGACAACTGAAAATAACTGTAGTCCTTCAGAAGTGTCCGACTAAGTAGCACTCACAAGTTATATGCCTTAGAGGAAAAGAAAATGCATGTGAAGAAAATCTTCTTACTCATGAATGGTTGGATTTAAAATATAATATTTTATTTCATTTTAGAGAAACATAACATGAATTCTGAAGCTGTCATTCACAGGAAAATTATTTCTTCAAATATATTATTATTTTTTATCAAAGCATTGTGAAAGCTATAGCTTATGAATCCTTAAAATATGCGTCTAGCAATGGCAGAAAACGTGATGGACATATTTGTAACGTAGAAGCATTGTAGGAATACATTTACCGTAACGATGAATGTATTGGAATGAAGATAGTGATGTTTATTGTGTTAAAGTGGCAGAATTATGTTTGATGAGGTTCTTAGTAATTAATACTTTGCTAATAATAAAAACCACGACGAAACCGAAAAAAGGCTAAAATTTGTTCTCTTGTTCGAACATATGCAAAAAGAAAGGAAACATTTGTAGATGAATTTTAATCATCTCAAGAAGTATATTTTGATGAATCTATAGTGCAGTACAATGGATACCACAACTTATGAGAGGAAAGCACATCAGGTTGCAGTACAATGGACACCACAACTTATGAGAGGAAAGCACATCAGGTTCAAACTGCGGTGTTTGAAAGAAGCAACGAAAGTCTCATTAAGTTTGACATTATCAGGGTGCAACATAGTTAGGAAGTTGACACTATGGGAAAGGAGCTTCTGTTCTGGTCAGTTTATTTGATGATTGTTCTCTCAAAATCGCTAAAATGCCATTAATGCTGTATTTTAATAACGTATTTACTTGTCTGCCATTATTAACAGAGTTAAAACCAGAAGACATAGGATTACAGTAACTTTGTGTGACAATAAAATTATTAATAATTACTTTTACGAAGTCAGTGCAACAGTTCTCACTAATAAAAACTTAGTTTAATAGAGAGAAATCTCTATCGTTTTGATCTTACACAATGAAAAACAATAATCAACCTTTGAAAAAAATGAAACTTTATTTAAACCAACCAGTATCTGCTATCCAAGATTATGGGAGGGACAGATCTGGTGGACCAAAGCATATTTAAAGAAGATAGGATTCCAACTGAAATGGTGGAGGGACTCATTTCGTGGATGGTTAAGACTGTAATTTGTATCTTTTGACAAATTCATTGTTAGACAGATATCTAGCAATGTCAATCTACTTTACTTTCCAAGATACATTACGCAATCTTTACTTCAACAAGTATTCTAGAACCGGATCGCCAAACTCCTTTAATTGTTTTTGCTAGAAGATGCACTAATAGTTAATGTAGCAGAAAATCAATATGGAAGTGTGAGAAATGTAACGTCCAACTGTGAATTGAGTATTTTAATGAATATAATATACAATACAAATGAGTAAACTTTTATTAAAAAAAGAACATTTCTTTTTCTAATAATTATCTAAAACAAATGTTTTGTTTGAAATATTATTTTTTATTTCTAATAAAGTTTTGGCTATACAGGAAATGTTTTGCATGTCCACAACTTAGTTCTTCATATGCCGAGTGTTCTCGGAATAGGACAGTTTTTTTTTAATTTCGCGCAAAGCTACTCGAGGGCTATCTGCGCTAGCCGTTCCTAATTTAGCAGTGCAAGACTAGAGGGAAGGCAGCTAGTCATCACCACCGACCGCCAACTCTTGGGCTACTCTTTTACCAACGGATAGTGAGACTGACCGTCACATTTAAACGCCTCCACGGCTAGGAGGGCAAACATGTTTGACGGGACCAGGATTCGAACCCGTGACCCTCGGATTAGGAGTCGAACGTCTTAACAGGTTTGGCCATGCCGGTCCCTGGAATAGGACAAGGCCTACAACATCAATATAGAACTTCAAAATGAATGTACATATTCGAACCTAAGAAGAGTCAAAGTACAACACAAAACATTAATAAATTGAGCACTAATGGGATAACATAACCTTCACTATACAGTTCAGGCAACCTAATTCTAACTTAAATGAATTGTTGTAACATACATTTTCAGAACAAACGGGACGTGACAAATGGTAATCACACAAAGTCTACCACCCAACATTCTGTGTTTGTCTTATTATCGCAAAAATACGACACGTGTTAGAAGGAAATGTCAATCAAATCTTGCCAAATAAGAATAGTTGAACTGTTGGTTTTTGGTGCTTTAACAAACTGTATTCCTTTTATCAACGTTAAGAACATTTATACAGGTATTCAACTTTAACAAACTGTATTCCTTTTATCAACGTTAAGAACATTTATACAGGTGTCCAACCTAACAAACTGTATTCCTTTTGTTCTATTTTATCAAAATTAAGAACATTTATACAGGTAGTATTTATTCATCTTTGAAAGTTGTGAAGCAAAAATTTGAGAACTCCTATTATAATGTATAAAAATGATAATGTATTCATTAGCTTAAATTTTGTCATTTTTAGGCTTAGTAGTGTTTTTGTTTCGTCAACTTTCGGTGTTGAAACTGTAATTTTTAATAGTTTACATTATTAGTACTTTCACCTATTATTTCTACACCTAATAATTTGGTGCTTGGGCAATATTTAATTATTCTAATTATTTCTGTTAAAATCTGTTTTTATCAAAACGTACCAACAATTTTAAAACGGTCCCTGCTTCATTAGAAGACAAACAGGGTAGAAGTGAGTTTAGTGAAACGAGAAGGACTGAAGCGAGTACGCAATACATAAAATTGAATTCGCTTAGCAGTAACTCTCACATAGCGTCAGATTTATTAGATCATTAGGACTTTCTTAGTTATTACCGTACATAATCAGATACGCTGCCAAGATGGCTAGTTTCCAGACATTTCTCTGTGGTGTGTTATTTCTGGAGCATTGTCAGCAAAATACTAATTGCTAACACTTCACCGTTTTTGATATGACACCGGAATTATTTGCAATAAGTCCTTCTCTGGTTACATGTTTGTTAGTTAACGTTGGTCGTGCAACAAGAGAGAGATAAGAAAGTAAGCTGTTAAAATGCTAGAAATATGTTAAATTTATAGATTATAATACTGAACAAAGAGTACCAAAGTATGTCAACATTATAGGTTACAAAAATTGACTGCATTGTACTGAAAAATAACCAATTGTAAGGGCTATAACATTATTTAAACTTTACTAATAATATCATAACTGTGCAAACTAAAATACTGACTAGACATTACGAAAACGAAATGAATTCTGATGGCTAGAATAATGAATAAAATGACTCAAAATTATACAAATTGTAAGGAGTATCAATATTATATTAATAACACTGAAAATAAGATAACTGTGCGGGTTACAGTAGTGATTAAACTATCCTGAAAAGTTACTGACTGTACGAGATAGAGTTTTAATAAATTGAACTGAAAATATACTAAATAGATAGTTTTTTGTTTTGGAACTTCGCACATAGCTACTTGAGGGCTATCTGTGCTCGCCGTCCCTAATTTTGCAGTGTAAGACTAGAGGAAAAGCAGCTAGTCATCATCACCTACCGCCAACTCTTGGGCTACTCTTTTACCAACGAAAAGTGGGATTGACAATCACATTATAACGCCCCCACGGCTGGGAGGGCGAGCATGTTTGGCGCGACCCTCAGATTACGAAGAGCACGCCTTAACACGATCGGCCATGCCAGGCCTAAATAGATAGTTGTTAAATATATTAACTTTAAGGATTACCATTCGAAATAAACAATAAAAAGATAAAACTTATTAGGTATAGATTTTAATAGTTATAAAACAAAACTTCTGTAATGTTATACTTTACTTATTAACGGTTATAATAATAACATTAAATTGTGCAGAAATGTATTAACTGTTACAATAATTACAATACCAAATAATACTGAAAGATAGCTATTAAAATAGTTATACCATTAAACAATTAAGATATTTTAGTATTGTTTAGTATTATAAAAAATACTTTTACTATAGCTACGATACTAAAATCTACAGAACAATATTAAAAGTTACACTAGTTACAATACTAAACATTATATGGCCCGGCATGGCAAAGTGAGTTAAGCGTGCGACTCGTAATCTGAGAGCCGTGGATTCACATCCCCCTAGCTAAACATGCTCGCCCTCCCAGCCGTGGGGGCGTATAATGTCACGGTCAATCCCACTATTCGTTGGTAAAAGAGTAGCTCAAGAGTTGGAGGGGGGTGATGACTAGCTACCTTCCCTCTAGTCTTACACTGCTAAATTAGGGACGGCTAGCGCAGATAGCCCTCGAGTAGTGCGAAATAAAAAAAACAACTAAACATTATATGAATATATTAGACGTTATAACAGTTAATTAGATAAAAATAATTAAAGATATTAACTACTACAATAGTTGCAATACTAAACAGTGCTGAATGATATCAACTGTAACAATGCTAAGCAGTACTGAAAGGCATCAACTGTTACAATACTAAACAATACTGATGACATTAACTGTTAGAATAGTTACAATACTAAACAGTACTGAAGATATTAACTGCTAGAATAGTTACAATACTAAACAGTACTGAAGATATTAACTGCTAGAATAGTTACAATACTAAACAGTACTGAAGATATTAACTGCTAGAATAGTTACAATACTAAACAGCACTGAAGATATTAACTTTTGCAGCTGTAATTTGTACTGATAAATATAGACTGTTACAATACTAAATTGTAACGAAAGATATCAAGGAGTACAATGGCTATAATACTAAACTGTACTGAAAGCTATTACTTGTTATAATAGTTATAATATTAACAAGTACTGAAGGTCATTAAGTGTTACAATACTAAAACTGTATTAAAAGATATTATTTGTTAGAGTTACAGTAGTGAAAACATCAGTTTTTACAGACTACAATATTGATTAACTTGTATTCAATGGATGTAAAATCTATGACAAAAATATTACAGTGTATTTCTTGTACGTATCCACATTACCTTCAAGTCACGATACATACGATATTATTCTTGTTAAAGGTAAGGTAGAAGAAAATTTGTGTTTGGAGTTTTTCCGCTAAGCAGTACTGAGTACTCTTGGGATTTGGTAGTTCTTATCTATTTGCTTATGTACAGGAATGTATATCGTTTATTGTTTTCGATTTATTAATTATTACATATTTTCTTGTATAGAAGACTGTATATGATTAATTGTTTTGTGCTGGTCGGTTCTTACATATTGGCTATTCATTATGTTATACAGCCACGATGTCATAAACAACTGGTATTTGTCTCAGTGACAATAATATAGCTATAAATAGAACTGAAGGTCACTGTTGACAGCTTTGTAAAAAACAGACTAATACAGCCAATACATACGTTTCTGTGTTTGTGTGATGATGATGAAAACAGTGTTAAAGAAAAGGATTGTCATTTTAAAACTATTAATGAATACTAGTATGCTCTACTTGAATTGTCAAAATAATATAAACATGTCATTTACTTCAGCAAAGAATTGTAATGTTTACTTGAAATTACGTGGACAGTTGCTGCATTTAAAATCATAATATACAATTTATCATTACAGTGTAGAAAGAATAACATGCGAACTTTTGTGTTTAGTGAATATTATCATAGTAGTAGTATTTATAGTAGGAGCAATGTGTTAATGGTTTGTGTACTTGTCTTCTTGACCCTTTACCTCGTGAACCTAAAACTACTTTCTTGACCCATTACCATGAGAAACTAAAACTTTTTTCGTGACCAATTATCATGAAAAATTAAAAACTGTTATCATGATCCATTATCATGAGAAACTAAATATGTTGTCGCGGCTCATTATCATAAGATAATAAAAAATATAATACCCATTAATATAAGAAACGAAAACTGTTAATATCACTCATAACCATGAGCGTAGAAAATCAGCGTAAACCTTATTAACATGAATCGACACCCATTACGAAGTCTTTATGTTTCTTCCATCCAAACAGATTCTAATTGACACCCATTACGAAGTCTTTATGTTTCTTCCATCCAAATAGATTCTAATTGACACCCATTACGAAGTCTTTATGTTTCTTCCATCCAAACAGATTCTAATTGACACCCATTACGAAGTCTTTATGTTTCTTCCATCTAAATAGATTCTAATTGACACCCATTACGAAGTCTTTATGTTTCTTTCATCCAAACAGATTCTAATTGACACCCATTACGAAGTCTTTATGTTTCTTCCATCCAAATAGATTCTAATTTAATAACTTTAGGCATGAAATATTCGATTTTAAGCTCTTCAACAAACACAGAAACTAAGCACGAATACTGTAAGAAAATAATCACACCAAAACCAATAATTTAATCTGTAATGTCTCACACCACCTGTCATAACCTTTCACAAAACCATTTTGTGTCTTTATTTTGGAAATAAACTTCGAACATTATATTTTTTTTCTTTAAAAACACTCTAACCGTTTAATCTTTCTGTATGTGTTGATTACAACTTACAACTTCACAGTCACTGTTACATATATGTAAAAGACAAGTAGAAAATGGCGATCTTCCGGAACGAAGCAGACCTGTTGACATCCGCCGGACACAGTCTGGAATAAGTGAATACCCTGGAGTAGTCCCTATGTTGAAGCCTCAAGTAAACACGAGTCGTTTTTGTTGACAAGGGAACAACTCTGGCGTCAGAAATAAATACTGTAACAAGTGTAGTTGTTATACTCACGGTCGTAGCGAACAAACATCAACCCTTACAATAGTTCTTAACTTATACGGCTGCCTTTAACTACTAATATTTTTATCCATACTACATAGAAATTACTAGCAAGCTTTAATCTTATGTTTCTTCTCCTGAAAACAATTAGGTTGTCTTCAATAGGACCAAACACTGATATTTTGTCCACAGCTCTAAGTCTACGGATTTATAATGACAAAATTAGTGGTTTGATTCCATTCGGTGGACTCAGCAGATAGCCCGATGTGGCTTTACTATAAGAAAACACCAACTTACCTACCCATCGACCCGCTGATATTTTCATCAGGAAGACCCAGACTAAAATATTTTTAAACATCTCCGAAAACGCGGTCCTTTGAGAAACTCCTCTTAACACGATAGCAGATTTATAGCAGAAAAACTCGATATAAACTAGTTATTAGTCAGTATCTAGCACCTAATTAAAACTAGACGTAAGTGACAACATAAAGAAAGTAAAACAACTTTAGCAAGTAGTAAACATACAAATGAAGCTATTATTACAGATAGAATGAATATCAGTTATGAATACCATAACAATGGGTTAGATAATAAACAAAAGAACTGAAATAATAACCAAGGATATAAGACATAATTCCTGTAACTAGTAGCTTCGATGAATAAAGTGAAGGGTGGTTGGATATGATAAAAAATAGCGTAAAAAGCACATTCGATATCAGAGAAAATTAAAGTGATTAGTATATTAGTCAAAAATATGGTGTAAATTAACTTAAATATCACATAAAAATAATAAGTAGCAAGGATATCAGAATAAATGATTAACAAGTAACTGGGATATCAGATGTAAATGCTGTAAAATAGTAGCTTAGATATCAGAAGAATACTTTAACAAGTAACTAAGATATATCAGATGTAAATACTGTAAAATAGTAGCTTAGATATCAGAAGAATACTTTAACAAGTAACTAAGATATATCAGATGTAAATGCTGTAAAATAGTAGCTTAGATATCAGAAGAATACTTTAACAAGTAACTAAGATATATCAGATGTAAATACTTTAAAATAGTATCCTGGATATCAGAAGAATACTTTAACAAGTAACTAAGATATATCAGATGTAAATACTTTAAAATAGTATCCTGGATATCAGAAGAATACTTTAACAAGTAACTGGGATATCAAGCTTGACTACTTTAAAATAGTAACTTGAATGTCAAGCATAAATAACATAACACATTTTTTGGATATCAGACATAGAATACCGGATCATATAGCTTGAATATCAAATAAAATACAATAATAAATACATTGGTTAACTAACGTTAAAATGCAAAACTTAACTTGGATATTACATGTAAATAGTGTAAGATATGACTCGGATGTAAGTAACAATTTTAAAATTATGCTTAATACATCATACAAATAACAATTCGATAGGATATCACACATCTTCTTGTGATAAAACAACATTAACTAGTACATAAGACAAAATAAAGTGACAACTCGATTAAACACCACAAGAATAGTTTGACAATTAAATTTCATTCAATTAAAAACATTAAAAATAGCTTTCACATCAGAAACAATTGTGTGACAAATAGCTTTCATATTATTAAAATAGATTAAAAATAACTCATGTAGTAGAAAAAACTGTGTAACAAGTAGCTTTGATACCATTAAAACATTAAAAATACCTTAGATATTAAAAAACTGTGTTACAAGTAGCGTTGATATTATGAAAATAGATTAAAAATACATTAGATATTAATCAGTGATGTCGAGAAAACCCACTTGTAGAGATAAATATATATGTGAAAACTGCTCGTTTCGGTTGTGAAAATTTTTTACGATCCGTTATTATTAGCAATAAATGTGCGACAATTAGCTCAGACATTATCAAAAAGATTGAAAATACCTTAAATATTAAAAACAACTGTGTAGCAATTAGCCTTGATATTATTAAAATAGATTAGAAATATCTTTATTATATTAGAAACATCTGAGTGATAAGTAGCTTTGATATTATTAAATTAGATAACAATACCTTAGATATTAGAAACCACTGCGTAACAAGTAGCTTTGATATTATCAAATAGATTAAAAATACCTTAGATATTAGAAACAAATGTTTGACAAGTGGCTTTGATATTATTAAAATATATATTAAAAATACCTTAGATATTTGAAATATCTTTGTGACAAGTAGCTACTTGTTACATCTTATTAAAATATATTAATATATTCTAATACCTTATGTATCAGAAACAATTGTGTGACAAGAAGCTTTGATTTGTTAAAATATATTAAAATACCTTAGGTATAAGAAAAACAATATAACAAGTAGCTAGAATATTATTAAAATACATTAAAATATCTAAGATATCAGAAACGAATGTGTGACAAGTAGCTTTGATATTAATAAAATATATTAAAAAACATTATATATCAAAAACAATTCTGTAACAAGTAGCTCTGACACCATTAAATTCAATAGCAATACCTTAGATCTTAGAAACAACTGTATGACGAGTAGTTGTGATACCTTAGATCTTAGAAACAACTGTATGACGAGTAGTTCTGATATTATTAAAATAGATCAAAAATACCTTATATATTAAAAACATGTGAATGACAAGTAGCTTTGATATAATTAAATTAGATAACAATTCCTTGGATATTAGAAACGACTGTGTGGCGAATTGTTTTGATATTTTTAAAATACAATAAAAATACCTTAAATATTAGAAACTTATGTGTAACAAGTAGCCACTTGTTACATATTATTAAAATATATTAGAAATACCTTAAATATAAGAAAGAACTGTGTCACAAGTAGTTTTTGTTATTATTAAAATAGATTAAAAATACCTTAAATATTAGAAACCATTATGTAACAAGTAGTTTGATATTATTAAAATACCTTAGATGTTACAAATGAATGTGTGACAAATACGTTTGATATTAATAAAATAGATTAGAAATACCTTAGATATTTGAGACATCTGTGGGACCTGCATCTATTTATTATATATTATTAAAATACATTAAAAATACCTTAAATATTAGAAACAAAAGTGTAAGAGGTAGCTTGGATACTATTTAAATAGATTAAAAATACCTTAGATATTAGAAACAACTGGGTGACAAGTAGCCTGGGTACTATTAAGATAGATTAAAAATATTTTACATATTTGAGACAACTGTGTGACATGAAGCTTTGATATTATTCAAATACATTAAACATACCTTAGATATTACAAACGAATGTTTGACAAGTAAATTTGATATTAATAGAATAGAATAAAAATACCTTAAATATTACCTTTGATATCGTTAAAACATATTTAAAATACCTTAGACATTTGAAACAACTGTATGACAAGTAGCTTTGATATTATTAAGACAGTTCAATAATACTTTAGATAGTTGAAACAACCGTGTAACAAATAGGTTAAAATACCTCAGATATAAAAAACAACTGCCTAACAAGCAGCTTAGATATTATTAAAATGAGTTAAAACACCTCTTATATTGGAAACAACAGTGTGACAAACAGCTTTTGTATTATTAAAATAAATTTAAAATATCTTACACATTAGAAACGAATGTGTGACCTTTGATATAATTAAGATAACTCAAAAACAACTTAGATAATTGAAACAACTGTGTCACAAGTAGTTTTGATAAAATAAAAATATATCAAAATACCTCAGATATTAGAAACAACTGTGTAACAAATATCTTTTTTGTTATTAAAATAGATTACAAATAACTTAGATATTTGAAAGATCTGTTTGACTAGTAGCTATTTGTGACATATTATTAAATTATATTAAAAATACCTTAGATATTAGAAACATCCGAGACACAAGTAGCTTTCATATCATTAAATCAGATACAATACCTTAGATATAAAAAACAACTTGGATTATATTAAAATAGATTAAAAATACGTTAGATATTTGAGACAACTATGTGACTAGCTCTCATATTGCTAAAATATGCCCCCCAGTGGCTCAGCGGCATGTCTGCGGACTTACACGCTAAAATCCGGGTTTCGATACCCGTGGTGGGCAGGACACAGATAGCCCATTGTGTAGCTTTGTGCTTAATTCAAAAATAACAACAACAACAATTAAAATACATTAAAAATATCTTAGATATTATAAACAACTAGATGAAAGTTGCTTGGATGCTATAAAAATAGATTAAAAATACCTTAGATATGAGAAACAAATGTGTAACAAATATCTAGGATATCATTCAAATAAATTAAAAATACCTTATATATAAGAACAACCTGTGTGATAAGTATATTTGGTAAGGCCTGGCATGCCCGAGCGCATAAGGCGTGTGACTCGTAATCCGAGGGTCGCGGGTTCGTGCCCGCGTCGCGCTAAACATGCTCGCCCTCCCAGCCGTGGGGGCGTATAATGTGACACTCAATCCCACTATTCGTTGGTAAAAGAGTAGCCCAAGAGTTGGCGGTGGGTTGTGATAACTAGCTGCCTTCCCTCTAGTCTTACACTGCTAAATTAGGGACGGCTAGCACAGATAGCCCTCGAATAGCTTTGTGCGAAATTCCAAAACAAACAAACACAGTATATTTGGTATTATTCAAATATATTAAGAATACCATAGGGGTTTGACAAATATGAAGGACAAGTAGCTACTTGTTACATATTATAAAAATACCTTAAACGTTAGAAACATCTGTGTGACAAGTAGCTTTGGTATTATAAAAATAGATTAAAATACCTCAGATATTAGAAACAAATGTGTAACAAGTATCTAGGATATTATTCGAATGAATTAAAAATACTTCATATAACAGAACAATCTGTGTGACAAATAGCTTTGATATTCTTAAAATATATTTAAAATACCTTCGATAATAGAAACAACTGTGTGATAAGTAGCTATTAATACCGTACTATGATATATGAAACAGGAAAATAAAATACAAGCAGGTTTAGTACAAGGACATATATGATATCTTTGAATTTGACTGTTAACAGTCACCTTTGTTAAAAGACATTTGTAATATCTTCGGTTTTCATACTGTTACAGTCGGTTCTGTTACAAGACAAAACCTATAGGTTTAATTTTAAGAGTACTTCAACATCTTACTGAAAAGGCATCCAACACTTATTAAGTATTACCCGGTGCGAAACATTTAAGATATATTTCATAACTCATTAAAAACTACCACAAATGATCGCTGTTTCTATCCAGTAATTGCATTCAGTATATATATATATATATATGTATCATATCACTAATTAACATTAACTTACATTTAGAATAAAAGCTGTGTATTTAGAATATATCTAAATATGGACCTAGTAATTTTTATCATTAATTAAGTATAAGTTTTTTTTTGTATTTTTACTTCAGAAAGATTATTTCTTCATTTGAATATTTTTGCTTTTAACGATATTTCGGTCTTCATCCCAACAATGTCTCCTGCGGTTAGACGGGGTAAAGAGGTCTTCAGCTAATTTCGCAATACAGTTTCTACAATTATGATTCACAGTAATGTGTTGTGAGGCCAAAACAACCTACAGATCACACTGCATGTTATTAAAAGGTGTGATAATTTACTGATTTTCCAACTATGATAATCAAAACTAGCACATATTTTTCATTAAATGTACTCTCTTTGATCATCACTTTAAATGCCAAATTTCAACGTTATTCGTTAAGATATACGATGTCCAAATATGACTTTTCCCCCCTTTTTTTTTCCTTTGCACCAACAGTACGAAAATATTACGTGATTGGAAACAAACTTGTCTTTCTTGGATTATTTCAAACTTGGTACACCGATAGATCATCTGAACCTACAATTAGCTGTCACATTTGGTCTAGAAATAACCACATGTGCAAAATTATTTTTAAAAAACCTATACAGAAATTCATGTGAGTTATTGGTTCAATATTTTCACTACAGCTTCACCTAAAAATAATTGGGGCCCGGTTTTAGTGTGCGTGTTTTTCATTCGCATTAAAGACGGCTGATTTAGAACATCAAAGTAGGACTTGGAGATACATGAGTATTGGTTAGGCTGTTGTTGTTTTTGTTGTTTTGCATTAAGCACAAAGCTACACAATGGACTATTTGTGCTCTGCCCACCACGGGTATCGAAACCCGGATTTTGGTGTGTAAGTCCGCAGGCATACCGCTGAGCCACTGGGGGGCGTTGGTTAGGCAAAGGCAACTAAATTAGAATGTTTTTCAGCACAAGTTATTAAAAGAATCATTCCAATATACGGTTATTATTCATTGTCAACTTTTAAATAGAGAGCTGCTGACGTTTACGAAATTCTTCCAATTAAAGAGAGTTTTAACATAACATGATATTAGATAAAGGAAACAGAATAAATAATGACGTTTCATACAGGTGAATCAACTACAAGTGGTGATAACAAGAACCTATTTTTTTTTCCTAGGATTATTATAAAGGAATTTATTAACACTATTTTAGAGAAGGGAAATATAACCATACACTTGGAAGAACCTGACCAATTCTGTAAAGTATAGGTCTGTTCCAAATAATGTTGCGATCGGAAAGCTAGTGTTGTCATATTTACTGTGGTTTGTTGGCGTGTATTGACAAAAAGTCTTGCAATGTAATCATAAACACCTTAGGTGTGGGAAAAGGTGTGGTCAAAAAATCGAGAGCGAGCAACTTAAACAAATGAAATCAAAGGTGGTGGTGAAACAGGTAGCTACAACTCTATAATTAATAGGACTTTTAAGGCAAATATCCATTCGTTACTTTTAGATGTGAAAGGCAAAGTGTCGAAACAAATATTGAGCATGTAACTTAAAAAATTGAAATTAAAATTATTGGTCAAACTGGTAGATTATACTTACATACTTGTTAAGAAGTTTATGGCAAATATCTATTAATTACTTCTAGAAGTCGAAATTTTACTAAATTCACGTTTTTGAAATGTCTTTTTTTGTGACAAAATTTGAAGTGGAGTTTCTTATGTCAGATAATATTGTATTACTTTATAATTTTGTTTATTGTTCATTATTACAGTTTTATTCTAAATAATTTCTATATCTTGATATATGTACTTTAGACTTGCTTAAACTTCCTGAAATGAACAAACTTCGCGAGAAATTATAAGAATTAAAGCCAAAGATACAGTTCACAGCAAATTTGTTAAAATAATGAAACATGCATTTCAGTACTTATTGGTAGGAACAAAAAAATATGCTTAATTAACTTTTCTTATTGTTAAGATACATTTATATTCATTTAAAGTGGAAAGCAATCAAATAAATCATTGATACTCCAAGCTCACTCTAATCAGAGAAAGCATTGATACTCCAAGCTCACTCTAATCAGAGAAAGCATTGATACTCCAAGCTCACTCTAATCAAAGAAAGCATTGATACTCCAAGCTCACTCTAATCAAAGAAAGCATTGATACTCCAAGCTTACTCTAATCAGAGAAAGCATTGATACTCCAAGCTCACTCTAATCAAAGAAAGCATTGATACTCCAAGCTCACTCTAATCAAAGAAAGCATTGATACTCGAAGCTTACTCTAATCAAAAGAAGCATTAATACTCGAAGCTTATTTTAATCAAAGAAAGCATTGATACTCGAAGCTTACTCTAATCAAAGAAAGCATTGATACTCGAAGCTTGCTCTAATCAAAAGAAGCATTGATAGTCGAGCTAATTCTAATAAAAAAAAGTATTGATAGTCGAGCTAATTCTAATCAAAGAAAGCATTGATACTCGAAGCTTACTCTAATCAAAGAAAGCATTGATACTCGAAGCTTGCTCTAATCAAAAGAAGCATTGATAGTCGAGCTAATTCTAATCAAAGAAAGCATTGATAGTCGAGCTAATTCTAATCAAAGAAAGCATTGATAGTCGAGCTAATTCTAACTTCTAACACAATAAATAAATGAACTATTTTTAATGGCCTAAAATGTAACACTATAAGATTATACAAAGTTCCATAGAAACACTTAGAAAGGAAAGTTAGTTATTCAAGACTTATTTAACAGTCACCAAATTCTTCCAATCTGTATCGTTGAAGTTATATTTTAACACGTTGCTAAGAAGACAATCACAAATATTTCTAAAGTCAACTATGACTGTTGCTTAAGAAAAATCCACGATGTATCGCTGACATCTTTCAGCGTATATTGTTCAACGGATATCTTTAATACTTTAGTATAAACACATCCAAAAACTATCACCAACAGTACATACCACTTAAGATATATGTCAATACGTCATTAAGAAGATAACCAAAATATAAATAACATTACGCAGTGTTTTTACGCATGAAATCTTGTTGACGCGTCCTATTTTTAATTTCGTATTACTTTTTAACAGAAACAAAAATGTTACAAGATATAGTGACGTTATTAACTTCATATTGTTGACATCGTTTACAAACTGAATGGGTTGTTTCAAACCTCACCTTCTGGTACTGAAAGGGTCTGGTCAGTGCCAGCCACCGTTCTACAGCCATAACGATGGCCACGCAGCCAGAGGACAGGCCGAAAGTTCGGAGTAGCACCCGTAACATACAGAACCACCGGGGAATGATCAGTTCTGACCACAGGTAAAGCTGGGTATACATCAGTACTGACGAACCAACAAGAGCAAGAAGGTCGTTCCAAACAAGACATCTCACCATCAGCGTCTGTTTTCTGTTCCTGATTGTTTCGTTTCGAGCCAGCATGACCAAAGAACAAATGTTGCTACTAATTCCGAAGACATAGAAAAAAGTCAACAAGACTTGGTTGATTATTGAAAGGTGGCGGGTAGGATCAGTCAAATGTTTAGTGTCATTCCAGAAGCTGGTTACGTTCTCCATTTTCATCGAAGGATGTGGTTCCTCTCCCGCACGGATAAGAAACAGTGAAAAGCTTCTTTCAAGAAGCTCACCAGTAACTACGACATTCTTACATCACATTTCGCTCATAACTAGCAATTATGACTCGTGGTTCAAAGAAAGAGTCTGTCACAACAAAAAGCAGCGTGTGCTAGGCGCTACAGGTGCGCAACAGAAATAGTTTTACACATCGTCGTATACATTAAGTAATGCATTAACTTGCTTCTAGAGGGCAGCACGAACAAATACCAACAAATATATATTTCAACAAGTTTGTTTTTTTAATTAAGCACAAAGCTACACAATGGGCTATCTGTGCTCTGCCCACCACGGGTATCGAAACCCGGATTTTAGCATATTTCAACAATGACACTTCTTTTCTCTCTTAAGTTTAGATTGTTTTCTAACAATAAACAGGCAAGCAAAGAGGATTTGTTTTGCACCAACTTTAGGTAGATATTACAGTTGATAAATGTCTTCCGTATAAATAAAAATGTTACCGGACGAAAAAAGTAAAAATTAATATTTCGCAGTAGTTTAAATTACAGATAAGTAAGTACTCAGCTATTTAAATGTAAAGGTTGACACGAATTTTAAATTCGACAGCTAGATCTCGGAAACGTTTGTTTTCGTAGTGTGCTTCCCACAAGGTACTATTTCAAAAGGATACTAAAAAATTACTGAAATAATGTTTCTTGGTAATAAAAAACTACCATTTTATATTTGTAAAACATTTTAAAAAGGGATTACAGAAAGAAAACAACAATTATAACTTTTGTTTCTGTATATCATTAAAGAAAGAAAACAACAAAAAGGTTAACGACATTGGATATTAGCGAATGTTTTCATTTTTATCTGGCGTTCGTTTTAATATGAAATATAATAATGATTATTAGTTGTTAAATTACGCATATTTATATTATTAAAGAGGCCAAAAGATTTTGAGGTTCATGACGTAGGATTTGTTTGTTTGTTTGTTTTGGAATTTCGCACAAAGCTACTCGAGGGCTGTCTGTACTAGCCGTCCCTAATTTAGCAGTGTAAGACTAGAGGGAAGGCAGCTAGTCATCACCACCCACCGCCAACTCTTGGGATACTCTTTTACCAACGAATAGTGAGATTGACCATCACATTATAACTCACCCACGGCTGGGAGGGCGAGCATGTTTGGCGCGACACGGGCGCGAACCCGCGATCCTCAGATTACGAAGCGCACGCCTTAACGCGCTTGGCCATGTTAGGCTCATCACGTAGGATATTGGAAAATTTTTACATTTTTTTTCTAGGGTACTCTGTAATATCAAATATAATGATGGTTATTACTTGTTAAATTAAGTGCATCTATATTATTAAAGAAGCCAAGAACATTCAGACTCATGACATAGAATATGGGGGAATGTTCACTTTTTTCTGTGACGTACTTGCGTCATTTGTGATTTTTTCCTAATCTTTCAATTCCTTCATATTAACTTCAACTGCGACTTTACCTGCATTTTGGATCCTCCCCTCGACAAAATTGGGGGTGATCCTCTTTCTGGTGATCAGTATATGTGGTCTTTGCGTGCGGAGCTGTCGGATTTCGACTTCTCCAATGTCTGGTGGGCACTGCATGGGTCTGCTTTTCTGGCTACCTGGACCAGTCGGGGCGTTTCTTGTCGCCTTGACAGGTTCTGCCTTCAGCAGAGTCTCGGCGGTGCTGCTCTTTATCGGGTTGGGGACGTCTCGTTTTATGTGTGTGATCATCCGGCGTTTCTCACCACATTCCGGGATTCTGTCCCCTTTTTTCGGGGTCACGGTGTGTGGCGGCTCAACATCTCCCTCCTTGCCCTTGTTTGGGAGCTCTTTTCTCTCGAGTTTGTCACTGGGTCTTGGTAAGCGAGTCTCAAGGAGATCTGAGCCTCCTTGCTGAGGCAAGCTGGCATGTGGCTTTCGTGGGCCCGCCGCCTGGTCTTGTGGGGCAAGCAGGACATCTTGGCTGCCTTGCTTCATTGCAGACCGACGGATCGCTGGGTCTTGTGAAACGTTCAGACATTCCATCGTGTTACGTTTTTTTATGTTTTATGAACGCAACAGAAAGACAGAGATAACAGCTTGTATAATTTATTACAATGATCTACTTATATGTGACAGACACAAAATAAATTATCCACTAGCAATAACAGATATCCAGTTTCAACTTCAAAACCACTTACAATACAAAAAGGTACTGGCCTGTGTTTAATAATATGATCCAGAATGAGTGTCCAAATTAGAAATCCAAAATTCCAATCTAGGCGGTGAATTTAGTCCCACGAAGAAATTTTCGAAGTTTCAATGGGTAACTTCAGAAACAATTCACAGTCCAATACGTGTTGACTTTCGGTATAATCCGTAATTCGAATGAATTGTAAAAGTTGACGGAATAAAAAAATTCACCGCTTTAGTTGATCTAGCTCTATTCACAAATTCAATTTGAATAATCACAAGGTAAACGTTTAAACTTTCTCAAACGAAACCAACTTGTTGACCCGAGTAAAAACGGATGACTCCTTCCCTCGCATCGCCGTCTGTTTATATACTAATCGCGTAACTTCCCAGAATTCCAGAGTACAGACACCAGGCCAATACAAGTGATCAATCTACCTAGTCCTAGAAATTTCTACATGAATAATTCTAAATGAATTCTAATTAATTTTAAATGTTATTTTAAATGAATAACATATTTTATTGGTTTAAACTTCGAAATAATAATATAAATATGGAAATATAAATGGGAATTCAAACACGACATGACATGGTTGTCGTTTACATAACATTTACATAACACTCTCGACATGGTTGTCGTTTACATAACATTTACATAACACATAGGGAAATATATTTGGACTATTTCAAACTGTTCTGTGCGGCAAACGTCTCTAGTCTGATCGAGTTGCTTGATCCCAGAACCGCCAACAGGATTCTTCCGTGCAAGGCACGGGAAATTTCTGAGACCTGACACATCTCCAGTCTGCTGTTGGAGAATGGTCAATCGTCATATGACATCTCCGATATACTGGACGCGTGCCTCGGCTACTATTGCCGTTTATTTTCTGCTTCATCCGTGGACGAGGGATTGTGGGACGACATTTCTCGGTTTCTGCCTTCCTTCGACCCTTCCTTTCGCGAACAGCTGGTGACACCAGTCTCCTTGGGTGAGTGTTGGTCGGCCATTCGGTCCAAGCTGCTTGGTAAGTATCCTGGGCCAGTTGGGCTGCTGGTGGAAGTTTACAGAAACGTAAGGATCTCAGACAGTCTTAAGATCTTTTCTTGTAGCAACCCATTTCTCTCCTGAACGTGGATGCGAAGATTATTTCTAAAGTACTGTGTGCTTGTTTGGATGCAGTCATGCCTTTCTTGTTTGGCTGCACTCACAGATCAGGATATCTTTGCGGTCTTTGTGTTCCTTGATCAGAGCAAAGCTTTCAATCGACTCCACCATGGATTTCTGTGGTTTGTTCTGGGAAAGTGTGGCTTTCCTCCAGTTTTTGTATGCTACGGACAAGCCTTGTACATGGCAGCATCGAACAGGCTCTTGGTTATCGGGTACCTGACATCCTCCTTTCTCATCTTGCAGGGGGTTCATTAGAGCTGCCCCTTGTCCCCAACACCATACTTTGCTGTAGGACGTGGTTTGTGGCCGCGCTGCACAGCACCATTGTTACGTATTTTTTATGTTTTATGTTTTTCGTAGACTAAACGCAACAGAAAAACACAGATAACAGCTTGTATAATTTATTACACTAAATTATTAACAGATAGAACATAAATTATATAATAACAATGACAGATATTAAGTTTAAACCTTCAAAATTAATTACAAAACAAAATGGTACTAGTTTCAACCTTCAAAGTTAATTACGATACGAAACGGTACTTGCCTGTATCTAATAATACGATCTAGAATGAAAGTCTCAAATTCCAGTTTTGGGAGTGAATTTGGTCCCACGAAGAAATTCCGAAGCTTTAATAAAGAAGTCCAGAAACAATTCCAGTTCAATAAATTTGACGAAGTTCTTTTCACGATGCCTCCGATGAACGTCAAAAAATTGTCACCTTTAATTTTTCCGATTTCCCGTAAATAGTTCCACACGTGTTGACTTTCAGTATAACCACTAATTCGAAAGAATCGTAGAGATTGACGAAGTAAAATCACAGCTTCCGTAGATCTAACTTCAGTCACAAATCCAAGTTGAATAAACTCACAGCAAACACTTAAGCTTTCTCAAACGAATGACTGACTCTCTTCTCTTTTGAATAAAACTAATGTCTGACTCTTCTTTCATTTCTTCTCGCGTCACCGTCTTTGAAACCAGTAGGCCTGCTTCTCGAACATTCGCGTTACTTCCCAACATTCCAGAGAAATCCGCGCATGTCCGCTCTTGCACGAGACTTCTCGTCTATACACTAGGCCGCCAGCATTTCATTTAAATACATATGATTGGTCTACCTAATTCTAGAAAATTCTAAATGTTATTTTAAATGAATGACAACATATTTCATTAGTTTAAACCTTGAAACAATAATATAAATATGGAAATATAAATAATAGAAATGAAAATTTAAACACAACACGACATGTTGTCGTTTACAAAACATTTACACGATATTTACATAACAACCATGTTGATCGCTACCTCAAGGCTTTCAACTGGCGTGTGGTGCATAACATCCTGCCAGTGAGGGAGCGTACTTACCTGTAGAATTCATGTACAATTGAGTTGTGTCACGTTCAAGTGGAATCTTTTTTGCACAGATTTGTTCTCTGTCCGATGTCAGCAGAGATCTGGGAAAGGGTTGCGGGCCTTTTCTGGGTCCAGTTACTCTCGGAAGAGACCATCATATACCTGGCCTTCACCTTTCAGTACACTGTTACTTTCTTCAAGTACGTTTTCTGCCTTGCTCGGAATGACTTGATCTTCGAGCAGGCTCCAATGTCGTACTTTTCGATACTGGGTAGGGTCAGATATCAACTGTTACACCGCCTAGAGGTGTACTATCAGCGCCTGTGTTCCGGGACATTTTACCATCTCTGGCGGCTGGACAACTCGTTCCTTTTTGCGTTAGTGGGTGTCGTGTGGAGATCGGCTTCTGAGCTGTCCTGCCTCCACTCTCGCTTCTTGTGTTGTTTTTTGCTTGTTTGTTTGTATATATATTTCATGTTTTTTATTTGTAAATATTCATGTTTGAATATATTTTATGTTTTTTATTTGTGAATATTCATGTTTGTGTATATTTCATTTTTTTCATTTGTAAATATTATTGTTTGTATATATTTCATGTTTTTTGCTTGTTTATATTTCACGTCTTGTCTTTTTGTCCTGTTTTTTGTTGTAAATAAATTCAAAATGAAAGCAAAAGAGCTGTCCGAGGCCTTTAGAAATAAAATTTTAGCAGCTTCTGAGTTTGCTAAGGGATTTAAAAAGATCCTAAAATATTTTGAAATCATCCATTTCACTGCCCTTAAAATAGTCAACATGTGGAGGGCTTTCACAGTAACTGCAAACATGCCCAGTTCTGGTCGTCTAAGCAAGTTCACTCCAAGAGCAGATCACAAGATGCTAAAAGAGGTCTTCAAACATCCTAACATGTCATCACGGGACCTACAGCAGGCTCTGGGTACTGTGCATGCCTTTACAATCAGAATAAGACTGCACACGTTTAACTTGCATGGGAGGTGTGTAAGGAGGAAACCCTTGCTCTCCAAGAGAAACATTAAGGCCAGACTGAAGTTTGCCAGAGAAAATGTAGACAAAAACCAGGACTTCTGGAATAATGTTCTTTGAACAGATGAATCCAAATTTGAATTATTTGGACACCAGAACAGAGGACATGTTTGACGTAAACCATATACAGCATTCCAGGAAAAGAACCTCGTACCAACTGTGAATCATGAAGGTGGAAGTGTCATGGTTTGGGGCTGCTTTGCTGCAGCAGAACCTGGACAGGTCACAATCATAGAATCCCCCATTAATTCTACTGTGTACCAGAGAGTGCTTGAGTAACATCTGAGACCATCAGTAAGAAAATTAAAGCCAAAGCGGAACTGGACCCTGCAACAAAACAATGACCCACAACATACCAGTAAATCCACCAAGGACTTTCTGAAAACTAAGAAATGGAGAGTCCTGGAATGGCCGAGTCAAAGCCCAGATCTTAATCCTATTGAGATGCTGTGGGGTGACTTGAAACAGGCTGTATGTGCAAGAAACCCCTCAAACATCTCACAGCTGAAAGAATTCTGCATTGAAGAGTGGGGCAAACTTTCTTCAGACCGATGTCAGAGACTGGAAGATGGCTACACGATGCGTCTCACTACAGATAATTCAGCCAAAGGGGGTAACATTAGCTATTAGGTGGTAGGGTGTCCGAACTTTTCCTCAATTAGATCATGCACTTTTATAGAATTACATTTGCAGAAGATCTTAATGTATTTTCTTCAGTTTTAATTGTTTAGTTATATTCCTATAATATCTCAGTATTGTTGAAATTGAGATTAAATATCTATATATCTAAAAATGTTGCAAAAATACACAGGCTTTCATAGGGCGTCCTAAATTTTTTGCATGACTGTATCTATATTATTAGAGAGGCCAAGAGACTTAGAGGTTTATGACGAAGGATATTTGGAATGTTCCCATTTTTTTCTCTGACGTTGTTCTAATATCGAACGTAACAATGCTTATTAGTTGTTGAATTACACATATCTATAATATTAAAGAGGTCAAGATAATTTGAGGTTCTTGTCGTCTGGTATTGGCGAATGTTCACATTTGTTTTCTGACATACGCTGTAATATTAAACATAACAGTTGTTGTTGGTTGTTAAATTACGCATATCTATATTATTAATGCGACAAAAAGACTTTGAGGTTCATGACGTAGGATATTGTCGAATGTTCACAATTATTCTTCTGACAAACCCTGCAATATTAAATATAGCAATGGTAATTAGTTGTTACATTACGCATATCTATATTATTAAAGAACACAGGAGACTTTGTGGTTCATGACGTAGGATACTGACAAATGATCATATTTCTTCCTCTGACGTTCGTTTTAATATCAAATGTAAGAATTATTATTAGTTGTTAAATTACGCAATCTGTAGTATTAAGAGGCCTGGCATGGCCGAGCGCGTTAAGGCGTGCACTCGTAATCCGAGGGTCGCGCTAAACATGCTCGCCCTCCCAGCCGTGGGGGTGTATAATGTGACGGTCAATCCCACTATTCGTTGGTAAAAGAGTAGCCCAAGAGTTGGCGGTGGGTGGTGATGACTAGCTGCCTTCCCTCTAGTCTTACACTGCTAAATTAGGGACGGCTAGCACAGATAGCCCTCGAGTAGCTTTGTGCGAAATTCCAAAAAACAAACAAACAAATCTGTAGTATTAAAGAGGACTAGAGCATTTGAGCTTCAATATGCAGGATATTCACGAATTTTTACTTTTTTATCTAGTGTACGCTGTAGTATTAAATCTAACAATGGTTAGCAGTTGTTAAATAACGTATATCCATATTATTAACGAGGCCAGCTAATTTGAAGTTCATGACATTGGATTTGGAGAATGTTCTCATTTTTCTCTGGTACACGTCATAATATCGAATGTAACAATGGGTATTAAAAAAGGCAAGAACGAAGTTTCACTTTATGATCCTATTATTTAATGGAAGAAATTTTCCATGCAGAAATCGTTAATCATTTCCAATTGATAAATAAAGAATATAAACCTGACCATATATATATATGCAGGGGCGTAAATCCTGAGGGGGGGATGGAGGGTATACATCACCTTTCACTTTAGGTGGGAGTATGGTGCATACCATCATTCCCTACAGTCTGTTTAATTGTTTTATTATATCACAGGCTTACAAATTGTGTGTTTGTTCTTGTGATTCTCGTGTTCTTACCAATCGAATTACACAATTAGGCTTAGATGTAGGCTTTTACAGTAGCCGAAATCTTTAGTATAGACGTGCTTGTAAGCTTTTCGATTTAAATGATAGTTCGTAAGTATCGGTCAGTAGGCCTAAGTATACATGCAAGAATCGTGGCAACAAGGTTACTCTGTGACTGCATGTTTACAGCTTTCAGGTTCACGTAATCAGAAATTACCAATTTGCAAATTGAACGGTCCACATGAGTGGTTGCAAAAATCATCCCACCCCATCGGGTGTAAAAAATCTACGTCCCTGTATATATGTATGCTTTTTATTTTGGCTAGCGTTTGCTTTTCTCTTGTTCGGTAAGTCCTTATAACGTTAAAATGTAGGTTTAGGTGCTTGCGTATAAAACTGCTCAATAAGGAAATGTCTCTTCGAACTAATTAACTAATTAAGAAATACCAGCCATTGAGTTGGGAAAATGTATTTTGATGTCAGAAAACTGGCTGAAAGATAGTAATGACGGAAGTTTCGACACAATTAGCAAATTTTCTTGTTTACTTTAACTGTTTCATTGTGCGCGTTATAGAAGCGTCGTTTTGTTTTAAGTTTTACAGTGACAAAATAATTTTACCATAACCTTTAATTTTCAAGAGAAATTGTTTGTGTAAATGGGAACTTTGAACAGTTTTACTGTTTTTTTCTAGTTATTATATTCTAGCCGTTTTATTACATTAAAGCGAAGTGAATATTGAGACGGAAATGTTTTTAAAATAGTTGTATTTGTAAAATATATTATTAACTAGCTATATAAAATTTTCTAAGTTGTTTTGACCCTGAAAATATATAATTCAGAAAATATATGAATATTAGATAAACTGATCTAATCAGACATTAAATCCATACAATCCAAACTTTAATATTCGACAAGTGTTAAGAAATGATACGGTGTGAATGAAACTAATTAATCACATCATACAATCGTTACACGTTATGTGTCTGCTAATATCATGTATCATAAATGTGGTACAATATATACGAGGTATGTTCAAAAAATACGCGGACTATTTGAAATGCGCGGCTCCAGTTGGTTTCAGGGGAATCCGCTTGTAGTCGCTAGGTTCGCATAGATCAGCTGATTACGACGCCATTTCCCGATTGCAGATATCTTTATTTGTGTATTAGCTATGCGGTTTTAAGTGAAGTGCGATTTTTTCGTTTGGCGGATATCAGAATGAATGACCTGAAGGAGCAACGACTGTGAAATTTTGTGTTAAACTTGGAAAATCTGCGACTGAAATTTTTGCTATGCTTAACATGAACGTTTTTAGGATGGTCGACAGTCCATTGAAGATGATGAGCGTCCTGGACGTCCTTCCTCGTCAACTGACGACCCACACGTCGACAAAATCAACACCCTGGTGCGGGCAAATCGACGTCTGACTGTCAGGGAGCTTGCTGAAGAGTGTGGGATATCAGTTGGATCTTGTTACGAGATTTTGACTGAAAAATTGAAGATGCACCGCGTTGCTGCGAAATTTGTGCCTCAGAACACGATCACTGTTCTTCCCCACCCCCTACTCACCTGACCTTGCTCCTTGCGATTTTTTCTTGTTCCCCAAACTCAAAACACCCTTGAGAGGAAGAAGATTTGAGACGATTCCCGAGATTAAGGCAAATGCGGCGAATGAGCTGGAGGACATTACAAAAGAAGCGTACCAGGACTGTTTCAACAAGTGGAAACACCGTTGGGATTAGTGTGTGCGTTGGGGAGGGGAGTACTTTGAAGGGGTCCCAGACCTGTGACTTCTAAATAAAATACATTTTGTTGTATGACGTCAGTCCGCGTATTTTTTGAACAGCCCTCGTATATACTACTATCTTTTAAACTTGGTTATATGTCACATGTTAACTACAATTGCGTAATACGTTAGAACCTATATTCATTAGTGTTCGGTGTATCTACTATTTTTTAATATTTTTTAGCTACTACTATATATAAATCATTGTCTGACAATTCTCCAGTTTATGAGCAGATTGTGATGTAATACTGAATAAAAAAATCTTGGAATGTATTTAATTCTGTTTCCAAACTTAGCCTAATACGAAGTGTTAGGCCTAAGTTATCTTAAAACTTGGCAAAATTACTATATTGTACACACACCACTGTCGTGATTTCCGACAGTAGTATGATTGGTTTGAAGTGTAGATATACATTCAAATTTTCCTTTTAAAAGAAGCTTTTTTTTTTCTGAAATATGTCTCTCAAAATTAAAGTCAAGATAAATGACATGTGTCATGAGGCCAAAACATCCTGCAAGGACAGTCAGCATTGTAAGTTTATCGACGTTAGCTTCAAAGTTTTATTCATAAATTTGACCAAAGGTAAAGAGCACGCCGACTCAATATGTCACGTGAGCTATTGGTCTTAAATGTTTATTACAGCTCCACCTTTAAGTAGAAGTGAACTGTGTTTAGTTTTTGTAATTCGGCTTAAAGATAGCTGATTTAGCGCAGCAGAATTCAACGGTGTGAGGACATTCACTAAAGCAATTATTGGTTAGACCACGCAAAATATATTATCGGTATCTTGATCTACTTTCAAAAGAATCACACAGGTAAACGATTATTATTCATTATTCGATGTCAACTTTCAAGCGCGAATTTGCAAAATTTTATGACGTCTTTTACGTAAAAAGCGTTTAACGTCACGTGATATTAGCTTAAGCAACTAGTTTAAATAAAGATGTTTGATACGACTGAACTGAGTGCATTCTGTTGATGACATGAAACTGATATTCTAGTTTCCCTAGGATTACTATAAAGAAATTTATTAACACCGTTTTAAATAAGAGAAATATAACCATATATTTTAAAGAATATTATTAATTCTGTAAAGTACAGGTATGTTCCAAATAATAGGGTGGAGATCTTAAAGCTAATGTCTAACTATCGAGTGTCACATTCTTATTCGTCGTATTGACAAAAAGTATTGTATAGAGAACAAGTAACTTAAACGAATGAAATCAAAAGTAATGGGGAAATAGGTAGCTACACTTCTATAATTAATAAGAATTTTAAAGCAAATATCCATTCATTACTTCTAGAAGTGAAAAGTGTGGAGAAATATGGAGCATGTAACTTAAAAAAATGAACTTAAAATTCTTTGATAGATTGTTTTGGCAAAGTATTTATAATGAAACTCCGTAGAATGGACGGCAACTTTCTGTGGTGGAGACACAAGTGTAAAGGACAACGTTTCTAAAGCCTCCCACTTTTCGTCTTCAGATCAGTGTGTGTCAAAACGCAAACTAATGTGGCAGGGGTTTAGTTTAGAGAAATCAGAAGAATTCTCTCTCCAACTGGGGTGTTCAGGAACGTTACGGTTCCCTTTCGTGGAAGGTTATTGAATTTAGCGGTTTTTTAAAACTCTTTTCAGGGTGAAGAAATGAAGTTGGTCATAATTAATATTATTCATGACCAAGGCAAAGGTAGCACTGGAGAAAACAACCAGAACTCTTCCAGAAAGGCAGATGTCATAGAAAATGTGAACATAAACGGCCCGTTTCAGGGAATGGCAATAAAGTTGCCTTGGCTGGGATCTAAAGATCCAATGCCTAAGTTTTTGCTGTGGGGGGAAACGGGAGCGCCCCGAGAAAAAACCATTTTCACAGGACAGGCGCCGAAAGTTAAAATCAATGTGTCAAACGCAAACTATCGTGGCAGGGGTTTAGTTTAAAGAAAGAGAAATCGTAAGAATTCCCTCTCCAACTGGGGGGTTCAGGAAATTTGTAGTTCCTCTTCGTCCCCTTACATGAGAAAATTTTAAAATATCCATTGAATTTACTTCTTTTTAATATTTCAAAAAATGGAGTCGGGTATTTGTGAGTGAGAGAAAGAGTGGGAAAACTGGACGAGAACAGCGAAAGTGAAGTGAGCCAGACCTTGGCCCGAGGATGGAGAACACTGGCTGCTGGCGAATTGATTTTTAAAATTTACTATGATTGGATACCCTCAGACTGGGAAAAAGGCCCTTTTCAGAATGAGGCTGAGACCTACAGGTCCGATGCCAGGAATTTTGCTGTGGGGGAGTACCCCGAGAAAACCCACTTTCACGGCCTGGGCGCCGAAAAATCTACCTAGACCGTGCCCTGAAGAAAGAAAAAAAATTAAATAAATAAATAGAAACAGAGATATTTAAAAACTGATGAGCTGTGACGGTGGTACACATGGGAACTGTTAGCTGTGGTCCTGAAGATCGGGTGATATCTTCGTCATGAACTTGTTTTCACACTTAAAGCCCATTGGTGCAAGTGAAAAACGTGGTCTCGTTGGCGAAACAACTGGCTGTGAGTTGTTCTTCGCTGGTCTGTGATGCTTTGTTCCTTCTCGAGATTTTGGTTTGAGTTTTCTGCGTGGAGGTAGTTTGTTTTTCAGTTTGTACTGTCGCGTCGATGGTTATCTTGGTAGTGGTTTGGGTCTGGCTGGTTGTTGAATTCTGTGGATCTGGGATTGAAGTCTGGCACGAACTGTCCTTTTTCTTTCTTGAACTACTGGAACTTGGGGTGTCGCTAACAGTGGGAGTTGTCTGAATCTGTCTTCATGTTTCTTCTAATTATATCTGGACTCGGCGGTATTTTGGTAGTTTCATGGTCCGGTGTGGCCAGATGGTTAAGTCACTGGACATAATCTGAGGGTCGCAGGTTCGAATGCCCGTCACAACAAACATGCTCACTCTTTTAGTTGTGGGAGGGTCATTATAATATGATAGTTCAATGTGTGTCTAGGTGTTATCAATCTTTTATAGTGTTCTGGTGGATTATGGAGAGCGTATTATGATTGATTGGATTATCACTGTTTCTGATTGGAGGAGAGATTTCCTGTAGATTTAATCAATGGCAACCACAGGTTACTCACTTCTAATACGGAATCTCTGTTTAGTAAAGGTTTAATAGTGTTAATAGAAAATGATTCTTTGATGTTTCTTGTCTTCCAGAATTTGTCTGTGTCGATTATTCTAGTTTTCAACCTTCTTAGACCAAACCCTCTTTGTTAGCCTGAAAATAACCTAAGAAGGTCGAAACATTGTTCTGTATTTTATTTTAATAAAAGTACTAATACTCAAACCAGCCGTCTTGAAAATATTTTTTTGCTTCAAGTGGGTTTCTCGTCTTCACGAAATTATGTTTACTAGAAAAGAAGCAATCTGTTACATGAGTGACAACTACGTTGTATTATACGTTGTTCTTCCTTAGGTGGGTTCTATTAATTATCTAAACCTAATCACTAAACTATATTTGTTTTAGATGTCCATCTGCAAGTAGGTCACATTCTTTTGGACGTTTTGGAGTATTGCTTCCTAAACTCTGCCATTTATTTTTCATGTTTGTGTTGTTATTGTCCCAGTAGATGTTTCTTGGTCTTGTTATTTGTAGACTAGCTCTGTGAAGCTGCTTGTTCCTCAAACAGATCGTGAACTGATGTTTCCATGTTGTAAATTTTCAATTAATTAGTAATTCTGAACAAAAAGTTCTTTAACAGTTAAATCAAATTCTAACACTATAAAAGATAGGCTTAGCCTAAATGCGTGTTTTTTTCTATTAATTGTTAAATAATTATTTCTTATCTGAACAATTTAAAATGATCATTATGTACTTGTACTCGACAGAACCAGTCTGGACCAATCAGAAACGTTGATACGAAGTTTCGAAAGAGCTTCCTCCTAATAAGAAAAATTGTAATAATTCCTTTTTCGGTTACACGGCTGGCCAACTACAGAGAATTACATAGGTACAAGTTTTGGAAACGTAAATAACTTTACTGTTACTTTTCCATTTAGAGGTCCGGAATGGCCAGGTTGTCAAGGCGATCCACTCGTAATCTGAGGGTCGCAGGTTCGAATCCTTGCCACACCAAAGAAACTCACCCTTACGCTGTGACTGTCAATCCCACTATTCGTTGGTTAAAGAGTAGCCTAAGAGTTGGCACTCTTACACTCCTAAATTAGGGACGGCAAGCGCAGATAGACCTCGTATAGCTATGCGCAAATTTACAACTAAACCAAACAGTTCACGTCTCACCCGTAAGACGTAACGACGTGAAGTGTAATTATTGCTGTTCATTCTCTCATTGTATGTCACGTGATAATTGTTATTTTAGTACAACAGAAATCAGTTACAAGTTTCTTCGAGACGCGTAATTTTTTATACGCATCTTGTCGCATTAGAGACAAAAATCTCATATGGTTTAAAAACTATGACAAAAAATGGCATTGAATATATGTCACGTTTCTCGATTTGTATAAATCTTCACGATAAAATTGAAGATTGGTGTAAAGAAGTGTTAACACGTGCATGCCACGTGGCTCCAGTTTTGGCTCGTATACAGATGTTTACCGAGGTTGTCTCAAAATAGTTTCGATAGGTGGGAACCTTATTTTACAAGAAGACTCTTATCTCACACGATTTAAAATTTAAATCAACTTGATCTGGTGCTACCAAAGGTAAATGTATTCTTTACTTACTAAAAAGAAAACTTTGTAATACTATTTACTAACCGTAATCCGATCCTTATTTTTTATACGTTTGTATGCTAACATTACGCTCATTTTCTTAAAAATATGTTGAACAACTTAATCGAAACGCAGCGTACTTTGCGATTTTATCACAACTTGTTTATAAACGTCGTTTCTTCAACAGTGTACTGGTATCTGTTGATTATTTGAGCGTCAGCTTAGTGACGATAAAGAAAATTCAAACATCAGTAAAACAATATGATAAATATAGACCATAAGTCATTAGTCTAGCCATCACAAAGTTTACATTCTGACGTGACATTTGACAACAAGGAACACTATAATGTTATCAGATGAGGACCACCACGACGTCAACAATTTAATGTAACGTTTGTTCGAAATTCAACAAACTAAAATAATCGGAGACAAATGTGCTAAACAGAAGTTAATACCAGGGGTTTTACCGATTACTTTTAAATGTGTTAAATTTTGTTTTTTTAAAACATTATTAGCTTTCTCTTTGTATGAAACTTGGGGAATTTTTTATAAAATGTTTTACCAGTGCGTAAAATGTTATTTATTTTATAGTTTCATTTTTAAAATGTTACTCTAGGATTGTTTTATTTAAAAACTGTATGTATATATTTGTACTTGTAGATAAACTGTGTTAATACTTTAGAATATTACAGATATAACTCACACTTTATTCTTTCTGTCTACAGAATTATTCCTTTTAAACGTAAGGATGAAATCACCCAGAGAAGATATTACACTCATTATGGGCGGCACAGGACCATGGCAAAGAAAAGTTTTTCTTTTGATTTTTGTCGCGACTTTGCCTAATGCTTGGCATATTTTGGTAATAACATTTTTGGCACCTAATATTGATCACTGGTGTGGTGGACGTCCAGATGTTTTCCACAATATGTCGGAAGTAGAATGGAAGAACTTCAGTGTACCAGTGGTGGCTCAGGAAACAGGACAACAGTCGTTTAGCAAATGCTGGATGTATGACGTAATAAATAATACAAATATGAACAATACTCGTGGAGTTCACTATTGTCTCGAGTGGGAATACGACCACACTCAGTACAAGTCTTCAATAGTAGAACAGGTTTGTTGAAACTGAAAATCGGTAAGCGATATGTGGATGTTTTTACTACCAATAGTAGAACAAATTTGTTCAATAGAAAATTAAAATTTGGTGCCGTGTACACGGGTTTCTAAAAAACATCAAGTTGTTTACATAAATTGCATTCCTTGTTTCTCGTGATGACGAGAAACATTTTCTACGTGCATACTTGTGTGCCTTTCTCTAAATATGAGAAGAAACTGTAAACAGCACAAAAAACTCAATCTACTGAAAGCTAAATTAGTGTTAGCTTAGTGAAAACAGACAGGCTTGATCAGAATGTGTATTGCCCTTTCTGTTTGACTTGTGTTTTAACTCTGATTCTGTACTTTCAGTGGAACTTGGTCTGTGACAACTCGTGGATGATATCTTTGAGTCAGATGTTCTACATGTCAGGCTATCTAGTCTCGTCGTTTATAACCGGCCAACTCTCGGACAGGTGAGCACATTTCATCGAACTAGAACATAATCTCATACTGATACAACTTTTGATAGCTAGCGACATTTTTCAGATATCTGACATTCATATTGATAAAATTATAAGTAAGTACATTTCATGCAACATTCTCTCACATAGATAAAACTGGTAGCTAGAGACGTTACTAAGATATCTGATATACTGTCTAATACTAACAGATAAGGACATTTAATAGAACATTCACTCACTGTTATAACTCTGACAGCTGAGGACTTTTTTCAGATCTCTGACATTCTCCCACACTGATGTAACTTGTTTTAACTGCTAGTTAGATTCTTCAGTGTTACTACAATAATGGTTAAATGTTTTACATTATGATGGCTGAAACTTTACACATCTATATCATTAAATGGGTTTGTGAGTTGTTACAAATTTATAGAATTAAGATGACCACAGATGATGACAACATTTTTAGATAACCATATTTGTTATTATATTGCCTCAAGAATAGTGAGAATAATTATTTGCTTATTGTTCTTGAAAGAGGTAAGATGTTTATTTGGACATTGATTTTGTCTGCTATTGTTTATTTATTCATATTGTTTGTTTATTGTTTGGTAAAAGAAGCCATTATCTCTTATTTCAAACCAGAGATATTAACAATCTTGCATTAACAGTAAAGCTACCATATATACGATGATTTCTTTGCAAATGTTACCTTAGATTGGGTCTGTTCAATTTCTTTACTTGACTCTCGTCTATACAAGATGGAATACGATTGTTGTATCCAGGTTGGCTACTTGAATTTAGATTTTGTCAAAGGTTTTCTCTTGGATTAAGTGTTGAACGTTTGTTGGCCAGACATTTGTTTGTTCATGAAGGGTAAGACTGTTCTTTATACCGTTGTTCATGGTTCACTCATTGTATCCATATTTGAATCTGTAAACAAGGAACATATTTTATTTATTGCAACATCCGACATTTTTGTAAGTCTTAAAATTCCCATAATTATGTTTTTATCTTGTTCTGTCTGTGGTTTCTATGTTAATATATTTAACAGTGACGTAGTAGCTTTCTTCTTAAGTGTTTTCCTGAATCATTTCGGAAAATCATTATTCATAGATTTTTACTGTAACGTTGTCAATAAACGTATATGTGAAGTTTGAAAAATCCACTGTTAACAAAATGTATGTAATCGTTTCTTTCATTAAAAATTATATTTAACATTCGTAATTTTCTTCAGATTTAACGTTAACGTTCTCAGATAGTTTGAAATCGGTGAAGTGTCGTTTTTAGTTATTTATTTTTAACATTAATGATCTTCAAGTAACTTTACTTCAATGTTACTTTTACTGATTCTAGGCTGATTTTTTTAAAATAAAAATGTTTATTACACCTCCATTTTGATCCATTAGTTTTTCTAATTTGTTAAAAAAAATTAAATATAAAACAATAAAAGTTTCACAATTAACTTTTTTAGATGACTTCTCGCTAAGTTTTCGTTCCTTTGCTTTTTGTCATAATGTATAGACAGGAACATTCTGTTTACTATTTCGTGGTTCACATGTTGTATCATCATATATATGGGTAAAATTCATTTAACGTTTTTTCTATTCATCAATGAGTTGTATTTATATTATATGGACAAGAAACGAGTTTTATGTTTTTTTCTTAAGATTCGGCCGCCGACCAATCATTTTATTAAGCATAGCAACGGGATCTTTGTCTGGAATCTTATGCGCATTATCACCAAGTTTTATAATTTTCGTTATTTTGAGATTCTTTGTAGCCTTGGGCGTGACTGGCATTGTAACTTCTTCATTCGTTTTATGTAAGTACCAATTTCTATATCTAGATTTTAGATCTTAACAAGTGACACTGGGTTATTTCTAAGTGTTTAAAATTTAGCCCAGTCTATATTTAGATCACCAATCCTGCTAAACGTTTTCAGTTCACATTGCAGACTCTTCTGTAGAGAGATATCTAAATATATAGTTAAGTTTCTTTTTTTATCTTGTTTCGTGGAAGACCTTGAAGGCGTGTCAAAAGTTATTAACCAATGCGGACTGCAGGGAGTAGTTAGATTTCATATTATGAAGAAAAATATATTTATTAAACGTCTTAGGTATAACGGATAATAGTTTTAAAATGACCGCGAAAATTCATGTAACAGTTATTACAGATATGGAAAAGTTGTATTTTTAAATTTTAAAAATTTTCAGATGAAAATAATACAAACAAATGTTCAAACAACATTTTAACTTAAGAACTGTAATATCTATTTCAAAGATCTCTTACTTTCAACGAACTTTTACAGACGAGTTTCACACAAAATTTCAGGTGATGAGAGAAGAGATTCAAATTCCTTTTCTCTCTTAATCATAATATACAGTAAATTATGTAATAGAGGGCTAGTTCGTTACGACAACAGTAAATTATCGTGTAGTTAATTCCTTATTGTAAGATTGTGGAGTTCCAAATATTGTTTATTTAAAAGTTGTATTACTTTTCAAAATATGTTCTTCCAAAGTTTCCAATTCAACAAAGATAAACAGTTCAATTTCTATTGTTATTTTCAAGGAATATTGTGTTAGTCTGGCCTACAGTGAAATATATTTTTCTTTAGTAATGGAAATTATAGATCAAAGCCAGAGATCGACACTGGGAATAGCTTTTCACATGGGATGGGCTGTTGGCTTTTTAACCCTTAGTGTATTGGCCTGGTTTATTAGAGACTGGACATACCTTCAACTGAGCATCAGCGTACCACTGTTAGCTTTAGCCGGACACTGGTGGTGAGTATTTTCTTTACCTTATCAACTTCAAACGTTATTCTTGTAGACACAGAGGACGACGAAGCAGAAGCATACAAAATACAAAATTCACTTTATATTTTCGTATTGTAATTTCTCAAAACAGAACTCGAGATTTTAGTATCATTTGAAATATTGTTATAATACAATTTCTAGATGCTTATACATAAGTAGATACATACATCATTACATCATACGAAGTACATCATCTCTTCGTTATCTACATTGTACTAATCCAGCTTCCAAGAAACTCTTATAATTAACTACGTACAAAAAATGAATTTTGTGAACCTGGCCGATGCGCCGCTGTTGTAAACCGAATTTATGCTAATTATCTTTTTATATTTCCATCTGAGGATGGTATTTTGTGTTTGTTTTACTGTCCTCTGTGCGAAACTTTTTTTTTCTTGCCAGTCCGAGCGCGTTAAGGCGTGCACTCGTAATCCGAGGGTCGCGGGTTCGCGCCCGCGTCGCGTTAAACATGCTCGCCCTCCCAGCCGTGGGGGTGTATAATGTTACGGTCAATCCCACTATTCGTTGGTAAAAGAGTAGCCCAAGAGTTGGCGGTGGGTGGTGATGACTAGCTGCCTTCCCTCTAGTCTTACACTGCAAAATTAGGGACGGCTAGCACAGATAGCCCTCGAGTAGCTTTGTGCGAATTTCCAAAAAAACAAACAAACTTGCCAGTCCTTGGTTTTAACACGATATTTTATAGGAAACATTCCGATTTCTTTCCTTGAAAGATTATATAACATGACATTTTCTTGTTAACTATCAACCCTTTTAGAAGGGGTTAGGTGTCCAATAAGAGGCTCAGTATGTTGTTTTTATACATAGAGATGGATATCTATTCGTATAGTAAACCTTCATTTATAGAGTGTGAAAAGTTTGATTACTCCACTCAGTGGTAAGCCTGCGAACTAAAAAAAAACCAAAAAACATTTCGATATTCGTAGTGAGCACAGCACACTGGGTAGGTTTGTTCTTAATGATAAACAATTTACTAGTATTTATAATATACTTTTCATATATAAACCAAAGGTTAAAACTAAATCTTGCACGTATACCAAATATGCTTCTTTTTTTGTCGATATTTCTATAAATTAGATTGCTACTGCTTTCTCTTTTATACATAAATCACTGCTTCTTTGTCACTCTCTAAGTGACCTCACTGGTAAGTTTTTAGATTTATTTTGGATTCGACTTTCTTGTGCATAAAATTGGACACGAAGCTTTTTTTTTTTTTCCATTTACTCTTTTTCACTTTTTGTTTGCTATTCATTGTATCACAGTGAATAGATTTGTCATTTATTTTAGTAGTTTTATTTCTCCATAAGCATACGTTTCTTACATTTTACGTAATATAATTATATCTCTTCATGAATATATTAACTAATTTTCTTAGTATTGGGATATGACATGGCCTGGTGGTTAGGGCGCTCAACACACAATCTAAGGGGGTTGAAGGATCAAATCCTCTTCACAGAATATGCTCGTCCTTTCATTCGTGATGGCATTATAATTTGACGTTCAATCCCGCTATATATTTGTAAAATAATAACCCAGAAGTGTACAGCGAGTTATATAGCCTAGCTGTTTTCCATCTAATCTATCACTCATAAATTAAGGACTGTTAGTGCAAAAATTTTAAAACAAGATAGACCTCAGTTGTTATATTTTTCATTCAATTAATTCCCACTTGTTCTTTTTCTTTCCCCTCATATTTCGGCCTAGCATGGCCAGGTTGACATAACGCTGGACTCACCCTTTCAGCTGTGGGAACCTTATGTGTTGCAATCAATTCCACTATTCGTTGGTAAAAGAATAGCCCGACACTTGGCAGTGGGTGGTGATGACTGTTTGCCTTCTTTCACGCTAAAATAGGGACAGGTAGCACTGATGTAGCTTTGCGCGCGAAATTCAAAACCAAACTAAATGCTTTCTTTCGTTAATTACTTCTAGTTTTCCTTTTCTCTCTACTCTTAGTTTACCATTTTTCCTCTTATTTCCTTCTTATAGTTTTACTAGATAACTTGTTTTGTATCTCGCTGATTATTAATGAACATGCACAGATACTCACTTTTTCAGGACAATATATATTATAGACAGCTGATGTGGGAGTAGAAAACCTTTTGTTATTTTCAAATAATGTTTCAACCTCCTATGGTCAACATCAGGTTGAGAACAATATTTTAAAACGTGACCATTGTTGATCACATACCGTCGAGTCGACAGTAATGATTGGTGTAATATGGTAGTTAATATTAAAGTTCTTTGGTATTCATTTCTCGCTCCATGAATTTCTCGTCTCATTCTCAACATAACTTGTTACATTATTTTATTTCTGTTTCGGCTCATTTATATTATAACTTGTTACCTGCTACATTTTTGTCTCTACACTGTTCTGTTTCTCACTCAACTTGAATGTTTATTTTTTTTTTCCTTTTGACAAAAAATGGCCCGATTAATGTTCCAGAATGTGAATTAGTGGATTAAATTTCGCGTCCATTAGCAAAAACGACAAAAATCGGACATTCCAACATGATTACATCAGAACGTTAAAATAGTGAAAGCTAATTACTGCTGTTTAGTTATTCTAGCCTTGTCCATGGATTCCACTTACCAGATCATTTTTAATTTCTCTGGTCTATTGCATCAAAATTATGGGTGATTAGGAAGTATATCTCTTGAATATCAAAAACAAATTCATCAAAATATTTTTACTTTATAATACAGGTATCTAAATTTACTTTTATCATAATATCAGTCATAAGTTATTTTTATTATAACACAAGTGTTCCTAAATTCTTTGTTCTATTATAATGCAATAAATAATAAGTTTTGTTTATATTATAATAACATCGATACTAATTATTTTTATATTATAAGAACAGTATGACTTTTATTTTCAATATATTGCTATGTCATGTAATTTATTTTTCACATATTAGTACTTAATTTTGGCTTATTTCTGTTTTCCTTTTTCATCATTTAGTTTGTCCGTTATTAAAGCTATAAAAATTTTAATCCAATGTTTCGTAGCTCACCTTCTCTGCAATACACACAATACTGTTCTTTCGTTTTTTGTAATAAAGTAAAATCCCAATAGGTCAGACAAGAATAGACAAAGAATTCAAAATTACCGACGTTTTGCAGATACCTTTTGTACAACTTCACATGAAATTTTAAAATATAAACATATCATTCTTTGTATTTGGATACAATCTTTGGTATTGGTTCAACTTTTCTCTCAGATTTCTTCTTTTAATAATAAGTATTCTAAGCGATAGAGAGTGAAAGAGAGGTTGATAAATTCAATGGCACACATTTTCGTTTTCAAGGATGTAGTTCCTTTTTTGTTTATTCACAATTTTTATGTTTTAGGCTTCTTCCCGAATCTCCTCGTTTCTTATTGTCTCACCGAAGATTCCAAGAGGCGGAACACGAGTTAAGGAAAGCTTTGATAACAAATGGAAAAGATCCTTCAAACCTACCGTCGATCATGTCCAAACTGGTTGCAAATGTGGAGAATGTAATTGTCTACGCGTTTCAATGTCAATCATAACTAACATAATAAAATATCCTTTGGAAATTAGCGTGCAGATTTTAGCATATTGCCTTGAGTTAGGTTAGAAATATGATTAGTGACATTTAAAACCCCTTCAGAATTATGCTTGAAAAATAAGGTTGCGGCGACTTTTGTTTCATTGATATTTGGATTTCACAAAGTATATTAATTGCCTTTCGGCCCGGCATCACCAGGTGGGTTAAGGCTTTCGACTCGTAATCTGATGGTCGCGGGTTCGAATCCTGTTCGCACCAAATATGCTCGACCTTTCAATCGTGAGGGCGTTATAATGTGACGGTCAATCCCACTATTCGTTGGTAATAGAGTAGCCCAAGAGTTGACTGTGGGGGGAATGACTTCCCTCTAGTTTTGCACTGATAAACTAGGGGCGGCTAGCACAGATAGCCCTCGAGTAGCTTTGTGCGAAATTCAAAAACAAACAAACAATAATCAACTTTCTAAAATTAAAAAAAAAATTCTATTTCAGTTCTTGAAAAATTTGTTGGGCTTATTATTATTAGAATTTTTGTTTTTTTAATATTTATATTGCAGGAAAATAGCACGTACAAAGAAAAGACAATTTTGGATTTGTTAAAAGTTCCGAAATGGAGAAAAAAATCACTAGCTGTGTTTTCACTTTGGTAAGTTTGTTAGTGTCGTAATGTTAAAAAATTGTCTGTTACTTATTTTTTCTTACAGTATAACTGTTCTTACCGAGATATCTTCGTGCTAAGTTATACAATTATCAATAATATTTAAGTTTATCAATTTGATCATGTAGTTATATCACTACACACCGAGTCATTGATTATCCGACGTGTTTCGAAGTTGTTTCTTGATTTAAAATGTAACGTGCATCAAATAATTGTTTCAAAAACTATGGCGAGAAGATATACAATGAATACATATGCAGCAAAAATATTCTTCAAGTATTTGAAAAGTTATGTTTTTGAGAGATAACTTGCCCCAAATTTCAATATTATAGTAAATAGAAATTTCGATTCTATTAGATTGTTTATGGATTCTGTTAAGAATCTACAATGACTGTTTAAGTACTAAAGTTCTGATTTGTTCTAGAAACGTCTCGTGGTATGGGAACTTCATACACCAACAGAGTCGTAGAATAAGTTTAAACACTGAAAACGAAGCTACGTGGGAGTTGCATATTATTAATAATAGAGAATGTGAAATTGATAAAAAATAACACCCGAACAACTATGCCAACATTCTTCATTATGTAATACACTCCACTCTTGAAAAACAACTCCTATTAAGACAGACATTTGTGACTTTAGAACTTTATTAAATAACAAATGATTATTTTAAAAACAAAATTATCGTTGAGTTAGGAGTAATGCGAAACGCTTCTTAATTTATTTTACTCGGTATTTCGAGTTTTACAAAAAATATCCTGCTTCATTATTAATATATATACAAAATTCAGATATAATTATTTTCTGCGCTATATAGTAAAACTTTACAGAAGACAGTTGATGGATAACCGTGAGTACGTGAAATACGAAATTCGTTTTACTCTTTTTGTTTTTGTATCTTAGTGCATCAGTTATCAACTGGCTCTCATGTCCGCTCCATTACAAAGACCCGAGCCAACGAATTGTGATGAAACATACTTTCAGTTAAAAATAATGAAAACTGTAATTTGCAATGACCTGATGCTGGTAAAAAAATAATGTAATGTTTTTTTTTACACAACTATGATTTTGAAATCCGTAACTCGCTGAGAAGAGAAAAAAAATTAAAAATAAAATGTGGTATCTTAACGCTAGAAAACATTAGAGATGCGAAGAGCCCCACACACACTAAAGATGGAAAGTTATTTGTATAATTGTCACGTTGTGTTTTAACATCTTATTTTAGGAATTTTTAGCTCTATTAAAGTACAAGGAAAAAGACTCATCTTAACAACAAAACGACGTAATATGTTTAAAAAATGAAAGTTGGTATTTTATCCCTTCATCAGGTTTGCCATTTCCTTCATTTACTTCGGATTATCTTTCAATACTAATAATCTCGGAGGAGATCCTTTCCTCAATTTTCTTATTGCTGGTGCAGTTGAGTTTCCATCATACTTTGGGACAGTCTTCGTGGTGAAACGTCTGGGGAGAAAATTTCCCCTCATGATATCAGTAATTATAGCCGGAGTTGCTTTGTTGTTGATTATTCCTGTTCCTCACGGTAAGAATTTATTTTTGAAATTTAAATATTTAATTCTTTGCACAAACAGTATTAACGAGTATCGGAAATCTGTAATTTAACTTTATGTAGTGGGTGTGTGCATGCGCGTATATATATAGTCCGTTTAAACCACAGTGTAAATAACCAAAACCATCATTTTTAGAATCCACAGAAGAAACCTTGATACGTTAAAGATCAGCTTAACCTGACTGTACGCGTTTAAAATATTTAAACTAGCTGGTCGCTAGTAACTTTAGAATTCTAACTCTACTGTTACAGAGGAAATTATAAAACAAACGTCATAACTAGAAGAAAGTATTAAATTATTTGGCTTTGAACGAATGCTTTCACTGCTTTAGAATATTTCTCATTTTTAGCCAGCACTCTGACCAATATAATTTGTAATCTAATAAATAAAAACAAAGTCCAAACAAATAATCAATAACGCTGCACAAATCAAGAGGCTCCTACAGGGCACAGGCTATGGGTTAGGGTATAAAATGTGCCCCAGGTTGTGGAGGTGACAACGGGGATAGGACTCAAATTGCGGTTGGGGATACACTGTTCATCAGTCTTGCATGAAGAAATTCGGGTAGTTGTGGGAAAGTGACTATTTTCCAAAGTATAAATAATAAGGTACTACCACTTGGGGTTAAGATACACTTACCTCCCGAAACTTGCATTCCAGCTTCCATTATGGTAGTAAATCACTAATTAGCAGCCCAGTAGACAAATTATACCAGTATAAGTTGTCTAAACTGATTAATATAACTCCCAACCACCACTAATAAAGTCCATTGTGACTATTAGACTCTAAACAAGCCTTAATATGTGATAAGCTCTCCATCCACATGAAGTGTCGAGTTGTTTTAAAGGATCCTTTTAACAACTAAAAATAATACTTTCATTAGTTTCTTTTAATTTTTACTTTTATTTAATAATTCTTGTTTATTATAGAATATTTTAATAAAATCTAATAACGTACATAATTATGTATACACAATTTTGGTATGTCATTAATTGTATAATTCATCACATCTCCAGACTTATTTTTATTTATATTATTATTTTTCCTGTTAAATTAGTCATATCGTTTAGGTTGTCGTCATTCTGTGTGACTCTCGTACTGTTATGCGTTCGACACATAATCCGAGGGTCGCGGGTTCTTATCCAGATCGCGCCAAACGTGCTCGCCCTTTCAGCCGTGGAGAAGTTATAATGTTACGGTCAATCCCACTATTCTTTGGTAAAAGAGTAGCCCAAGAGTTTGCGGTGGGTGGTGATGACTAGCTGCCTTCCCTCTAGTCTTTCACTGCTAGGGACGGCTAGCGCAGATAGCCCTCGAATAGCTCTGCGCGAAATTTAAAATAACAAATATCATACTGTTATTTTGCACATAACATTGTCAGCTATTTCGTAAGATTATTATTATTAAGGTTCGTTTGTAATAGTTTTCTTCTCTCACTACGATTGTTTTTTTTCGCTGTCAGTTAGTAATATTGGTTTAATTTTTCCCCAGAGTTCGTGTGATTACATTTCCTTACTATTACCTGTTTATTTTCCATAAAACTGTTTTTGTTTGTTTGTTTGTTTTGGAAATTCGCACAAAGCTACTCGAGGGCTATCTGTGCTAGCCGTCCCTAATTTTGCAGTGTAAGACTAGAGGGAAGGCAGCTAGTCATCACCACCCACCGCCAACTCTTGGGCTACTCTTTTACCAACGAATAGTGGGATTGACCGTCACATTATACGCCCCCACGGCTGGGAGGGCGAGCATGTTTAGCGCGACGCGGGCGCGAACCCGCGACCCTCGGATTACGAGTGCACGCCTTAACGCGCTCGGCCATGCCAGGCCTATAAAACTGTTATCGTGTGTTATTAAAACTGATATTGTTAGTTGGTGTAGTTTTATTTTCTTAGTAATACTTTTTGTTTGTTTTCTGAACGTGACGTTGTTATAGTTCATTAGAAGTGTAAGTTTTTTTTATGTTTACTTTCTTTAGAGCTGGTGTGGCTAAAAGTTACAATATCAATGGCTGGGAAGATTGCGATTACAGCCGCGTTTGCCATTGTTTACGTTTATTCTGCAGAAATGTTCCCCACTGTAGTACGAAATATTGGTGTCGGAACGAGCTCGACTTGCGCCAGACTAGGCTCTATGCTGGCTCCCTTTGTTAAAGAATTGGTAAGAATTCTTCTTAAAACCGATATTACATAAATACCTCAGAAATTAACAGGTAAAATATGGATATTTATTTTAGTAAAAATACAGAATATCATCTAGAGCTTTGAGTTACGTGAATTTAATTTATAGATATATAGAATTTGTTCACAAATATGAAACGCCTCCTATTTTATGCTTCTATTGTAACAACCGACTACAGAAAAATACTAAATAATGACCGTAGATTTGAAGATGGTTTAATACTTCATAAAAATCGATATTTGTAAACGTAGCATTATCTGTTTTTGGTGTACACTTCTGGACTTTATTGTGTTTTTATATCAGTCTAGCATGAAGTGTTGTTTTAACATTGTATCATTTCTCACTGTCGAACCTGTTGTTGTGTATGACTCTACTCTTCTGATTTACAAGATGTCTTTCTTAAGCCATCAGACACCAGAACTAGATGGAACTAATGATAAAAGTATGTTCATGTTTTCAGGGAACAGCTGTCCACCCAGACGTGCCATATGGGTTGTTTGGAGCGCTCTGCTTACTAGCCGGTTGTCTTATTTTAACCTTACCAGACACACACAACAAACCCATTACTGATACCCTACAAGAAGAAAATGGAATCGATTAAATCTTGGTTTGAAAGCGAAAACTAGTCTTACCACAACAGTTCTTACTAAATATAATGTTTTCTTATGACAGTAACAGGTTTGAAACATACTTTTATTTGCAGAATTGAATATATTGTAAACTATGTTATCACGATAAAAATGTCTGTATTTTTAAAATAAACATAATATGCTTTCCGCAGTTCAAGTACGGTCTTTGTATCTCAAGATAAACAATTAAACGCAGTAAGACTGTGACAACGTGAAACAACATACAAGTATTTTCGATCATCAAACACTAATGGTTAATTTCTAACTTTCTTCCAGAACTACAAGATATTAATTATTAATAATTGTCAGCCTATATTTCGTCTGTTCTTCTCTAGATAGATGGATTATTGCTGGGTTTGTATTTTCCTAAATAAAACCGCCGTCGCTCAGTGGGACAGCTGTAAGTCTTCAGATTTACAACTCTAAGATCAGGGATTCGACTCCCCTCGGTGGACACAGCAGATAGCACCAAGTGGCTTTTCTGTAAGAACACGCACACACAAAACACTTATTATTCCTACCATGTGTTGGACTGTACGTTCACAACACGTGCATCAAATATTATCTCCTCCTTAGTAAGTGTTTAGTATATAGTTATCCTGAAGAAGAACATTATATTACTTAATAGCAACAATTAAGAAACTGTATACGTTAGTCGGCAAAAAGAAAGTTTCTCTCTGTAGACCATTCAAATAAACTCCAGAAATCTGCGCGTCAAATGCAACTATCGCAAGTTAAGCACCATTTTGAGTTATATTCAATCATTAATGACCATACAATACTTAGTGACATTTATCAAAATCCGAAACAGGGGCTAATCTTAAATGCGTGAAGAAACCGAGCGATTATCTTGCCGGAATATGAATTCGATGTCTCGCGGTTGACGCCTTGTTATCTCAACAGCATAAAAAATTTAAAAATCTCGTTGTTTGGGTAAACATTAAAGTGACGGTCACGCAAATCTTATGAGTTAGAAATGGAACGTACTGACGGATTGCCTTTTCTATAATATAGAGATGTTGTAGGAAACTGTCAAAGGATCTTATTTTTAAGTTATCTGATGCTCAGCTTAAACCAATTATTCCTCTCTAAATATTTGTTTGTATCTTTTTATTTAAAAAACACGCACCAAAACTGCTACTTCACAACGTTTCCTTTCTAAACTTTTGGCTTTGAATGCATTCAAAAAGAAATTTCCGTGTACTTAACCATCTAATACCAAGAATATAAACTACAAACTGATAGAAACGTCTAATTATTCCAAATCACATCATGGTCGTCATCAATTGCATTAAGTCACGTCATTGTTTTATAATGAATTGGCAATGCTGTACATTGACAAGAATCCCCAGCCACAGCAAATCACGTCATTGTTTTATAATGAATTGGCAATGCTATACATTGACAAGAATCCCCAGCCACAACAAATCACGTCACCGTTTTATAGTAAATCAAAAGTTACCCCGATCCACAGCAAATCACGTCATTCTTTTATAATAAATCGAAAATACAATCAGTTCATAAGAGTAACCTGCAACACCAAGTTGTACCATTATAATAATTCTAAAAAACTTTCAGTTGATAAAAGTGCCCAACAAAAAAAAATCACGTCATTGTTTTATAACAAATTGACATTGCTATAAATTGATAAAATAAGTGAGGTTTAGGTTAGGTTACGTTTTAATTTATGTTAGGGTTAGGTCAGAGTTATATTAGGCTAGGTTAGGGTTAGGTTAAAGATATGGTTACATAAGATTAGTTTAGGTCAGGGTTAGGTTAATTTAGTTTAAGTTAGGTTTCAGGTTTGGTTAGGTTTAGATTTGGGTTAGGTCAGGTCAAGGTCAGGTTATGTTTAGTCTTATAGTCCAAACTTGTGTTAAGAGTGTTTAAATAATGATGATAATACTTGATTATAAAGAGTCAAGAAACATTATTAAGATACTCCGACATAAATCGTTTCGTATCGTGAGAAAAAGAAATCCCAGCACGGCTCAACCCCTTGCACAAACACATTTTCCTTGTAAAGGACATCGAGTAGTTCACTTTTACACGAAACTTGTTTTGTAAACCTGATTATACGTTACTCAATTAGACAGCGATAAGGCACAAACCAGACTGGTGACTCTAGTAGTTACGAACTTAGTGTCGTAGGAATGTGGACGAATCACTTGTTAACAGTTACATAACAAGGGGCTTGTATGTATAAACATGCTCTATGGTAGTGTTCTTCATACTCATTCTACGGACAAGTATGCAGACGAACATTTGTTTCATCTGGACAAAAATCTATTATTTTATTTTTCATGCAAAAAAACAACAACAAACAAACTAGAGTAAACTTAATCTGCCTTTCGGAATGATTCAATGTTACATTTGTTTAGTTCATTAAGTGTCAAAACATGTTTTATCTTGTTATTCATTTTAAATGTGAAATGACAGTTGTGTCAGTTAATAACTTTTCTTTATAAACTGAAAGTTTTATAAATAACTTGCTGATATTCACACCACCGCACACACACACATAAAAATTCTGATGTAAGTATGAGAGATTATACATCTTTAAAGGGAGACAACATCAAGATAAGACTTCATCATACATTTTTAAAGAAAACCCTCGTTTTGAAAGATACAAATCGTCTACGTCATCAGCACCCTTCTGATCTGGGTAACTCATTCAGGCAATGTTGTCGTGGATTCTTGTGCTATTTACTTATGTGGATCATTTCATAAACAGCTTCAACGCTGATTTGTTTTATGAGAAAGGTCATTGAGTACACTTCGTATTTGTCAGAAAATGACCATACAATTACAGTTTTGTTCCACAGAAGTCTTACCATATACAGTATCATTACATCCATCTGACCACCACAACAAACTTAGCATTATCTACTGGAACGTTTACGAAAGAGAAATTCGTTATAACTATATATTTAATATGGTAAGAGTAGATTTGTCTAACAGAAATATTATCATACATAACATCATTATATCCATCTGTCTACCATTTCAAACTTATATTTGTCCGTCTAGATTGTTATCTAAGAATGTCATTATATGAGTCTGGCAGACGAATTTTTCAATCTATCAAACTCCAGAAACAGCCTTAACAGTGTGGTTAACTAACTGATCACCAGAGTAGTCAGAAAGGTTCTGTAGTTTGACTGTTAGTTATAATCAAGGTTAATTATTACTTATTGTAATTATTATATTCATCTGTAATCAGTTATGACGTTTTTTGGCGTTGCCTTATTGAGAAGGTTGAGGCATTTCGTGATGACAGTTCCTTTGAACCAAAACAAATATAGGTCAAAAAAAAATTTTAAACCACGTTGAAAAACTGGAAATCAATGACAGAATTTTGAGAACTGTTTGTAATGATAAGAACAGTTATGTTTGTTAGTTAACCATGGACGAACTCCCTTCTGTATAATGTGACGTAAACAGGATATGCAGTTTTCAGCTGGTAGCGAGACTAGACCAAAGCTGTTTCGGCTATCACCATACTGGCCTAGTGGTTCAAAGTAAGCAAGACATGAACTTTTTAACATTCCTGGCCTGGCATGGCCGAGCGCGTTAAGGCGTGCGCTCGTAATCCGAGGGTCGCGGGTTCGCGCCCACGTCGTGCTAAACATGCTCGCCCTCCCAGCCGTGGGGGTGTATAATGTGACGGTCAATCCCACTATTCGTTAATAAAAGAGTAGCCCAAGAGTTGGCGGTGGGTGGTGATGACTAGCTGCCTTCCCTCTAGTCTTACACTGCTAAATTAGGGACGGCTAGCACAGATAGCCCTCGAGTAGCTTTGTGCGAAATTCCAAAACAAACAAACAAAAATTTAACATTCCTACACCCATTTCTTTGCATCATTTTAAATTTCAAAAAGAAATGTAATTTAAAAATATTACAAAGTAACGCAAATATTACTCGACGTAACTAAAAAATTAGAAATTATCAAAAAATTCCAGTAGCTCGGCCTGAAAAAGAAGGTTTCTTTTAAAAAGTAAAATTATACTAATTATACAGTTTACTGTAGCAGACTGGTCTACGTATTATATAGTTAAACTGAGTGACATTAGTATCATCAGAAAAGCATTTTTAGAGCTTATTAACAGTTTCAAACGTCACATCACACTTACGCAGACGGTGTTCAAAGCGTTGCATGTGACGTTCTTCAAATGACAGAATCTGATGAAAGTAGACACCAAGAACAATAAATCTGGCTATTGAAAATCCAAACATCATCAAACCAAAGGCCATAAATCAAGTATCAGTATCTATACCTTATTATATACATGTATATGTACGCAGAGACGTATTTAGGATTTCGGCGCCCCTCGGCACAAGGTTAGGTTGATACTTTTGCCGCCCCCCCCCCTCCGTGCCACAACTTGCACCAAGCATCACCATCACAACAACAGACAAACACAGTTGTTATCATTCAAAATAAACACAACGTTTATTTTCCAACACAATAAAAAATGAAACATCAAAATCAATTATCACTAAATATTATTCTGCGGCTGAATATACAGGCTTTCTCCTGGCCTTCTGTTCCGAAAACATGTTTATTGCATCGTCATAGTTTATTCTACAAACAATATCACTTTCAATGGCGAGGAGTGACAGGGCATTTAGTTTATCTTCTGCCATTCTTGATTTCAAGTAATTTTTCACACGTTTGAGAGCCGAGAAAGATCTCTCTGATGTACAATTAGTTGCTAGAATGCACAAAAACATGCGCATAGCAATATCCAGGTTTGGATATACAGTTTGAAGTCCTTTAGCTCGCAGATTTCTGTATACTGCTAACGCAGAAGAGTCATCATTTTGCACTTTCATACTCACAAGATGTGCGCGGAAATGTAGACATTCATCTACGAAGCTGACTTCCAAATCATTGGGGTAGAGTTTCAACAGTGTTCCAGCTTGACTGATGACATCAGTGGGTTCAAGATTTGTTATCTTGAACAAATATCCAAACCTTGCGTGGATTTCTACATAAGCGGTTTGTCTTCGCTGTAGTTCTGAGCAAAGTCTGTCAATGATCACATTGAAAACATTTACTCTAAATGCCTCTCTGCCTTCTTCCACTGCCTGGGTGTCACCATCTGAAAATTTTTGCTTCCTTTTTCGCTTAATTTCGTACGTCTTCATGCTGGACTTCAACATCGCCTTGTCTTCAAAATGATCAAACAGATCTCTTGAATCTTTCACAAACTGCAGCAAGGAAGCATAAAGCTCGACTACAAGTCCAATGTCCATATCAGCACTTTGCAGCTTTTTACTGGCAGCATTGAATCTTTCCAGTATTGTTCCCCAAACTGTGGACAAAATAGGTGTTTCTAGCGTTCCTAATTTGGAAAGAAGTCCAGCGGCCTCATTCCTAGCGGCTGGTTTTTCCATAGCATTTCCCTCTATGGTGGTGAGGGCATCAAACACTTGTTGCCAATTTCTGTTGAGGCTTTGACTAGCATCTTCACGAGCGGACCACCGAGTGTCACTGAGTTTCTTCAAAGAGAGACTTTCTTTATTTGCGGACAGGTGTTTTTGTAGAATTTTCCAACGATGCGTTGAAGCATTAAAGAAAACATAGAGACTTTGTAAGAGTTCGAAGAATGAACATGCTTCTCTGCAACATTCAGCAGCACACGTTCCTACAAGATTTAATGAATGTACTGAACATGGGATATACACAGCTAAAGGATTTTTCTCCATGATACGAGCCTGGAGAACACTGTACTGACCAGACATGTTGCTGGCGTTGTCGTAAGACTGTCCACGACATTCAGAAATGTCAAGCTCATATGACTGAAGCAGGCTAAGTACAACTTCTGCCAGCTGTTCAGCTTTGTGGCCCGGATTGGGTATAAAAGTCAGGAAACGTTCCATAGGTGTTACGTTTTTGTTTATGTTTTTCGTAGACTAAACGCAACAAAAAAACACAGATAACAGCTTGTATAATTTATTACACTAAACTATTAACAGATATAACATAAATTATATAATAACAATGACAGATATTAAGTTACAACATTCAAAATTAATTACAACACAAAAAAATACTAGTTTCAACCTTCAAAATTAATCATAATACAAAATGGTACTGGCCTGTATCTAATATAATGATCTAAAATGAAGTCTCAAATTCCAGTCTAGGGTGTGAATTTGGTCCCACGAAGAAATTCCGAAGTTTAAATGAAGAAGTTCAGAAACAGTTCACAGTTCAGTAAATTTGACGAAGTTCTTATCACGATGCCTCCGATGAACGTCTCAAACTTGCCGACTCTCAGCACAACCAGTAATTCAGATGAATCGTAGAGATTGACGAAATAAAATCACAGCTTCCGTAGATCTAACTTCACTCACAAATCACAGCAAACTTAAACTTTCTCAAACGAAATGACTGACTCTCTTCTTTTGAAATAAAACTAATGTCTGACCCTTCTTTCTTTCTCGCATCTTCGTCTGTTTTTATATTGTAGGCCTAGACTCCTCGAAACACCGCGAAACTTCTACAGAACTCCAGAGCAATCCGCGCATGTCCGTTCTTGCACGAGACTAAACGTCTAGACACGAGGTCTCCAGCATTTTATTTAAATACATATGATTGGTCTACCTAATTCTAGAAAATTCTAAATGTTATTTTAAATGAAAAACAACGTATTTTATTAGTTTAAACTTTGAAACAATAATGTAAATATGAAAATATAAATAATAGAAATGAGAATTTAAACACAACACGACATGTTGTCGTTTACAAAATATTTACACGACATTTACATAACAATAGGTGAACCATCACTGATCACGTACCTAATGATGAATGCCAACTGGTCAACATGGGATATATCTGGCGTCGAGTCCACGCTGATTGAGAAATATTTTGCAGTTTTGACGTCCTTTAAAATGTTCTTTAGAACAAGGTCTGCCATAAGCTGGATGAATTCGTCGCAAGTACTGAAAGACAGGTAAGACGTGGATCCCTTGCCAGCATTGCCATATCGGTGAATGTGATCAGCGAGGAAGGGGTCAAACTCCGCAACTAGTTCCAACGACATCATAAAGTTGCCGTTGTGTACTGAGCCAAATTTATCATCCTGACCTCTGAACGGAAGCCTACGTGAAGCCAATCTTTTCGCTACAACTACCACACGAGTGAGTACATTTCTCCAGTATTTGATTTCGTCGTGCAGCTGTATGGCCATCTGGAGATCTACACGTCCCAACATGTTGCCCCTTGCTACTAGAGATAAAACTGAAGACCGATGCTCAGGAGAGTTTTCATGCTCATTCAGCCGGACAGTAGCATTTTTCCAGTCATCAAAGCCTTTGTCAACCAGTTTGGATTTTTTTCCAAAATCAAATAAACGACAAGGAGCACAAAACAGTCTACCTTTGCTCTCTAAATAAACCAAATATGTCCGCTTACTTTTTCGCCATTTTGCAGTTTTCTTTCAAACATGCCTTTGGTTACAGATCTGATTTTTTCCCCGTCCTTTTTCACAGAGTTCTTGAAATCCGAGTCATCGTTTTGAAGGATGGCATGTGTGGCAATATAATCTTTTGTGTAATCATCTATTATTCACTCTGCTGGATCTGAACTTACTTTGTCTGAAAAACTTGCTGGAACCATTGACGTTTCAGGCACGCAACCGGCAGATCTTACTAGGCCTGCTGCTGATGACGTCACTTGTTCAAGCTGCAGTTCGATATGTTCGGGTCGTTCAGATTGTTCAAAACTGCTACTGCTAGGCCCGTCATGTGTATTCCCTCCATCGCTGTTGGTTTGAACATCATCGCTAGTAGGCTGTTCTTGCCTTTGTTTAGCAAAAAAAGCCTCCATCGTCGGTGTCTTATCCAAAACATCACGTGTGTTTTCATTTTTTAACTTTGCTATCTTCCTATAAGCTAGGCCTGGCATGGCCGAGCGCGTTAAGGCGTGCACACGTAATCCGAGGGTCGCGGGTTCGCGCCCGCGTCGCGCTAAAACATGCTCGCCCTCCCAGCCGTGGGGGTGTATAATGTAACGGTCAATCCCACTATTCGTTTGTAAAAGAGTAGCCCAAGAGTTGGCGGTGGGTGGTGATGACTAGCTGCCTTCCCTCTAGTCTTACACTGCTAAATTAGGGACGGCTAGCACAGATAGCCCTCGAGTAGCTTTGTGCGAAATTCCAAATCAAACAAACAAACAATCCTATAAGCTGCTCCACTCAATTTTCGGCGTATGTTACTCATGACGATATCACTAGAATCCACTGATCGTATACTGAGTATTGACAGTGAATTTGTTACTTTCACATCTCAGATCATCAGGATCTGAGTCATTTTCGTGGGATCGAGCTATTTATGGCAGCCGTGCGAACCTCACAGAGATCCGTGAGCCGTTTGACCCCCAGTGACCCTCGCCCTCACAAGAATTGTGCTTATTGTGGAGGTTTGGACACTGACAACACGATATAACTTACAGTAAGATATTGGGTGACGGAGGAATAAGTAAAAGCATAACGAACTCTACATTTTGACACCATTATCGCTTGTCACGTTATTATCTATATTGTCGATTATATTGTAAATATGTTGGTGAACCATATATTCGTCCGGCAGATAATGAGTTTTATGGTAGTTGGTAAAACAATTATCGACTTGCAACCATAAGTCTATCACAAAATATACACGAAAAAGGGGAGCTTCTGCACTACTGATTTATATTACTGCTGATGTAACCATGTTAACGGGTGCTGGGCTACTGACAATCAAATTATAAATTCTAACACACTTTACTATTTCAAATTCTATCCTACCAGTAACAAATACCTGTATCGCCCAAAATTTTCCAGACCCCGTGCGGTACAACCGCTTCCCCTGGGAGTCAACTTCATTGATAGAGCGCGGTCTGCGGCCTGCAAAAATGATTATGCGTGACACTCGCAGCCGATTCCGCCGACGCTCACCTGCTCCAGTGACTGTGCGCCTTTCTGTTCTGGTATTCTGGAGTCTGCCACTACCCCTTCTTTATTCCAACAAATGCCTATAATTGCTAGGGAATTTGAAGGAACTATTCTGTAAGGACTACATTGGAATCTAGACAAGTGCATATTCAATCAATCAATTAAAAATAATCAATTAAGCTAAACTGTGAATGATGAGGAAGAATATTTCAAACTATATTTTTCCAGATAATAGCCTGAAGCAACCGAAAATCCGAATTTTCGTATACGCAATTTCACAAAACAAAATACGCTATTAGGCCATGGTAAAATATTTTTTGTGTAGGCGTAGCACACTGAGTAGCAGGTAATTCATTGTTTGGTGTGTCAACATGAGTAAAAAACATGTTGGGGTTTTTGAAAAACACAAATAAATAACTGAGGTGAGGGCGGATGGGTTGATGATGTGGGGGAGGCGAGGCGTATTAGGTGGGACTCAGGGAGCGAGATTAGAAATCTTTTAAACTTGAAGCGACCGACCCGACGGTGTGGTGGAATAATGAATGTGTGTGTGTGGGGGGGGGTCCAGATTCAAGAGGTTACTGGGGCGGCATAAATGGCAGGGGGAATTAATAACCAGGGACTACATTTTAAAATGGTGTCCATTCTTTTTTTTTGGTCAAAATTTGCCGCCCCAGGCATGTGCCTCGTGTGCCTATGCGTTAATACATCCCTTATGTATGTACAATCGTAGGTGTTAGTCGGAAGGAAAAAGGGCGTTCGGAAAAGCGTCTCCAAAACTATGATGATTAAAAACACAACACATATTAGATATATTCACACAAATAAACAGTAAGAGCACTTAGTCGTCACCACCTACCGCCAACTATTAGGCTATTGTTTACAAACGAACAGTGAGATTAATCGTTAGTTATAATGCCCTCACGACTGAAAGGGAGAGCATATTTGATCACAGGTTTGCATCCCGGTCGCGCCAAACATGCTCGCCCTTTTAGCCGAGATGGCGTTATAATGTGATGGTCAATCTCACTATTTGTTTGTAAACAATAGCCTAATAGTTGGCGGTGGGTGGTGATGACTAGCTGCCTTCCCTCTTGTCTTACACTGCTAAATTAGGGGCGGCTGACGCATACAGCCCTCGAGTAGCTTTGTGCAAAATTCAAAACAAACATATTTGGTAGGACGGGGAGTCGAACGTCGTGAGATTCTGATTGCGTGTCGACCTCCCTAACCAACCTTTAGTACTAATATGTAGTTTCTAACATGTTTTATTCACAATCTAACTTCAGAACTAATGTATATATTTTCATAAAAACATTCCTTCACTACTAAAGTGTATGTCTTATTATATTTAAAAAAATTATATTGAAGTAACAACATATGTACATTGAGAATTTTATTATAGTTTTAATCTTACACGGACTATTTGTGGGGGGTGCAGGTAGAGTAATGGTGGGGTAAGTATTGGGGGGAAGGGAGCGTGTCCAGTCGCGCGATTCGTCATCCACCAATCAGCAACGGCCATGTGACTCACGTGTCGACAGCGAGTACAAACACACTTAATCACACCTAAACGGACACACAAGCATAAGTACATGCGCGTGCTCTCACATACTCGCTACTCACTGGTACACACATATATACAGTTGCAGACACATTCACACAGGTACATTTACTCACAGACACGAACACATACACCCATAATATCACCTAATTACATTGAACTAACGTAGCACACGTTTTGCTGTAGATACTTCTGTATGAGAGACATTTAATAAAATACCAAATGACTTCCTGTACTTGTTTCTTTGGTTTGTTTTGGAAATAAGAACAATGCTATACAATGGGCTATCTGTGCTATGCCCGCCATGGGTACCGAATCCCGGTTTTAAGCGGTACTTCTTGTACTTTAACACATTTGTTTTATTTCATGTTCCGGCATTAAGATAACTTGCTATATAACCAAACTCAGAAACTTATTATCTGTATAATAATAACACATTAAATTTGCTACCCATTATAAGACATTACACTGTATTTGGTTCAGTAAATGAAAACTCACAAATCCTTTAAAATGTACTATTTCACACTTATGTAAGTCTAATTATATAAACATGGTCAGTGTCCGAAGAAACGTTTCCATGTGTAATGTGTAAACTATTTTCAGTTCCTACTCTGGATCCTCCAGCGACAAACTCCAAACAACAACGTTTGTTAAAAATCTGTTAGTTTCGTAAATACTTCATTAACTTCTAGAATCTACCATGTAAGTGTGGAAAGTTATTAGTGTTACGTTAAGTGTTGTTCTTCAATCGCTCTCTTCCCAGGGGTGAGGAATTCAATATCAGCTTTAGTGTTTCTTCACATGACATGAATTGTTTTTTGTCTTCATCTAAACCTTTTTCATTCACAAGTCGTTAAGTGTTGCTGTTGTCGTTAAGAATCAACGACAGGTTCAATACACACGTTTTACTTCTACTGTTTGTTTAATTCATGAAACTAAATTCCAAAACAGCTAACCCATCGTCTTCACATAGTCTCACGTAGCACAGGGGTAAGTTTATGTAGTTACAACGTTCGAATGCGGTGTATTATTCACAAGTGAACAAAGCAGATAAACCAGTGTGGCTTTGTTCTTGTAAAAAAACAACATATTTTTTATCGTTATGTCATATCAGAGAAATAAAACATTCAGCTTTAATTTCATGAAATAAGAAACTCTCTAGAAACGGTGAGTATAAGAAACATCACCACGTGATTCAGACATTTTATTAATACGGTAACATTCAGGGATCTCCTGCAAAATTTTAATTTTTGGGTTTAAAATGATAAAAAGCAAGATCTTTTGAAAGTAAATCAAAAACAGTTTAAATGAACAAATAATCCAGTGACATTTATCCATTAGATAAATGGTCTGGTCGTAAAAGTACTTTAATTGCAATATAATATGTTCCTGAGGCAAACACTTTAATTAATTAGCTGCTCAAGCAAATACCATGTTTATCATGAATACCTCAGTATTTTGAGCTACTCGTGAGTTATTTTCAGAAATACCAAGACGTTAAATAATTTGTTCCCACCAGTCAGTAATCTGTAAATAAAGTTCTAGAAGGAGAATAGTTTTGTGTTGATGTACAGTTTATTAGAATATGCTTTAATCAGTTACTGAGATATAAAACTAGCAAAGTATGAATATCAATTCATAACAATTATCTCTCCAATAAACGTCGCTATAATAATAATTCACCCTTCTGTTGGCAACTCGAACATCTTTTCGTTTTGTCATTGGACGAAAAAATTCAAAGTAGAATTTTTATTTGTTTGTTTGTTTTGGAATTTCGCACAAAGCTGGTCGAGGGCTATCTGCGCTAGCCGTCCCTAATTTAGCAGTGAAAGACTAGAGGGAAGGCAGCTAGTCACCACCACCTACCGTCAACTCTTGGGCTACTCTTTTACCAACAAATAGTGGGATTAACCGTTACATTATAACGCTCCCATTGCTGAAAAAGCAATAGAATGTTAAAATGGATAACAGATTGATCTATATGTTTTTATTGCTACGATGGACTGATTATCTCCCTAAATAATACACAAGAATTAATTAATAAAGCCTTATACATATATTATGAAATACTCAACATAAATAATGGGTTATTATTGGTGTGGGAAAAGTTTACTCACACAATTACTTTACTTGTTGTTGTTCTGAATTAAGCACAAAGCTACACAATGGACTATCTGTGCTCTGCCCACCACGGGTATCGAAACACGGATATTAGCGTGTAAGTCCGCAGACATACCGCTGAGCCACTGGGGGCCCAATTACTCTACACTCTAACAGTTAATGAGACCTATTTGCATTGTTAAACTTTTATCAAAATTAACTCGAGCGTATAACGTTCATTTTACTATTTCATAATGGAAAACGATTTTGGATTAATATCCAAGTATTTTACTTTTCGTTCCGACCTGTCGTTTGTACGACTGATTGTGTGTTTGTTTTTTGAATTTCACACAAAGCTCCTCGTGGGCTATCTTTGCCAGCCGTCTCTAATTTAGCAGTGTAAGACTGAAGGGAAGACAGCTAGTCATCACCACTCACCGCCAACTCTTGGGGTACACTTTTACTAACGAATAGTGGGATTGACCATTACTTTATAACGCCCTCACGACTAAAAGTGCGAGCATGTTTGGGGTAACGGGGATGCAATACCGAAACTCTCAGATTTGGAGTCGCACGCCTTTACCAACTTGGCCATGCTGGGCCGCGTTTGTACGAACCATAGAAATTAAATTTTGATATTAAAGATATTCTCAACAAAAATTTGGCCATCTATACAATTGACACCATATTTACTTATAAAGATCGAACTGTCATTAGAGAGTAAATTTTAACGATTATTTTCACCTACTATTAAAAATCCTTAAATTCACGAACAATGAAGGTTATAACAGCAACACTTTTTATAGAGATATACCATTTTGAAACGAACTCAAATTTTAATTATACAGAAAAAATAATTTAAAAGATTAACAGATATTTAAACAAAATCTTATTCAGAAACATCAAAGTAAGAGAAATATGACATTATGTGCACGTTTTATTGTATATAAATATAAATCTCACACATTCTACGAGATCAGTAACGAGAGTTGATAAATTCCAAAACAAGCATATTTTGGTGCAAAGTAGTAAACTGGAGAATAAAATAGTCTACAGGTTTATTTCTCAGGCAGTTAGATATCTCATCTATATAAATAATATATTAGAATTAATTCCGTTGTTCATATATGCCTATCCATAAATTTCCCATAAAAATGTTGTATAAGTGATGAAGTAAAAAACATTTCAATCTACCACTCATACAATACTCATTCTAACACAATATGAGACCTTCTCTTCACAGAAGGAAATTTTTTTTATTAAAATTTATGTATCATAGGCAGAACATTATCCTGTTAATGATATGATTCCAAAATAAATAGTGATTCAAAAGATTTCTTTAGCATAACATTTATATAACTCTTATACCTACTCACAGCAAGTTGCCCAGACATTTATATAAGTGTTATATTTACTTACATGTTGCCCTTTTCGACAAGTGGAAGGATGTAAACTTCATCACCCTTTTCCTCATCAGAAAATAAGTAAAACATTTTGCAGAAGTATAATGTCTCAGTACTGAAATAAATTTATTAAGCTTTGACCTGCAGTTTGTACGATCAATAGAACTGATATTTGAATATATTTAAATACTTTTATCAACTTATTACGCTGTTAGCTCCAACGTATAAACTAAAGAGTGCATCATTGCCAGTCCTCTCTTGTTCTGGCAGGATGTCTTGCTCCATTGCCCCAGGGTAGCATAACCTAATTCTTGTTTTCCATGTGTAACCATAGACTATTCGATGCACTTGTATCAAGGAATCATCTTCAACTATAACATCTTTAAAGTTCATTATTCATTTCCTTCTCTACTCCTTCAGCTTTTCTTCCCTCCAATCTTCAGTACAACTCACAGGGTTGAATTTGATGATCAGTGAGGTCATTATGATTAATTTCACTACCCTCAACCCTAATACTACAGTTTCTAATTTCCTGAATGTCATTGTTAACCTGAGCTGATTACCTTATTGTAGGTAAAACCTTAAGCTCCTGTTGTCATTTCCCATACTTTATATTTCTTTTTATCTATCACCTAAATTTTAGCTAGGACAGTTACCAACCTGCAAACTCTACATATAAATTCAACATCCTCACCAAGAGCCTTCCTAAAATTGCTCCGTAGTCCGGATACCTGGATAAACTATATATGAAAATAAATCACAATTTTTCTTAATGTATTACTGGTAATAACAGTCTATCTCCTACTCAGTATACCTCATGTTCGATGACTGATATGAAAGTCATCGACATTGAACCTGACAGTAAGAGGGAGTTGTTCAGCGATGGCATTAATCTTAACACCGAAAAGTGTGACACTCAAAACACAGCTCGGAGGGACTCCAAGTTCCTGTGGAAAAGAACAGGAAAGTTTCGAACCCACAGAAACTTGGAATCTCCTGTCTATTAAAAAAGTTTCAATAAAAATGGGCAAATGACCACATCACCCATATATATGGAGGTCTCACAAAATGTCATACCTCCATGTTGTATCATAAGCCGTTTCAATGTCAAAGAATATTGATACAAGATATTGTTTCAGAAAAGCTTTTCTGATTGACGTTTCAAGTAAAATCAGGTCGTCCATGGTGGAGCTCTGTTGTCGGAACCCACACTGGGTGGACGAAAAGAGGTAGTTTGATTCGATGGACCAAGGCAACAGGTAGAGAGAACAAACAGTGAAAGTACGACCCAAGGAAACACAGATGACAACGGCCTTGAAGGGTGTGTCAAGTGGCGTATGTCAGGCAACTATAACGTGACGTCTTTTTAAGTGACTGAACCTCTGACACTGGAAACATCAGAGAGGGTTTGGAATGTACAACTGTTCCCTGCAATTAAGATAACCTGCCTTGATAGTGGCAGGTGCACGTGGTGATGTAAATGTCAGAATGAGGATATTGTTCGGTAATGTAACTCCATCTTTGTGAGTGGAGATACGCCTCGCTGCAGAAACTCGAGTGGAGAACCCAGCTAAAATCTCTGACTCGGTGATGTTCTTCAAATCCCCCTCAACAATAACTGTTGGATGTTTCCACTGATATGTCTCCAGATCAAAGCTTGATTTCTAACTTTGGACAGTTAGCAAGTCCCTAAAGTCCCTTCTGAATAAAAAAGGAAGACATTTACCCTCATGGTTTCTCTGAAAGAGAATGTAGGACAAGAAAATGAGGAACAACTGGTGGTACAGACGTTGAAGATTGCTGATCAGAATCTTCAAGACGTGATTGTTTTCCTATTGACTGTTTTTTCACTATTTTATTTAAATTTTTGTTTGGAGGATCCATAAGAGAAAAGAAAATTTTGATGCCCTCTGACCCCACCCACCATTGAGCCCTATGAGGAGACGCACTACAGTGTCAAGCAACGACAGGGTTTCGTGAGCACTACACCCAAACACCTGCATCAGACACAAAGTCCACTACACCTGTTGAGAACTTTTAACACTGGTACCTGGTTGACCATAGCCCAAGTGAACAGCTGATTGATCCAAGGGAAACCAACCCAAGGCTACCTGTCTATAGGGATTCAAGGTCAAAGTGGTGTGTTATGGTTGGACCCCCAACCAACAGGTACCTCTCCTCCCCTTCACAGATCACCACACACGGTAAACAAGTTGATGGATGTTTTGATCCCCGAAGAGGTAATCTGAAAGAACAGAACCTTCCCTGGGAATTTCCCTCATCATATACAGGAGTCCACACTGAGGGGTGAGAATAAGAAATGCAGTAAAAATTAAAATAAAGAAATAAAGTTGTTGTATGGAATAAAATACAGAATGTGATATATAAATTTTTCGAATCAATTATATACGTGTGTGCGTGTATAACAAATACTTAAAGAAACACATTAGGGATACTGTGCACACGAAAATTGTGACCATAGTGACAACTACCAGAGCACAAAACTTTAATGATACAAAGAATTATCACAGAGAATATTAGGCTGGAAAGTAAGTAACGTTTTTATGCAAAAAGTTGTCATTTGGTTTGAGGAAAAGAACTTGCAAATTTATGCCTTTTCTCAATGTCAATATTTTAATCTTTGAAGCAATCCAAAGTTGACTATGTGAGAAATGTCTCAACAGCTCCATGTAACAATCATTACCTAAATCTAGGAAATTGGAAAAGTTTCAAAACTTGGACACTAGGTTTTGGATAATTAACATGTTGAGACAGTCACTATTTGTTAATCTTTGACAACAATAACTTCTCATGAACCAATTCTGGAAGTGTATTTTTTAATGAGCATACTCAACGTAAGAGACAATTGTTGAATCTCTGTTACACACCTGTACCAACACCGAAGAATGGCTTATATAAAAAAAAAGTTTTGCCTTGTGTTTGGTGGGATCTGGGAGGTGCAGTTTATCACAAAATTTGTTATCCAAATCACAGCTGAAAGATATTGTCATCAGTTGGAGTGCTAACACCAAGCACTGATAAGGAAAAGAACTACACTAATCAGTATAGAAAACTAATGTTTTTTCACGACTTAAGATTGTGTTTTGAATCCTACATACTTCATACATGACCAGAGAAAAACTTCAGGCCTTAAAATGGGAAGTTTGTCCTATTTACCAGATACTGCTCCATCTGATTATCATATTTTAAGATCCTCACGGCATTACTGAGATGAAAAAATGTTTGTTAAAAACGAAGAACTCAAAACTGACTTAAGATTGTTTTTTAATCCAAATTCAAGGAATTTTGTTCACGTGTAATCCAAAATATGGAATAATGACATATAAAATGAAGTCAAATACAGTGGTATCTTGGTTCTTGAATGACTCCCTTCATGAACTATTCGGTTTTCGAACATACTGTTTGAGAAAAAAATGTCTCGGTTCCCGAACAAAGCTGTTGTGGCTTGAACCCCTGAAATAACTTGATTGATAAGCTGAATGACCCTTCAACCATTTTTGGCTCATGCCAAGTTTGCCCAAAACATTTTACCCACACCTGTCACTTAGTCTACACCCCCACTAAAATCTGTTGTGAACGTTTCTTTTTCTTTCTTTTTTCCTAAATATTCTGATTAAATTAGTCATCATGAAGTCAAAGAAGGATAATGAAAGCAGCAAACCAAAAAGAAATGTTGTTTGAGCCACAATAGAGGTGAAAAAAGATCTCATAACGAAATATAAGAATGGTGTTCGCTCGTCTGACCTTGCTACAAAGTTTGGAATGGCAAAGTCTGCAGTCTGCACCATATTGAAAAATAAAGGAAGTGATGTTGCAAAAGAAGTGACTGTGCTTGTGAAACAAAGATCACAAACAATGGAAGAGGTATAAAAACTTGTTGATTTGGGTAAATGAAAAACAGTTAACTGGTGATAGCGTTTTTGAGACCATCATTTGTAAGAAAGCGAAGCAGTTTTATGCTGACCTCCTAAGAAACACCCCTGGAATGAGTGCTGATCCAAGTGATGTCTTTAAGGCTAGTAGGGGTGGTTTGAAAAATTTTGGAAGAGAAGTGACATACATAGTGTGGTGAGACATGGGGAAGGTGCCAGTTATAACAAAGATGCTGCTGATAAATTTGTTAGGGAATTTAAGGACTGTGTAGAAGCAGAGGGTTTCATTCCCGAACAAGTGTTCAACTGTGATGAGACAGGCCTTTTCTGGAAGAAAATACCAAAGACGACCTACATCGCCAAGGTGGAGAAGTTACTGCTGGGACACAAGCCAATGAAGGACAGGTAAACTCTGTTGTTATGTAATAATGCAAGTGGGGTCTTAAAACTTAAGCCTTTGCTTGTGTACCTGTCATTCTGAAAACCCAATTGTTTTTAAGAAAAATTATGTCCTGAAAAGAAAACTAAATGTCATATGGAGGGTTAAGAGTAAAGCATGGGTAACCAGGCATTTTTTTATGGAGTGGGTCCACGAAGTGTTTGCCCCAAGTGTAAAGAATTACCTCACAGAAAAACAGTTGGCACTCAAGGCCCTTCTTGTGATGGAAAATGCACCTGCTTACCCACCAGGCTTGGAGGACAGGTTGGTAGAGGAGTAGTTTCATTATGGTGGAGCTCTTGTCCCCTAACACGACTCTTCTCATTCAGGCCATGGACGAGCAAGTTATATCAAACTTTAAAAAACTCTACACCGAAACACTGTTTCAAAGGTGCTTTGAAATGACCTCTGACACAGAGTTAACCCTCAGAGAGTTCTGGAAAAATCACTTTAATAATCTCCATTGCTTGAGGATCATTGACAAAGCCTGGAGGGAAGTGTCTTTGAGGACCATGAACTCAACCTGGTAGAAATTGCAGCCAGACTAAGTAGCAGATAAAGATTTTGAGGCTGAGCCTGTTGTTGAGGGTATTTTCTCACTAGGCAAATGTATGGGTTTGAATGTGGGTGATGATGATGTGGAGGAGTTGGTGGAAGAACACAACACTGAGCTCACCACGGAAGAACTCCAAGACCTTCAGAAGGAGCAGCAACAGAAGACAACTGAGGAAGTGTCTTCAGATGAGGAGGAGGGGAGGAAGGATGTTCCTAGTTCACTAATCAAGGAAATGTGTGGAAAATGGGGAGAGTTACAAAGTTTTGTGGAAAAATTTCACCCTGACAAAGCTGTAGCAAACCACAGCATAAACCTTTTCAATGGCAATGCCATGTCTTACTTCTGAAACATTATAAAATGCAGGCAGAAACAAATCTTATTAGACAAGTTTTTAGTGAAAAATAGGTCCAGTGAGTCTCAAGCATGTTGTAGCAGTGCAAAGAGAGAGAAAAGAGAAAGAACCCCAGAAGGAGGGTTACTTGACGTTTTTATGGAAGGTCTCTTCCCTTCCAAACAATAATAACCGTCCTACTCTCCATGTTCCTCACCACCTTTCACTTACGCCATCAGCTCTCCTCTGCACAGGTAGAGTGCAGTTAAATTTCTTATTTATTGTTTCTTGTACTGTGTTTATAGTTTTTGTGGTTGACTTTATGCATGTATTATTGTACAGGTATAAATAAGCAATATTTTCACTTAAAATGTTTTATAATGCATAATTTTTGGAGGTCTGTCATGGATTAATTTAATTTATAGTATTACTTATGGGGAAAATTGATTCGGTTTTCAAACAGCCTTCTGGAATGGATTAAGTTTGAGAACTGAGGTACAACTGTATTGTCGTGACTTAATTTGTTAATTGAAGGCTGGTTTTTGTTCTGTTTATTAAAGTATTTAAAAAACAACTTTTCTTCAGTCTGATACAAAGAAAAAACAACTTGAACTATACACTAGTATTTCCTGTTGTGAACTGTTTGCTGTAAATGTACAATAGTTTTCATGCTGTTAATTATAGTTTATTTTTCCAAATATCCTGTGTTAACTCTCTCATTTCAGCCAAATTATTTTACTTCAAGTTTTCAGTTTTCACATAAATCAATACAATATGAATAATGTTAAAGGTCTGTGGAGGACAAGCCATGGATGTGAGAGTTATATCAGATTCTTTACTGTCAACATACTGGTTCACCACACTCGATATCTCCATGTTTCTAACTCACGGTAGTCATAAAGTGACTTATTTTGTACAGATTGAAAATACCATTGGATCAAATGTAGCTCAAAACTTAGTGGTTTCCCATCATGCTTTACTGTAGATATTGTACTTTCACTGTTATACTGTTCTCTCCTCCACCACTGAATGAAGTTTTCATTGATCTTGCTGAACTATTTGGATATAGATTGATGTTGAAACAGCATAAATTTCCAGCTTTGTTCATTTCATCATGTGTGGTCCAATACCCATCTAAACCTTTTGGTCAGTAACCTATTTTTAGCAGTAGTTTTGAGCCAGCTAAATGTCCAGTGAGAGCACTTTATGTTAATGTGCATGTTACTGTTTTCAAGGTAACACTCAACTATATTTACTGTAAGGTTATTGTCAAGATTTCTCTTGTTAATAAAATACCACAAATTGCTTAAGTTCACTTTTAGTTTCTGATTTATACCTCAATCGCCTGTGATATAAACAGAGTCAGTTTCATTTGCCCTCTTTAGACTTGTATACAGCTCTTACAAAAAGATGAAAAGTTTTCACATGGAATCTCTCTGACAATCCAAAAAATGTTATTTCTACATGTTTATCCTGTGACGTTTCAGTATTGTGAACCACAACAGGAACTTTACTACAATTAATCAGGATAGTATATTTGGTTTTTATAATCTCTATAGTTATGTACACTTTCTGATTAGGTGGATGACAGCCAATGATAAGGTAAACAATCAAACATGATACCACTTATTTTCACATAATACAGAAGTGGAATTCCCACAGTATTGTCCATTCATCCTCTTTATCCTTTCTATACTTGTTTTCATACTGTATATTATGTTATTTATACAAAGGGCAATAAACAGGTTTTGTGTGTGTGCATGCGTACACACACTCATACATTTGTATTAAAGCAGAGGTTCCCAAATTGTGCTCTCTGGTAATACTTTGAGGTACTATTAGGAGCACTGTCCACAGTAATACATCAAATTTATGATTTCACCATTTTAACTGAAATAACAATGAATAAAGTAAAATGCTAGGATATTATAAAAATAATATAGTAATATATACAAATCCAGAAATTAATAATTGTAATTAGCATAAATTATGCAAATTCATTGATCACCTCACACTGTTGCCTGCCAATTTCACAAAACAAGACAGTTGATTTCCAGTTGAACTGATACATATAAAATCATAGAATAGAAGTACAATAAATATGGAACCAGATCTCTGTTTAACACTGCCAGACATTGACCCAAGAATTTGTAAGATTGTTTCAGTTAAGCAGTATCATATTTCACATCAAAGTCTTTTTTGATATTTGAAGTACTTTTGAATTCTTCCATCTTCATATCTCTTTTCTTTGTTGTTGTTTTAAACTAGAATCAAGCTATAAAGGAAGTAAAACATGCATGTAATACACCAGTTACTTTCTAAAAAACTGTTTTTAATGTGTGTGTGTGGTGTGCCAGTACAGTAAAAAGGTTGAGAGGGTCTGCAGTTTGGCAAAGTTTGGGAACCCCTGAATTAAAGAATTTGGAATAAAAATGCCCATAAACCTAATTAGGCATGGGGGAGCATATACACATGTAAAAGAGAATTAGCAGAAAACACATGTACACTGAACAAAACTATTACATGTGTAGGTATGTTGATGCGTATCTTAGCATTTTAAACACATGAAAAAAATACCAAAGTTATTAAAATAAACACAGGTATGAATTATTTTCCCACAAAAATTATTTGCAAAATAATTATGCCAAATGAAAGCTGTGTACTGAAGGCATGAGGATACTTGTTATTCTAAGTGGATGCATGTTATCACAATCAGAATTCATACATGTCTGTTAAGAACTTAAAACTTACTGTGCACCAACTTTCAAAAGTAAATTTAATAATTGTTACTGTAATAAAACAGATGAAAACACAACTTCTGTCTTCACTAAAATTTATTTACCTTCCTCCCCACCTGTACAATTGAACAATCAAACAAAAAAAACATCAATGTTCATAAGTTTCAAATTTCACCTTTCATTCTCATCAGACTTTTCCAGCTAACAAAGACATTAATTTTTGTTAAAAATTAGCTTTTATACACATATTTGTACTGACTATTATTGTCTGAGAAAATCAATTATGAAGAAAACCAGTGTTCTTCCACATGCAAAATTGTTCAGACACTACATTAAATTCATCAATAAAAGTACACTTTCTAATTAAGATTGTTGTACCTGAAAAACAAGTGATAAGTAAAATGCCTTGGAATTTTTAACTTATAAAAATGTTTCTCCAGATCTAGTCTACAATTTCTTTTAATAGGTTTCTTGTAAAAAGAGCATTTTTTAAAATGTATTTTCCAGAATTAAAGCTTTCTACATATATATATATTTATGTGAACACTACTCTCTTCCACATGTACATCTTTATCGTTCTAGTTTCTAGAAATACTTCCCATTTCTCTAAAATTATGTACCAAATAAAAACAAATATAACATAATGCACACAAATACAATTTCAAATTTTGAAATTAAAAAAACAAACAAACCAAGGAAACATAACACTAAGCACAGACATTCTCGTTTCCATTTTCTGCTTGGTAGGCTACACAGATTGTTTTGTAACAGTCAAAACACGTTGTGAAAGTTTCATGTAGCTTTGTAGCGTTCTCAAAGTTGTTGATTCTGTCAATCTTGTTTTTCTTTTATTTACACATTTTATTTAAGCACCACTTCCATTAATCACAGATGGCCAATGCTTTTAATTTTGCTTTATAATGTAATTGTTTGTAAAGCACAAAACCGCATGCTTTTGCCACCATGGGTATTACAGCTCAGTTTTGAGCTTTGTAAATCTGCAGACATACCACTGTGCCACTTTATAAAGTTATAATAGTTACAAATATTTGCTTTTCATCATTTCTTGTGCACATGTTTTTCCCGCTGTAAATTAATTTTGAAAAATTGCTACACACATCTTTCAGAAAACTAAATCCAGCACCAATAGTTTTGCACAGATCAGAGTCTGTATGTCATAATTAAATTTCAGATTATCAAAGTTGCTTCCAATGGATTTGTGAATTCGTACCAAATTTATTTAACAAGGGGCTATTTTTACATATTTTATTCAAATCAGCTTCCAAATCTTTTGAATAATATACCATTACTGTTATAATATAGTTAAAAAACCACGAATTTCCTATGTCATTAATGAAGAACTGAAATACAGATGAAGTTATAATACATATGTAAACATTAAAAACAAAATCCTTTGATTTTATTATCATTTTCATCCTCACACAAAAATGACATTTAATTAGAATATAGATTTCTCTATTAAATAAAATAATATTTCAATCCAGTGATATCCAAAGGCACTGCAAAGTTGGGGTACTGAGGTAGACATGCAGATTTTATGATGAGAGACTGAAAGTATAATAGAGTTGCTAAAACCAGCTCAATCTATGGAGTCCTGGGATTAAAAGCAAAACACAGTCAACCTTGAGTCATCACCGATATCTTGTTAAAAAAAATTAAAATTATTATTACCACAACTTTCTTTCAAAACTGCATATTCAACAACAACCAAAAAAACAAGGTTCTTCAACATTGGATTACGATCCTATATCAGTTAAAAGGTTGGTTTTTTTTGCAATATACAAAAACATTGGTTAGCTTGTATAGACCAAAGCAGTAACTGTGGTGCAACATAATTACAAACAAAAAATGTAAGGTGGTTTGCTAAGGACATCATATATCATCTACAGCAAACATCTTGGAGCTAAAGACCAGTATAACAAATGTCAGAGCTGCTGATATTGAGATGTTACAGCAAACACTGACTGAAATTAAACATAGTTAAACCTGCCGAGTGCCACTAATGGTGCACATGTAGAAGTCTATCAACATGCCAATAAAATCTGATGAGTTGTGCTACAACAAAGAAACCTACATGATTGTATTTCCTTCAGTAGTTAATTATCAAACTTTAAAATAGGAATGATAATTTTGAATACTTTGAATTTTAGTTGTGAGCTTCAGTCATTTCTTGTGGACTTACGATAAGAATTTTAAAGTAACAAACATTGCTGTTGAAATATGAACATAACATTTAAAGATTCTTCCATTTTTGCATACAAAATGAAAAGGACTCAAAGCAGAATGAAAACACTCAATGAATCCCAGTAAATACACATTCTGCTCAACTTGTCATAACTGTTGGGATTGATATATTTGACAACAGAAAAACATGACAATGCAAATAAAGTTCACAGAAAATTTGCAAACAATATGTATGTTAAATATAGTAAAGTAGCAATTTCTAATAAAGAGAAAACTAAATAAAAATATTAGAAAAGTAATCAGAATGATACTAGATAACAGTACTATAGGTCTAGGATGAGATGTTAATTTTTTATTAGTGGAAGCTCCTTGAAAAAAGGCTTAGAAAAGGAATTAATAGTGTGAAACTGTCCTTGTTTTCTTGTAAGAAAGTTTTTTAATGGAAGTAAAAAAAAATGATATGTAAAATATTTTTACAGACTCATCTTGTGTTATCCCTATTACAGTAAACCTTCTTGAATTTACAATTGAAGGCAAAGAGACCTTCGATAACATGGCTGTATCACACAAAAAAACATCCCTGGAAAAATGTTAATTTACTTTATTCAGTGAACTTCCTTCAAAGATAATAACAGTTGGTGTAAAATCCTGCTCTTTGCCAATCAGCTATTTAAGGAGGAAGATATATATACAAACGTGATCACCAAGGAAGGGAATGACTTGGATTGTAAAATTTGTACAAGGATTATAACATAGGATGGGAAATCAAAAGATGGAATCTCCAACAGAAATATTTCTCAACTAAAGATAAATAGCAATGTATAAATAAACTTTTGTTTAATCCAGATTGTTAAATCCTCTTTCATGATAATGAATAATATTATGAAATGATTCAAGCAAATAACTAAACATTAAAATATCCTATATCATTTTAGCTTATGTGAATGTTCCAACTTGTTCAAAATTTAACTTTTATTTTACCATTTAAATGACAAGTAAGTAAGTATTTTTTGTAAAAACTCGAGCAGAAAAACATTTCTGGACCTCTGGGAAGGGTTTTATTAGCATGAAAAAGATAGTCTTTTAAGCAAGAAGGAACATACATATAAATATAGATGTCACGTTTATGACACTCTCTTGACACATTCAGAAATGTTACAAATTGCATAAATAACAGTTCAAATCAGCTGGTTCACTTGGGCTGTGGTCAACCATGTACCAGTGTTGAATGTTCTCAACAGGTGTTGCGGACTTTGTGTCTGATGCAGGCGTTTGGGTGTAGTGCTCACAAAACCCTATCGTTGCTTCAAACTGTAGTGCGTCTCCTCATAGAGCTCAATGGTGGGTGGGGTCTGAGGGCATCAAAATTTTCTTTTCTCTTATGGATTCTCCAAACAAAAATTTAAATAAAATAGTGAAAAACAGTCAATAGGAAAACAATCACGTCCTGAAGATTCTGATCAGCAATCTTCAACATCTGTACCACCAGTTGTTCCTCATTTTCTTATCCTACATTCTCTTTCAGAGAAATCTTGAGGGCAAATGTCTTCCTTTTTTATTCAGAAGGGACTTGCTAGCTCTCCAAAATTAGAAATCAAGGTTTGATCTAGAGACATATCAGTGGAAACATCCAACAGTTATTGTTGAGAGGGATTTGAAGAACATCCCCGAGTCAGAGATTTTAGCTGGGTTCTCCACTCGAGTTTCTGCAGTGAGGCGTATCTCCACTCACAAAGATGGAGTTACATTACTGAACAATATACTCATTCTGACATTTACATCACCACGTGCACCTGCCACCATCAAGGCAGGTTATCTTAATTGCAGGGAACAGTTGTACATTCCAAACCCTCTCTGATGTTTCCAGTGACAGACGTTCAGTCACTTAAAGACGTCACGTCACAGTTGCCTGACATACGCCACTCGACACACCCTTCAAGGCCGTTGCCATCTGTGTTTCCTTGGGTCATACTATCACTGTTTGTTCTCGCTACCTGTTGCCTTGGTCCATCAAATCAAAATACCTCTTCTCGTCCACCCAGTGTGGGTTCCGACAACAGAGCTCCACCGTGGACCACCTGATTTTACTTGAAACGTCAATCAGAAAAGCTTTTCTGAAACAATATCTTGTATCAATATTCTTTGACATTGAAACGGCTTATGATACAACATGGAGGTATGACATTTTGTGAGACCTCCATATATATGGCTGATGTGGTCATTTGCCCATTTTTATTAAAACTTTTTTTAATAGACAGGAGATTCCAAGTTTCTGTGGGTTTGAAACTTTCCTGTTCTTTTCTACAGGAACTTCCAAGCTGTGTTTTGAATGTAACACTTTTCAGTGTGAAGATTAATGCCATCACTGAACAACTCCCTCTTACTGTCAGGCTCAATGTCAATGACTTTCATATCAGTCATCGAACATGAGGTATACTGAGTAGGAGATAGACTGTTATAAAAACAAAGTAATTTTTCATATTTCACTTGGGTGCTTCACACGCTTCTTTGTTTGTATATCCCCTCACTCTAGAGTATGAAGGACAATTTTTTGGCCTCCATTTTAAGTTTATCCTACAGATTACCACTGCCAACTATAAAGTTAAAATATTTATTGAAGATCACAACACTTTTTTAAATTCAATGTAAAATATAAAAATCAGATAACATTTGTGAAATTGCCTACTTTTAAGTAGAGGAAATTGATAAAGACAATAAATTTCATGGAATCATTAGTTTTTACAAAGTATATAATTGTTTACAAGTAACTTCTCTTAGGAATTTAAACCAACAATCTTATCACACATGTAAATGAAAGAATTCAATGAAAGTATTTGTATTTAAAAGAATATCTTAAATGTAAGTTCTATTTATCCTGCATATTTTCATACATGTCCACTACAAATATTTAGTACCTTCATTATTTTGTGACATTTACATTTTTTACAAACAAGTACATCTGCATACCCACCCTTTTATAGCAGAAAGACATATTTCAAGGGACATAATACTTCAGGTATAAACATTTCAAATGTAAAATATTTTTTGAAAACAAATATCAGTATCATGAGAAAGAGTAAGAAAAAGAAAAAAATATTTGTTTAGAAATCTTATATACAACAACATGCACACTATATTTCATCAGAAACACGGTTTAACGTAAGTATAGAAGGAATGAAATTCCTGATTTTTAGAAACTTAAATAAAGCTCATGTTGAAGGAACTTCAAACAAACCTTCTAGTTCACAGATGTTCTACAACCAATAGCAATTCAAATTGGCTTGAAATAAAAGTTTCCACTTGTATACTTATAGTGAATATATTATCTTGATACTGTAAGTCCTAAAACGAAATCAAATTCCTAAAAACCAGAATTGTTGAACCATTTACAAGTGAAATATATTTATCTGTAACTTGGTTATCACATTTAAAATTTATTTTCCTTAAACTTTTGTTCAGAGTAAAATTTAGTTTGCACTTAGAGCTATTCACTTACATACAACTACCACATGCAATCAACCTTGAACAGCTTATTACAATCACACTGCTGTAGCCCTCTACCAATGGGAAGGTCACACAATCTCTACATAATCACTCGTTTTCTCTAGACAAGGCAAAGAAAATTAACTGGAAGTCAGAAAGATCAGGAAAGAATTATCTGTTTTATTTGTTTTGTTTTTATGAGAGTTCACAATTGGCTATGTCAATTATATTCTCAGAAAACTTTCATTTCAACACTGGCCTCTTAGAAGGAGGAGATGGGTTTAATATTTTCCATTCTCCTCTGTTCAATACAGATTTTATTAAGTAATAACTGTGAGGTATTGACGGCAACTTGGTGGTTTCCCTTGGCACCAGGAATGAGAAGTGTAAGATGTTGTTCTTCATGTAACATTGTATCAGATGACAATCACCTTCTTCCATTCATTTTATTTTTTTTTATCAATGAGGAATTTGCAATGTGTTGAAATGTGTACATTAATCAAGGTACCAAAACATGTATATAAACTACATGAAAATGACTGGAAAATAAAACAAACAAAAGTCATCACACCAGATCTTCTGGGTATTTTGGTGAATAAAAATTGGTAGAAGGAAAATCCAGAGAAAAAGGAAGCTGCATAATTATATAAGTTATGGAAGACAAATGTGTTACTTTTAGTTCACATACCAGTATGTGAGATCGCCAAAGACAAACAATGAAAAAGAGGCTGTGCTTTGTTGAAACTGGCAGGAGATGTGAAAATGTCTATGGTCTGACTCACCCAAAGAAAAATATGCAAGATGGATCATTTGGTGATCCTAAACAGTTAAAGCAGAAAAGGATACATGTAGAGATTCAGAGATGATAAAGAAATGACAGGATAAGAACCACCCAACTTTGTGGGGACAACGAAAAGACTAGAATAAAAATCCAGAGTAGAGTGGGAGACAGATTCTATAATTCCTTCTGTTAATAATGAAGATACAGATGATCAGTGAGAAGTGGATAGAAAATAGAACAGTAAGAAAGGTAAAGTATGAAAAAAGAAGACTGAAATTATGAGATAGGACATACAAAGCCCCAGGTTGTTAGAGAAGAAAGAAAACTGGGAGATGCAGTGAGAGAGGAAGGCAATGAAAGGACCAAAGCCTGGGACTGGTTTCAAAGAAGAATAACCTCTGAAGTCTAAACCTTGGATTCCAAAAGATTGGGAGCAATCCCAAAGGACAGAACTATAAAAAACAACAGACAAGACAAAGCACCTATATATAAAATGGAGGGATATGAACACCAAACTTAGGAAGTACCAAAACAAATAAATCAGAACAAAGAGAGAAGGGGAAAATTAAAACTAAAGTAACAAACTGATTTTAAACCATCTGTATACCAGGGAATAGAAGTATGGTTCAAAATATGTTTGGCAATGAAAACAGTACAACTAATTGAAAGTATCAACCTTCCTCAGATGACTCAGAGAAAGGTAACAGGCAGAGGTGGTAATAAAACATCGTGTGGTGGGCTGATCGATGGAGACAGCAACGTCAATCTATGACATCCTGAACTCAGTCAGCTTCACCAAAATATGAAGACTAAAAAAAAGAATGGCAGACTGTATATTTGTTAAGGGCTGAAGTATTAGATGGTGAACAGCATACAGCATGTTCAAGGCCAAGGTCCTAGGAGAAACTTAGATAAAAAAACAAATAGTCCAGTTTTGAACAAAAAATTAATCTGCCTCATAACAGCTCCAAAATGTCCAGTGCCCTTGAACACTTCGTATTTCAGTCAGTTGGATAAGTTTTACTACTGTGTGTATTTCACAGTTTTATCATCAAATAGGGTCAGAAAGACATTGTGAAGTAAAAGAAGTCAAATTGGAAATGTTTAGAAAACTGAGGCTGTGCTAAAATAAAAATTGTTATTGCATTTTCACAATCTGCAATTATTTTGTACTTCAAACATTTGTTTCACGACTTTCATTACAGTTGGTGTTATGGTAGAGAATATAAGAGAGCAAGTTTAAAGGTCTATGAAAAATAAATAAAATGATATTAATTTTGATGGTATTATAAGTAAGGTAAATTAAACATAAAAACCATGAAATGAACACAATTAATTTTATTCTTAGCATGAAAAATCACACTTCACACAGAATTACTTGACAGAGAATTCATAAATTAATGGATAAATGTTTTATGAAAGCAATTTACTTGAAATATAATTTCAGTTTACAAAAGGAATGTAAAATTTAGATAAACATTTGCCAAAACTCATGATTATACACTTTGTATATTTAGAATATTTCAGTAGTTTATGTAGTTTCATGTTTATATGAAGATTACAAAACTGGTCAGAATGACCAAGCACATATACAGGTTTAATAGAGTATAATTTAATTGATAATGGAATACGTATGTGGATCACAATCAGTTTGTTTGTTTGTTTGTTTTTGGAATTTTGCAAAAAGCTACTCGAGGGCTATCTGTGCTAGCCGTCCCTAATTTAGCAGTGTAAGACTAGAAGGAAGGCAGCAAGTCATCACCACCCACCTCCAACTCTTGGGCTACTCTTTTACCAATGATCAGTAACCTAAATGTTTTAGTTTGATATGCATTTTCTTTAAAATTCTTCAGATACACTAACCATTTTGGAAACTTTTTGTAAGCCTAATTTTCTTTTCACTTTTGATAAAACACCACCACTGACTTCATCAGGAAAACTACTCTTGATAGGATGCTGTAAAAAATTACATTTTCTAAATTTACTTGCTACAGTTAATTTTAAACATGAGTAAGGTATAAAATAAGGAAGAATGTTTGTAATTCATAATACAGTTTGATTTTCAATGGCCCAAAACTAATATTTTTGTTAAAATACAGTTTACTACTAATTATTTGGTATTGGATACTTTTGTATTAAGGTGGTTAATTACCTCAGACACATTTCAGTTACATTGTTAACCATACTGTTGGCAAGTCTTTCTACAATTTTATATCAAATCATATTTCTTTACTGAAGAAATTATAATAAAATAAATAAATTTTATAATCATAAAATCCTTTTCTATGGGTAAAGATTAAGTACAGAAAATCTTAGTGGTTTACGCAAAAAAAAAACATTATAAAAGAAAAAGTTATCAATTAAAATTCTGTTAAACATTTATAAAACAAAAAGTAACTTCTGAAATACAAGGTGTCAAGTGCCTGAAGGATCAATCTACTTCATGAAAAAGGTAATCAATATATCTTGCTCTGATCCACCAAATACTTATGAAGTAGTGTACAGCTTTGGTCTTCTTACACAAGAAGGAATAGTGATGTATAAAGGACTGTTCAGAGTGATGCAACTTAAACTGATTATCAAATAAAAAAGAGGACGTTATCTTTCTATTCAAGTCACGAGTTGGTCCTCAATTGTCTTCACTTGAAATACTGTGTGAGCTTTGTCTGAGTCATGACACTGATTTGTTGTAAATTGTTCACATTACAGCCACTAAAATTACTCCAGGGATGGAAAGGATATGTTAAGATTTCTTCAGAAAAGAGCAACAGAAAAGGTTTTCAGTATGTTTAAGTAGGTGATAATAATGAATCAGGGAGATAATCCTCTCAGTGTACTATGTAGTGCTAGCTTGTGACTCTACACCATATTTTATGCACAATATCTTAAGGAAGATCCAGAGGCATGCTCCCCCAGAAATATTTAAAATCAGAAACACCATTCTCCCTGTTTTCTGGTCTCTTTTAAAATAAGGGTATAAAAGGTGTTTAAATTTGCAATGAACATGTGATTTTTTATTTTCTTCATGAGGTGTTAAACATCTTTTCATGAATGTTATTACTCTTCTCCCTTCAGTAACATGAAGATGGCTTTGAAGTTGGTAAAAATAATTTTTTTGGGGGAGTGGGTGGTGAAAAGACTGATCACAATAGGCCAGGTGGTTAAGGCACTCCACTCGTAAGTGGAGGGTCGCATGCTTGAATCTCGATCACACCCAATATGCTCGCTATTTCAGCCATGGGGGCTTCATAATGTGACGCTTAATTGCACTAATAGTTCATAAAAGATTCGTCCAACAGTTGACGGTGAGTGATGTTGACTAGCTACCTTCCCATTTGCCTTACACTGATAAATTAGGGACGGCTAACGCAGATAGCCCGTGTGTAGCTTTGTGCAAAATTCAAAATAACACTGAACACAATACTTAAAATGAAACCTAACCAGTGACATGTTTAATAAAGTAATAGCCTCGTTAGCTTGCATTCAATATTTATGCAGATACAACCTGAAGTCACGACCACAACAACCACATTACACTTGGATAGCTTTAGAGATAAATCACTCATTACACCACGATTTTATGATTCATGGCATGTAATGTCATATCTTTCATGTGTTGTAACTGTCACAACAATAACATTCTAATGGTAAGCGAGGATTACCCATTTAATGATTTTATTCACAATAATTCAAGCCAATCTTTTACTGTTAAACTGAACGGCTATTGTATATGAAACTTTGAATAATAGACTTGACTCAGACCAAGGACTTTTGCCTAAAATATATAAACTATAATTTCTTACAAAGTCCATTTTTGTTTTTGTTTGCTCTTAAGTTACATAATATACCTGCCAGGCAAGTTGTTTAAAGAATTTTCATGACAATAATTGTGATTATCTAACAAGTATTATTCTCAAACAATAATATTTTGCGGTAAAAATCGCGTAATCTTTAGCCCTCGGTGGGCTCAGCAGATAGCCCTAAGTGACTTTGCTGTAAGAAAACACACACACAAACACGTAATCTTAAGATTTTTTCCATCTCATTTTAAATTTTTATATTTTGAATTAAAATCAAAGCTGTTTCCAAATTGAATTGTGGTTCTGTGGTGTTACCAAAAATTTTTCACCTTCTAGTTTCTGTACTTTGTCAGCTTTAGGCGTTTAATCAGAAACTTTTATAATACATTATTTGTCTGACATCTTTGTTGTTTCTAGGCATTGTAAAATCAAGTGCTTACAATATTAAAAATATCAACAATGAATTAGTTTCTTAGCAACACAGAAATTAGGAAACTTTTATAACCTTAGTTACATGAAACGTTTAAATTTTAGTGCAAGTAAATATAAACAAATCTTTAATTTTGATCTTGGAAGATATCTTTATCTGTAGGAAGTTAATGTTAAACATATCAATGAGAAAGCAAAATAAATAGAGCACTTCGTATTGTTCTCTCTCTTGGGTTTTGGGTATCATACGTACTCTGGAGGGTCAGATGCTCTTTGACCTCTTCTGCCGTTCTTTATTTATATGATCATGCAGTGGTGGTTGGTGTTACTTCCTGCTTTAGAGTCAGAGTGGGCTGAATTTACTCCGACCCTTTTAAGATCAATGTCTATGTACTGGTATACATATACAGATATTATTTTGCCTTGTCAGTAAGAAGTCTAGTTTGATGGTGGCCCTTTTTCAAATATATATTATTATTTTATCTCTTTTTTTCATTTATTTTTTGTGTTTAAAATATGTGTTAATCGGGTAGAAGTGTTTAGGACAACATCATGTATGAGGTTCCTCTCTAGTTCACTTAATAATTCATTTTTCATCCAATCTTTGTCAAAATACTTTATTGTACGATGTAAGAGTCTATTTGGTATGGCTGGTGTGTTTAAATATTTGTGTATGAATTTGAATGATGCTTCTCTGGAAACTCTATATGCTGTTGTGAGGAGTGTGTTTTGAATTGTTTGCAACTTCGTTTTAATTGTTTTGTAACTTACTATGCTGGAGCTGCATAGTCATTTACTGGTCTAATGCATGTTTTGTACATTTATCGTATATTGTCTGTTGATGCTCCACTATTCTTGCAAATGAGACTCCGAGTATACTTGGTTCTTTGCCAGACTTTAATTTCATTTACATGGTTAGTTTTGTGTCATAGGCTAAACTTAAAAATTTTGCCAACGTGGAAGGCAGAAGTAGTGTTCCATTCACATATACTTCAGGCTGAAGTATTATTTTGTACCTTGTCAACTATGTAAAGACAAGTTGTGTTTTTGCTGTATTTATTTTTATTTTGTATTTTCGACAATATTCGTTTATTCTGTTTAGTTGTTGTTGTTTGTTTATGGCTGCTATTGTTGGTGCTGTGGCACTTTTCTATACTTCCACATCATCAGCAAACTATGAAGAAAATCCATGCTTAGGATCCTTCAATGGCAAATTGTTTCCATAGATGATGAAGAGTACAGGGCTGACCACCCCTCCCTGAGGAACACCTGCTTCTGGAGTAAAGTACTCAGAAAAGGTTCCCTCTAATTTACTCCACATTTTCTATTTTTCAAAAAATTAGATAACCAGCGAATAATTCCACGCGGTAGTCACATTTCCTTCACATGTAAGTGTAGACCATTGTGCCATACAGTATCAAATGCTTTCTCAATGTCAAGAAAGCAGGAGACAATGCATTGGTTTTGTTAAAGCTGTCAACTATCTCTTCAGTGAGTCTGACTAAGTGGTCAGTTGTTGTCTAAATTTTCTGAATCTGTTTTGTTCTTCTGGTAACTTTCATGTTATCTCCAAGAATGTGGAGAGTCTGTTACTGACTATTCTCTCAAGAATTTTGCCTACACAGCTGATCAGACTGATTGGTCGGTAGCTATTAGGTTTATCTGCTGGCTTTCATACCTTATGGAACATTAGTATATTAACATGTTTCCAAGAAATTGGTATGTGTTCTGAGGATAGTGATAAGTTAAAAAGTGCTTTTTGGTGATCAAACAATTTCGGAGTGCCCTTTTTTTGGGGGAGGATGGCTTGTATCTCATCTTCACCCGGAGATTTGTTTTTGTGTTTTTTATTGCTTCAAGAAGTTCACGTATGAATATTTCTTTTGTTAGGATCGTGTATTCATAGTTTATGACGTGTCTTGTATTTGTCTCAGATATACTTGTTGACAAAAATTGGTTCAAATTGTTTTTTGTTGTTTAGTATATAATTTGTGACTATGTTGTAAAAATAAGCATTTATATCCGGATCTGTATGTATTTTAAATGTACTCTGTGGTTGGTTCACTTAATTTTGTTAGTTTTAAATTTCGCACAAAGCAACACGTGGACCCGCTGCGCCAACCGTCTCTAATTTAGCAGTGTAAGACTAGAGGAATGGCAGCTAGTCATCACCATCCACCACCAACTCTTGGGCTACTCTTTTACCAACAAATGTGGGATTGACCGTAACATTATAACGAACCCGCAACTAAAAGGTCGAGCGTGTTTGGTGTGATGGGAAATCAAACTCGTGATCCTCATATTACGAGTCGAGTGCCTCAAACACCTGGCTATACTGGGCTTTTTACAAAAAAAAAAGAATACTGAAAAAAATTTGTGTAGATATTATAATTTACATCAATTATTTGATAAGGAAATGACTGAAAACAGAAAGGAAAAGAAAATCTCTAAAAGATTGTTAAACCTTCTCAAGTGTGAAAACATTTAAAACTTTGTTAAACTAGTTTAAACAGTTTACCTGGCCATGCCGGGATGTGTTTACTCTCTCTTCTGTAAAAGATGATGAACTAAAGATTTCGTAAATAATTTTAATATTTTTGGAATATCTTTCAAGTCACTTCATGTTTTTCTCTTATTGTGAAAATGTGGCAAAACAACAACAGGAAATCCTCTCTGTCTACCAATGGGAAATCGAATGTTCGATTTTAGGATTGTAAATCCTTACTTATCATTAATTATGAATGTATTTTGAGTTGAAACCTGTTGTGACTTACAATACCACATATATATTTTAGGCTCATAACAAATTATTCACTACTTTTCTTCAGGAAAGCTCATAAATTAAAAATCCTGTTAGATATAAACAAAGTTTAACAAATGTAGTTGATAGTTTATCTTGCTCTGCACCTATTTAACAAAAAGTAGTTTATCGACTTCCAGAAGTATGGTATAATAATATTAATGTCATATCAGATCAAAACAACCCAGCCTCATTGCACAGCGAAATGTCGGTAGACTTCAGGTGTTAGAAATCGAGTCTCGATATCTGTTATCAGTGGTGAACAGAGCACAGATATCTCATTGTCAAGTTTTATGTTTATTTTGTAGGGTTGTATCACTTCTCTGTCTTCATGAGTCATTAACTTTTGAAGTGGAGTCGTGCTTATCCTATTTACTAGTACAGATACTTAGCATACGTATGATGTAAAATTTGAGGACCTGATTAATTAATTATAATTTATCAACATGTACTGGTCCCCTGGTAGAACTGGTATCAACAGAAACAAAAGTATGAGAAGAGCAATTCTCTACCAAAGCAAACAACTTGGAAGCATGAAAAGTATTGGAAAACTAAAACTCCTGATATGGTGTGGAATATGACAGACTAAAATAAAAAGTGTCAAAAACAAAGAAAAACAGAAAGTGCAAATGTCTTCTCATTGATTACATTCTTACTTAGAAACATTGTTTTACAGAAAACAAGAAGAAATAACTGGCCAAACCCATGAATCTAATTTCCTGAGAATTAAATTCTGTATATAACGTTGAACTAAATTCGTGGGAAATCTTACCATCAGAATGTTCAGCCATGATGTGAATTTGTATCGTCAATACACTGATCATATATTACTGATAGTCAATACACTGATCATATATTACTGATGGTCAATACACTGATCATATATTACTGATTGTCAATACACTGATCATATATTACTGATAGTCAATACACTGATCATATATTACTGATAGTCAATACACTGATCATATATTACTGATTGTCAATACACTGATCATATATTACTGATAGTCAATACACTGATCATATATTACTGATTGTCAATACACTGATCATATATTACTGATTGTCAATACACTGATCATATATTACTGATAGTCAATACACTGATCATATATTACTGATAGTCAATACACTGATCATATATTACTGATTGTCAATACACTGATCATATATTACTGATTGTCAATACACTGATCATATATTACTGATTGTCAATACACTGATCATATATTACTGATAGTCAATACACTGATCATATATTACTGATTGTCAATACACTGATCATATATTACTGATTGTCAATACACTGATCATATATTACTGCAGCAGTAATTTGGTTTGTCAACATATTAGATACCCAGAGCTGTCATGAATGTGAACAAATGTTCTTTATGTAAGGTTCAGGGAAAATAGGAAAAATACCAAAGACAGGAATTTTGTTTCTTTTGTTGTTGTGGTTTCATTTCTGAAAATATTTTTGACTATTTGAAAGCTGCAGGAATATTCTTCTCTGACATCACATGTTTATTCTGGTTTATCAAGTGCAGTATGTAATATTTAACTGATTGAAATCCAAATTATTTATCAGTTAAAAATTCATCTTGACCAAAAAATATAGAATTTAAACATTTTATATTTGAAAAGAAATATATAAACCCTTAACAGAATTAGATTTATCTACATTAATTTTCTAAAAGGCACAACTGAAGACTGCCATTTAAACTCTTAAAACACTTCAAAAGTTTAACACTAATAGAACAAACACAGAAAACCGTACAGTTGATTTGAAAGGCCTTTTCACTTCACGTTTTTAGAAGATAACAGATGCATAGATAAAAAAATAAACTACATTACCTTCATCTCTCAAGTCCACATAAATACTCTTCTTTTCACTTATAAAAAACACACAGTGTAGATTTAGGATCAGTTCCTGAAATTAAAATAGTTATATCACCTTTTTGCAAGAGATGAATGTTATTGAACTGTAGCCATGTTAAAGTAACAAGATAAAACACTTCAATACTGTGGTGTGTGATTTACATAAAGCAGACTTTAAACACTTGTTTTCATTCACCCTAAGAATATCGGTGACCGAACTGTGGAAAAACACACAAAAATTATGAAAACTAATTTAATATTAAAGATAGCTATGTACAGTATAAGAATTCATGCTTTCAGTTAATATGTACACAATACTTTTAACACACAATTGTTACATAAGTTGTTTTAATTTATTTAAAGTTATAAAAATAGATAAAATGTACCAACATGCATTTTTGAAATGTATAAAAATAACATTCAATAAAGTTACAGTAATATAATAACTTATGCTTTTTGTTTTGAATGAGTTTTAGCTATGTAAATAATGTCATTGTACTTATAAAGCCAATTATTGTTAGTTAGTCACAATTATTTACCTGATTTATGTCTCTCTATGTGTTATAACTGCAGAACTCATGTGCAACAAAACTGTATTTCTTTCCAACCACTACTAAAGAAAATATTGAACTCTCACTGATAAAGAATAAATATTTTTAATTACAAGTTGTAGATTAGTACAATTTTAGTGCCAGACCTTAATGAAAAAAAGCTGAAAAATAAATATTTAGAACCTTAAATGGGTGAAATTGTGAACCGATGTTCCACACTTTAGAAATTCTTTTATATATGACTAATGCTAAAAAATTCCTTACTTATGTCAGGGAAATGCATCTCTAAAAGTAGAAAGCAAAGAGGTTCCATCTTTAAACACATTTAAGACTACGTATCAAGAGCAATATTAATATGGTAGAATACATCATGATGTATTTCAGTTTCTATATAATACATAAGGTATAAAATCCATAATAGTTCTGAAAAGTATTTTAACTTTTTCTTGAATAACTCAGTCTGAAAGATTCAACTTATGTTATTATTTGCTATTTCTAAGAAATAAAATCTTAAAAACCTTTATGACCTACTTATACAGCCAGATCATTAGCATATCCAAAGATAATCTGTATTAATGACACTTGTGTAGTAATTCTTAAAAGTCTTCAGTTAACTATAAAATCCTATGTTGTTTAGTGCTATCAAACCTCACATTGACATATTCTCCTGCTCATTTTACACCACTTCAAAACAAGCGAAAATGGAAAAAAAGAAAAAAAAAATCAAAATTTTTGTATTTATATGTTTACAAAAACATGCCAAATCAACATGTAGGAGGAGGTTAAGTGATTAACAATATATCATGTATTTCGTGAGAAACCAACTTGAAGTAAAAATGTATCTCAGGACAACTGTTGCAAACTCCTTTGTTAATCTGAATATGACCTAAGAAGGTCAAGACATTGTTCTCAGTTTTATTTTGGTATAACCAGTTTTCCTGAGATACAAATCACGTACTTATGTTGAAAGTCATACAACAATAGGAATATACAAATTCCAGAATTTCTTGCTCACACTCTCTATTGAATTACATAGAAATAGCTTATAAGAAAGCCAGTTTGATCCAGTTTTTGTATCAGGTAAAATTAGTGTTTTGTATTAGGTACAATTAGTGTTTTGTATTAGGTACAATTAGTGTTTTGTATTAGGTACAATTAGTGTTTTGTATTAGGTACAATTAGTGTTTTGTATCAGGTACAATTAGTGTTTTGTATTAGGTACAATTAGTGTTTTGTATCAGGTACAATTAGTGTTTTGTATCAGGTACAATTGGTGTTTTGTATCAGGTACAATTAGTGTTTTGTATCAGGTACAATTAGTGTTTTGTATTAGGTACAATTAGTGTTTTGTATTAGGTACAATTAGTGTTTTGTATTAGGTACAATTAGTGTTTTGTATTAGGTACAATTAGTGTTTTGTATCAGGTACAATTAGTGTTTTGTATTAGGTACAATTAGTGTTTTGTATTAGGTACAATTAGTGTTTTGTATTAGGTACAATTAGTGTTTTGTATCAGGTACAATTAGTGTTTTGTATTAGGTACATTAGTGTTGTATTAGGTACAATTAGTGTTTTGTATCAGGTACAATTAGTGTTTGTATTAGGTCCAATTAGTGTTTTGTATCAGGTACAATTCGTGTTTTGTATCAGGTACAATTGGTGTTTGTATCAGGTACAATTAGTGTTTTGTATCAGGTACAATTAGTGTTTTGTATTAGGTACAATTAGTGTTTTGTATCAGGTACAATTAGTGTTTTGTATTAGGTACAATTGGTGTTTTGTATCAGGTATAATTAGTGTTTTGTATTAGGTACAATTGGTGTTTTGTATCAGGTATAATTAGTGTTTTGTATTAGGTACAATTAGTGTTTTGTATTAGGTACAATTAGTGTTTTGTATCAGGTACAATTAGTGTTTTGTATCAGGTACAATTAGTGTTTTGTATTAGGTACAATTAGTGTTTGTATCAGGTACAATTGGTGTTTTGTATCAGGTACAATTAGTGTTTTGTATCAGGTACAATTAGTGTTTTGTATTAGGTACAATTAGTGTTTTGTATCAGGTACAATTAGTGTTTTGTATTAGGTACAATTAGTGTTTTGTATTAGGTACAATTAAGATAATAAACTTGTTTACTCCATTCACAAATTACGCTGCACAACAATTTTTTTTTTAAATGTTTTGCTTCCTGAAAATGTTTTGCTGATTGTGACAGGTATCTGGTGGGTATGCACAAATACAGTTTTGGTTTTGCTTCATCACATGGAAACTTTGAGAAATAAACAGTTAACTGTTTACTGGCAATAACTTATTTAATTGTGTTTATGTTTGTAATACGTTATTAAGTTCAACATAATTAAAAGTGTTCTGCTCCTGATTTTTGTTTGTATTCAATGTCAGGTGCATCACGTTGCAGTGTCCAACAGTGGTCAGCAAGCATTGACGGATTCCAGTTGCCCTCATATTGTTTTCCCATTGAAGCAAAACTAAAGATTTCAACAAAACTGTATGTAATGGGCAAATTTGGATATGATTTTTATTATCAGCAGCCAACAGTGTTCAAAAAGCAAAAACTTTGTTGTGCAGTGTTATCTACCATTAACTTCATTCTCCACAAGCAAGGAAAGGAGACAGAAAAACCTATTTCACAATATAAAGAGTAGTATTTTACCTTTCTGTGTTGTTACAGATTTGAATATTAAGTTCAGGTCCTCAACTTCCTTCCTATTTGTTGATCTATCTAAGGTAATGTGAGTGGAGTGTGATTACTCTTCTACTACCAACAATTTGTTTGAACCTTTGTATCAATAATTTCAATAAACATTGCATACTATTTCATTGATTGAGTGAACAAATCATGCATTACAAAGATAATTAGACTTTTAAAGTATTCAAAACATATTATCTGATATATGTTGATTAAAAATAAAGAAAATGTGACAGCTATTTAGATGAAAACTACACTTTATGAATTTGACTTTAATGCGATACTTATAAGATTACTATATGGAAGTATGATTTTACAAAGCCTTTCATACTGTTTTTCTTCCTACTTTCCTACAGACAATGTTGATGATAATTATGAAATTACAAACTGTTAATGATATGTTAAAAGGCCTTGGATACCTGGCTGGACTGTAATATTTTGAATGCTAATGCACTGTCTTCTCATGAAGGTTATAAGAACTGACCACACCTTTTCAGCATGATATTAAAGCAGTAAAATGAGATAAATAACACCCAGAATTTGCCTTTACCAAACACAACTTAAATACATCTAATCTATTCAAGATGTGTGTGTGTGTGTTGGTGTGCATCACCACTGAATATACCCAAAATCAGTCATTTTCTGACCTCAACAAAGCATTTGGTTATTTCAAAAACATATTTGATACACTAGCCAAACAATACTATAAAACACCAGAAACAAGAAACAGTCTCACCTTTACCTCACACACCAGACTAAACATCACCAAACAAGAAACATCACAACATAATTGAAAAAACAACTAGTCAACATGACTGTAATCCATCATTACCACACAACCTGTGTGAGGAAATTAGTCACTCATACAATCAGCAGAACTTCACAAGTAGCATGGAAATTTCTAAGGCAGACATAAAGAAGACAGCTTTCTGTGCAAGATGTGAACTGCCTCTAAAAAGATAAATTTTTGATTACTGAATATTGAAGATTGTAATAATTGGACACACAAGTTGATTATTTTCAGAAAATTAATTCATTACTTTGCATGAAACTAACTGATGTATCAATTCTCATGGGAATACAATTGTATTTCATTCTGATTAAGAAATTTTGAAATTTAACCATGAATCTTGCAACAATAAGTTATTTTACGGTCTGGCCTAAAGCTAAGCAATGTAAATCTGAATCAGACAGTCAAAGTGAAAGAAAAATAGTGCCACCATCAATACAGATACCCATTTATTTTAGTTTCTGGTCAAACACATTAAAATTACAAATGGTTGATATAAATAAATCAACTTTTTTAGACTGTTTGCAAATTTTTAACACTGCTTCCACAAGCCAGACACCCAGGATTTGTGCTGAATGACTGCCCTTTATAAATAACATTCTTCTGGAATGAGCTAAAACTCACTTTTAGAGTTTTCAGGTTGAACAAAAATCTCCCACAAAGTTTTATGAAAAAAATATGCAGATTTAGTAATGCTATTGCAAGTTTTTGACTCCCATAGCACAGTGGTAAACTTGTAAGATGTGTATGTTGTGTTATTGACTATTTGCTTTTAGTTTTCAGAGTAGATACAAAATCCATGACCTTCATATCAGTGGGATCAGTTCTCACCTAGCTATATCTAAAGTTTGTTCTTCAATCTATCTTTCATTTCTTTAAACATCATCGACTAGCATATCAGTGCAAGTATAACTTTCTCTGGCAAAACTTGTTGCACATTATTGGCAAATGACAATAGTTTTGTTTCATCAGATTTAATTGTATTTCCAGTCATGTTCATAAGATCATCTGGATCTCCTGGAAGTAACATAGTACAAAGAATCCTTAATCCTGCCATGCAGAAGGCAAGCAATCAACTGTTCTTTTCAAGACCACTGAAACTTGATGCTTTTCATAGAGCTTCTTGATTTGGAAAGTTTAATGTTGTTTTGGATTCAATACCAAATTGAATCAGCATTGATCCTGTGCCATGTTGAAATACCATAACAAAGTCTTGCTTTTACACTTCAGTTCTTGGATTATCTGTATCATTCATTCAGTGTTACAAACTCCATGAGATACTCAGATGTACTGCTAGGAATTTCATCTTCATCACTCTCCAGTGGAATAGATGAATCAGTCCTTCATTTCTCTTTCTTCATATTTATAATTTACCTTGCAGCTCTTTCAAACCTGCTTTTTATGCCATTTTGACCTCCAAGTCTGAACCATTACATCTACACTGTCACTTTGAACTTACAAGCCACTTTCTTCTTTTCCTGTATTAATGTTACTTTATCAATAGAGGGTCAGTACACTTAATAAAAAGTCACTAAAGCAATTAAGTTAAAAGGAAAAGTACTTGTCCTATTAAGTACTCTTGATGATTTACTAGCTACTTCACATGGACAAGTGACAGTAAGAATAAAACCATAATGATTTGCAGGACTCACTCAACAACTGGAAAATACTTTTTTTCTGATTACGATGGAACCACAATTCAAAGTGATAGGACATGCACTAATTTCACCACTGCCTTTAAAGTTTAAAAATCGTAAATTTACAATTTATGTTGTCCCTACTTATGAGTTATATACTAATAATTTCATTTTAAAATGTTATCCAAATCTACTTACATTGAACATTTGTAATAATATTGCAGATACTACTTATAATTAGCATGAACAATTATTATGTGGCAAACTCATTTTTGTATTAACACTTACAAACTGGAATTAGGTTACGCCGCTATGGTAAATTCAAGTTATAGTATATTACTTTAAAGTCCAAATATTGCACTGGCTACAATTTACATAATTCAAAATTTCATTCTTCTGATCAACTTTCTTTCCTGGTTCGTTTGGTTTTTTTTCTTTAGAGACATTGTTATGTTTTTATGTTTTATGTTTTTCGTAGACTAAACGCAACAGAAAACCACAGATAACAGCTTGTATAATTTATTACACTAAACTATTAACAGATATAACATAAATTATATAATAACAATGACAGATATTAAGTTACAACATTCAAAATTAATTACAACACAAAATAGTACTAGTTTCAACCTTCAAAATTAAACACAATACAAAATGGTACTGGCCTGTATCTAATATAATGATCTAAAATGAAAGTCTCAAATTCCAGTCTAGGGTGTGAATTTGGTCCCACGAAGAAATTCCGAAGTTTAAATGAAGAAGTTCAGAAACAGTTCACAGTTCAGTAAATTCGACGAAGTTCTTTTCACGATGCATCCGATGAACGTCACAAAATTGTCGCCTTTAATTTTTCCGATTTCCCGTAAATAGTTCCAAACGTGTTGACTTTCAGTATAACCACTAATTCGAAAGAATCGTAGAGATTGACGAAATAAAATCACAGCTTCTATAGATCTAACTTCAGTCACAAATCACAGCAAACACTTAAACTTTCTCAAATGACTGACTCTCTTCTTTTGAATAAAACTAATGTCTGACTCTCCTTTCTTCCTCGCATCTTCGTCTGTTTATATATTGTAGGCCTAGACTCCTCGAACCACCGCGAAACTTCTACAGAACTCCAGAACAATCCGCGTATGTACGTTCTTGCACGAGACTAAACGTCTAGACACGAGGTCGCCAGCATTTCATTTAAATACATATGATTGGTCTACCTAATTCTAGAAAATTCTAAATGTTATTTTAAATGAAAAACAACGTATTTTATTAGTTTAAACTTTGAAACAATAATATAAATATGGAAATATGAATAATAGAAATGAAAATTTAAACACAACACGACATGTTGTCGTTTACAAAACATTTACACGACATTTACACAACAGACATCACTTCACAAAATTAAAACTATAAAAATTGTCAGTTTCCTGCATTGTTAGCTATCATTATGTGTTATCAAGCGCCCTCTACAGTTTCGAACAAAGAGTACAACGGAATCTGCAAGAAAATTCTCGTCATATTAAGAAAATAAAAAAAGCATACGTATGTTTATATTCTTATCATTGTTAGTAGAACAGAATATTTTGAAATATTAGTAGTATTGTTAGGTTAAAAGGTGAGAAATAGGACGTGACTGATATCATAATAGTTGTCTCCAGATCCTAAGATAAGTAATTTATATGATTTTAATCTGTAATTTTTGATATTGCGTTAGTTCTGGAACTTGCGCCCATACCCACGAAATGTGTAAAGCTAAAATTCAATGTCGGATGCTGATCAAACTCAAAACTGGTAGCAGAGGTAGTTGTAAGTTAATTATAGCAAATACAAATTATAAATGAAAGTTTTTCAAAGTGTGTATGAGATTGGGATAAATGGCTCATTTATTAACTGAGTTCACAATATTTTGTGACACAATAACTTGTAAGTTACTCAAAATTTCGAATAGAAAGACTTGCATTTTCAAAGCAGTATATTTTAACTTTAGATTATAACATAGTTTAGTAAGAAAATTTTCAAATATTTGTTGGACATCAGTTTGTTTCTTTAGAATTAAGCACAAAGCTGCACAATGGGCTATCTGGGCTCTGTCCACCATGGACATCGAAATCCAGATTTTAGTGGTGTGAGACCTGCAGACATACCGTTGTGCCATTATGGGCTTGGACATCAGTATGAGCACTTTTCTAACATCTAAATTGTATTTTAGTAGGTGTCAGCTGTTATGTAAATGTCGTGTAAATATTTTGTAAACGACAACATGTCGTGTCGTGTTTAAATTTTCATTTCTATTATTCATATTTCTATATTTATATTATTGTTTCAAAGTTTAAACTGATAAAATATGTTGTTATTCACTTAGGGTAACATTTAGGATTTTCTTGAATTAAGTAGACCAATCATATGTTTGTAAATGAAGTGCTGGCAACTTCGTGTCTAGACGTTTAGTCTCGTGCAAGAACGGACATGCGCGGATTGCTCTGGAGATCTGTAGAAATTTGGCGATTATTCGAGGGGTCTAGGCCTACAATATATAAACAGACGAAGATGCGAGAGAGAAAACAGAGTCAGACATTAGCTTTTATTCAAGAGAAGAGTCATTAGAAAAGAAGAGATTCAGTCAGTTATTTGAAAAAGTTTAAATTTTTGCTGTGATTTGTGAGTGAAGTTAGATCTACGGAGGCTCTGATTTTACTTCGTCAACCTCTACGATTCATCCGAATTGGTGGTTATACTATAAGTCAACACGTGTGGAACAATTTACGGGAAATCGTTTCTTTGTTTGTTTGTTTGTTTTGGAATTTCGCACAAAGCTACTCGAGGGCTATCTGTGCTAGCCGTCCCTAATTTAGCAGTGTAAGACTAGAGGGAAGGCAGCTAGTCATCACCACCCACCGCCAACTCTTGGGCTACTCTTTTACCAACGAATAGTGGGATTGACCGTAACATTATACGCCCCCACGGCTGGGAGGGCGAGCATGTTTTAGCGCGACTCGGGCGCGAACCACGGGAAATCGAAAAAATTAAAGGCGACAATTTTGTGACGTTCATCGGATGCATCGTGAAAAGAACTTCGTCGAATTTATTGAACTGTTCCTGAACTTCTTCATTTAAACTTCGGAATTTCTTCGTGGGACCAAATTCACGTCCTAGACTGGAATTTGAGACTTTCATTTTAGATCATTATATTAGATACAGGCCAGTACCATTTTGTATTGTGTTTAATTTTGAGGGTTGAAACTAATACCATTTTGTTTTGTAATTAATTTCGAATGTTGTAACTTAACATCTGTCACTGTTATTATATAATTTATGTTATATCTGTTATATTTGTTAATAGTTTAGTGTAATAAATTATACAAGCTGTTATCTGTGTTTTTCTGTTGCGTTTAGTCTACGGAAAACAAAACAAAAAATACGTAACACAGTTAAGTCCGCAAATGTTATCTAAGAGTATTAATAATAGACATAATACATTTAGCAGATTAAGTAAAAAATATTGATTCTTAAAACTTTTGTCTTTGATTGATAATGTTGTACCAAAGAAACTGCTGTTGTGGCATAAAAACAACTCATCAAGGATATTCATTTGAAGCATTCTTGGAAATTTCATACACACACATATATATTCTTATAGGATCACTGGCCATTCATAGGAAGCAAAAGGGTCTCATATTACTGAAGATGAAAACATTTTTTCAACTGTTCAGTTACTTATTTTGCTTATGCTTGTGACATTTTTTGGATAAAATACAAATAATTTTCACAATAAAATGTTATTACCCAAATTTCAAATATTTGCACATTTTATGGAAATGTAACATAAAAACATTTTCACCATTTCAGTGTTAATTTGATAAAAAATACGTATATACTAAATATACTTTCTATGTATATATACAGTAATAAAGTATAGCAGTTTATAAAATATTTTAAGTATAATATTTTTATCATTTGAGTTGTCTATGATTATACAAGATAATACTACACTCTCACATAATTTTGAAAGGTATTTTTTTAAACATTTAATTGTTTTCCTAATGTAAATAATATGATATGATGGTGGATTTTTAATGAATCTTTGTATGCATTGGAGCCTTTTAACAATAAAATATTGTTTTCACTGCATAATACTCCTGTCTTACAGGTAAATATCAGTTATTCTCTTTGAAATGAAACATCTGTTTTCAATTGCCAACCTTTAAACTTCATACAACTTTTGAACCACTTACTTAATCAAATGAAATTCTGGTTCTTATTCTATAGTATCAACCATTATTTGTATCTTGATAAAACTATTGCAAATATTAACAACAAAGACACCATATGTAAATATGTTTGGAATCCCATTGGAAAATAATGGTGGTGTGAAGGTTTAACATTATTTAAGTTTGATTATTTACACACATTGAAAAACCTTCAGTTGTCTAATGTATTTAACTGAGGTGAAAAAAGCTAAAAGAAGTAGGAATCTTTTTTTTACAATATATAATTTGAAAACAAGAAGGCTATTTTAACCTTGATATAAGATTTTGATGTGGGCTACCATTGCCTTTAATAGCTTATTAGGCTCGCCAACATACAACAACTACAGTAGTGTAGTTGAAATACTAGTTTGTTATAACAACAGTTTTTATGACATGAAGTTTGTGAATGCTAACTTGGAAAGGGCATTCACTTCATAACAGCTGTTATACAAATGTTCATTGTCTGTTCCTTAGTAGGACAGAGGTAAGTGTTTGAATTTATAATGCTAAAATCAGGGTCTTGATTCTCCTTGGTGGACACAGCAACTAGCCTGTTGTTGCTTTGATATAACAAAACAAACACATTATGTCTGATATGTCTAGAATATTATCTACCATCCACTCATCATATTGTCTCACTGAAATTATATGTGAATGAAATCATTAGATCATTAATGCATGTAATAAACCTTTGAAGTCCAAAGTACATGTAGTTTTTATATTAATTAATGCATTCAGAGGAAGATTTTAAGTGTCTAGTTTGTTACATTACATTCTTGAAGTTTATTTGTAATTTTTCTCTATTTTGTTTCACACAACTATTTAAAAGTTTATATCAGAATATCTCACCTTTATGATTGAACTTTTTTATATTTATTACTCATGTAAAATAATAACATTTGGTCAATCTAGAATCTCTTAAACCTGAAACAGAATTATATCTGAGACAGCTGACATCCTTATGTTTTAATTATCAACTTTGAGGGTTATCTTTAGGAGTCACAGGACGATGGAAAAATTCCACATGCATAAAACAATTTACTGATGTGTTTATGGGCTATGTAGCAGTGGTAGTGGATTTATCAAGTGGAATCTGATGTGTTCATGGGCTATGTATCAGTGGTAGTTGATTTATCAAGTGGAATCTGATGTGTTCATGGGCTATGTATCAGTGGTAGTTGATTTATCAAGTGGAATCTGATGTGTTCATGGGCTATGTATCAGTGGTAGTGGATTTATCAAGTGGAATCTGATGTGTTCATGGGCTATGTACCAGTGGTAGTTGATTTAACAAGTGGAATCTGATGTGTTCATGGGCTATGTATCAGTGGTAGTGGATTTATCAAGTGGAATCTGATGTGTTCATGGGCTATGTACAAGTGGTAGTGGATTTATCAAGTGGAATCTGATGTGTTCATGGGCTATGTAGCAGTGGTAGTTGATTTATCAAGTGGAATCTGATGTGTTCATGGGCTATGTAGCAGTGGTAGTGGATTTATCAAGTGGAATCTGATGTGTTCATGGGCTATGTAGCAGTGGTAGTGGATTTATCAAGTGGAATCTGATGTGTTCATGGGCTATGTAGCAGTGGTAGTGGATTTATCAAGTGGAATCTGATGTGTTCATGGGCTATGTAGCAGTGGTAGTGGATTTATCAAGTGGAATCTGATGTGTTCATGGGCTATGTAGCAGTGGTAGTGGATTTATCAAGTGGAATCTGATGTGTTCATGGGCTATGTATCAGTGGTAGTGGATTTATCAAGTGGAATCTGATGTGTTCATGGGCTATGTAGCAGTGGTAGTGGATTTATCAAGTGGAATCTGATGTGTTCATGGGCTATGTAGCAGTGGTAGTGGATTTATCAAGTGGAATCTGATGTGTTCATGGGCTATGTAGCAGTGGTAGTGGATTTATCAAGTGGAATCTGATGTGTTCATGGGCTATGTAGCAGTGGTAGTGGATTTATCAAGTGGAATCTGATGTGTTCATGGGCTATGTAGCAGTGGTAGTGGATTTATCAAGTGGAATCTGATGTGTTCATGGGCTATGTAGCAGTGGTAGTGGATTTATCAAGTGGAATCTGATGTATGCTCTCCATAGAGAGTCATTGTGTGGGTGGTTTTCTGTACATTAAAACACAGATGGCCACAGTACAATGTTTTATCTGATTAGACAGGACTTCGTGTACAAACAGTACTGGAATGTATTTTTTTTCTGGTCACAATCAGCTATGTTTTTTGAGTGGTTGTGATACATGCTTTATTAAATAGTGGGGATTTAACTACATTGCTTTAGTGATTATGTTGTGAATTTCATTTCCTGAAGACAGGTAATTATAGCCTTCCTTATCTGGTAAAACATAACAGAAGTGATCTTGTTGTATATTTTGTTTTTAGTAAGGTATGAGTTATGTGCATTATGTAATCACAGTGTTTGATTTTTATCCTGTTGAGATGTAAATCCAGTGTTTTGGTATCATGAAAATTCTAGTCAAAATAATAATATCTAGATATTTTCAAACATCTGTTAATTTTTCATAAGTCTATACAATCGCTGTCTTCAGCAATTTTTACTCGTGAATAAACATAAAGGAATTCAGCATTGACATGTTTTATGCCCCTGTAAAAGTGTTTCTTGTGCATAACATCAGAGTCATAAAAACAAGAACTTGTTTACCCTTTTAATACTACTAAAATATTAGGGTATAAACATTTGATCATATATTCGGGTTTGTAATTGAAACTTTTAATAACTTTTCCATTATTTACAATTTGTTACCCTCTTATAAGTTACAAAAAACAATGTGCTCATTTCCTTTGAAGGAGTTTCAAATGTACAGGGTTTATAATTTTGTTGTTTTCTGACGATAATTATATTTGCTCAGGCTGCAAGCTAAGAAGTGATGCATTCAATTAATTTTGATTCTCCTTTATTATGTTTATAAAGAATACATGATTGTGAGTTCCAATAAAAATTGCCAGGTTTATCAGTCGCTTTACTTAAAACCTCCAGATACCAACCTTGTAGCTTAATATTGGAAAATGTCACTATCACAGCAGCTTCTTGGATATAAAATATGGCAATTGTCAGTCAGGTTTGCAAAGAAATCTATGTGGTCCTGATGACATTCTGTAAACTCTGACATAATGTGATTGGGTTAACTTGTTGCTGCTTGCTGGTAATATCATCACCAGGTTACCACAGAGATGTATTGTTATTAGTATGCATATACAGTAAATGTCATTGAAATAATGCGCTTTATGTAATTTCAGATTACTGTACCTATATAAGCAGTTGTTTTATATTGGATAAAATTCTCCTGCAGGGTTAAGACCCGAAAATAACAAACCAACATTTACTATTATGGAGTATATGTAGTTGCAAATCTACAGTATGACTTAAACGAGTCTTACAAGTCATAAATGATCAAGTCTGATTGTAATCACTTGTCTGTAATGGCAGATCCATTGCTCTCAACTTTGACCCTCTGTTCCAAGAAACATTTCTTGAGACGACTCTGAACCAAGAAGTTTAGAAATAGTAGACATTTCATTTTTTCCTCAAACATTGAATGAATTTTTGTTTCTTAAAATGTTATAGAAGTTACTATTCAAGAGATGTTTTTTGTAGGAAAAACAAATAAAAAGTTCACTAACATAAGTTTCAGTATTAAATGATAAATAGAAAAAACAAACAAACATGCAAATCAGGTACATATTGTAATTATGTGAGGATAACACTAGGTAAAAAAAATAATTAAAGAAAAACAAAATATAGGACTTTTAGAGTGTTTACAAGAGGATAGCTTATTGTTTAATTTTAAAAGTACAATAAAGAGAACAGACTACTAATATTCATCATTAGTACAACTCATCATTTCAAACAATACAATAGTCTTCTTCCACGAGATGGTTGGTGTTTAACCTTCCAGTCCTCTTTACCTCAAAATTAATATCTGTAATGCTAAACATCTTTTTTCTTGATCATTTAGTGGAAATGTGTACAAATAAAGCATAATCATATCAAGAATTTCAACTTACATTCTTTGTCCAGTGAATAATGTCTCTCCATGACCTTTGTTCACCGACAGCATTGGTCATGAAACATTTTCAATCATTATTATACTTGGCCAACCAGGAATATTTTAGTTATAACCCATTTAACCTGGACTCTATATACAGTACTAACTCACAGTAAGGAGTGGATCCATAACATCTTACTACACCAGTTAAGTGTCTCCTTTATTTTAATTAATTCTATAGTTACCCTAATGTACCAATTCTTTAATGATTTTTATTTTACGATTTTCCAATCTTAATTCAGTCCAACCCTTTTATAAAAACAGATAGATTTACTTTAATTTCTCAGATTCGATTATTTTATAACTGTGATTTTATCTGAATATTTTTCAGTCTTCGAATTTTGCCGTATTCTCTGTTTCTGTTTCTAAAACTTAGTTGACTTCAAATGTTTAGAGTTCAGAGTTCCCACGTTTGTGTTGAAAATAGTGTACTGTATAAGAGAAAGAAAAATGATACTTTTCTTTTGACCTTTACAAAGCAGAATAATTAGGATAAAGAACATTTTTGAGTCAAATCTAACACATAGTACCTCAGTACACACCCACACTATCCCCTTATTATGTGTGCAAAGTTTTAGCTTCGCTTCTCTTGGATGCATTGCAGTCATATATACAACTCGTTATAATGTTAATGGCTGACTCTATGTAACCAAGTTATGTTGTTTCATGAACCGAAACCAGAAGTGTGTTAGTTTGGTGCTAAGTCTTCTCACTACCTCCATATGATCATTCCAACGTACTGGTAATTCTGAAAGTCCATTGACCAATGAAACTAAAGTAGTGACCTGAAAATGAACAGGACCAGTAAGGTAAGAGATTGTACATTTTCACTAATGACAGCAACAGAAACAAACTCCTACGGTCAAAATTCTAAAGGTTGTCTTGTGGTCTTTCTACAAAACACGGTGATGTTTCCTTCTTCACCATTCAATAACTTTATTGGTGCTGTCTTCCTCATAGTTCCCTAAACCTACTGAAAGCTACATCTTGTCATGTTCTTTGGAGAAACACAGTAAGCCAAAAATTAAAGAAAAAACCAGGTAAAGAACAAACTATACCATAGTAACGAATGACACCATGTGAACTAGATGTACTTTACTGATTTCTAGTACTCGTCTGGATAAATAGTAACCAATGTTCATATCTCTAGTATTTGCTACAATTATCTATGTTCTGATCGCTAGTATTTTCCTGGATAGATACTGTTGTGTGTTATGATCCTTAGCACTTCCCTGATTAAAAATATACTCAAATTACGTTTTCTTACGATAAATAGTTACAGGTGTTCGTATATCACTCTGTAGTCTTAAATACATTGTTCCCAAACTTCTAATCTGTAACAGTTGGGGATTGTGAGTTATAAAATAATCCAAATATTGGTATCATGATTACATTAAAATTTAACATTAATCCTTCTCTCTAAATATTCCACTTCTATAAATACACTATAAAACTGAATACACACGTTTCGAACTCAAGAACTTTCATTTTGAGATCAGGTACAAGGTGTACCTACATTACACTTTTCTGATAACTTATATACAGCTGTTGTATACTTGGTATGATCTTGTGTTTAAGGCGCTCAACTCTGAATTTAAGGGTCATAGGTTCAAATCTCCGTCACCAAAAATGCTTGCTCTTTCATCCATGGGGCGTTATATGTGACGATCAGTCCCATTATTTGCTTGTGAAAGTATAGTCCAAGAGTTGGTGGTGAGTGGTGTTTAGCTATCTCTCCTCTAGTTTATGGTTTCTAAGTTATGAAAAAGAAGTAGAGATAGCCCTTGTTCTGCTTTTCGCAAAATTCAAACCAAAACGATATATCTGTGGATTTGAAAGGCTAGACACCAGGTTTCGATATCTGTGGTGGGCAGAGCACGGATAGATCATTGTGCAGTTTTGTGTTTAACTTCAACCATTTCAAACCACATTTTATGTGTGTCCTATCCTCCGCTAGGGGTGATTTGTTTTTGAATTTCGCGCAAAGCTACTTAAGCGCTATCTGCGCTAGCCGTCCCTAATTCAGTAGTGTAAGATTAGAGAAAAAGCAGCTAATCATCACCACCCACCGCCAACTCTTTGGCTAGTCTTTTATCAACAAATAGTGGGATTTACCGTCGCATTATAACGCCCCCAGGGCTAAAAGGGCGAGCATGTTTGGTGCGACGGGGTTTCGAACCCGCGACCATCAGATTACAAGTCAAACACCTCAACCCACTTGGCCATGTCAGGCCACGCATAGATGAAGAAACAACAGACTTATGCTATAAGAAGACTTATTTCTTTTCGAAATATGTACACCCTAGAGTAAAAGACAAAAGAAAAGATATAACATTATTTCATAGACTGTTAGCGCGTTAAGGCGTGCGCTCGTAATCCGAGGGTCGCGGGTTCGCGCCCGCGTCGCGCTTAACATGCTCGCCCTCCAAGCCGTGGGGGTGTATAATGTGACGGTCAATCCCACTATTCGTTGGTAAAAGAGTAGCCCAAGAGTTGGCGGTGGGTGGTGATGACTAGCTGCCTTCCCTCTAGTCTTACACTGCAAAATTAGGGACGGCTAGCACAGATAGCCCTCGAGTAGCTTTGTGCGAATTTCCAAAACAAACAAACAAACAAAACATAGACTGTTTAGACAGAGTATTAGTGCTGAATCTAATTTAAATGAACGACAACTATTGCAGAAACAAAAGTGTAGAGGAAGACGTTTCGGTACAAGATTTCACCGTCCATTCAACTTAGTTTCAAAAAATATAATAGTTTGTGGGTTAAGCTTGACCGAGTGATTTTCATTCGGGCAATGCATCTAAAGATTCGTAGTTCACGTTTCACCTAAATAAAAGCGCGCCAATAGTGGCAGTGAGATTGAAGAATTCGAAAAGAGCAATTCCAGGATTGATAGTAAATGCTGCTTGTATCTGTCTGTCAGTTCAAAATTAGAGAAAGCTAAAACAGAGACCTCTTGCGTATTTATGTTCAAATATCCAAGTAAAATAAAATTCCGTTTTGTCTCGGGCTTATGACACTAAAGTCAGGAATTCGATTTCTCGCTGTAGACAAAAAGTATAAATTAAAGTATGAAGCTTTGTGCTAACCTGAGAAACAAACAAACAATCGTTTTGTTACATTTCACTGTTGACACCACACTGTTAATGATAATTATAAACCATATTCCCAGCTACAAAATTAAAACCCAAAACAGTGTTATTAGTTACTTTCTTGAAAATAATGACAGAAATCTTCAGTAGTTGGTTCTGTTCACAACAGCAACAGATGAAATCATAGTAAACAAGACCCTAACCGTCACAAAATCACTTCGATTTAGATTTATTACTAAATCATTGTTGCATATGATAGATACCACACCCTGCGACTTTTTATCTGATATAGATGTGGGACGTTATGGACTCGAACACCCACATCTCGCTCTCCTGATTTCAATTGATTTTGATTATTTTATTGCTCTTGAATTATGGAAATGTGTCCAGATGCACATGATATGACATTTTAACACTATAGATGGGATATATATTTTCCAGTGTTCCAATACTTCCACACTGATCTTGGAATAAATATTTCCACCTTCTGGGCTCATTTTGACTGTAATAACTAGATGGTGAGTTATAATCCTCTTGTCCCATTGCTTCTTATTATCGTGCATTTGAAGACAAATTGACTCACTTTCACCACTAAGTTATCCGAGTCAAGAACGTCAAACATATTTACACAGTAGTTAGGGTTACCACTCACTGCTTTGGTGATGCAGGCACAAAACAAATTCAGAATTATAGTCAATATAATTTCTTCAATACAGATTTAATTTAATGCACTAATTATACGCAAATTCAGTTAGCAAATAAACAACAAAACCTGTTTTAAAATATGCTTACCACCCTAAGAATAAGAGAAAAAAAACAAAATCTATTTAACATAAAACAAGCAGCAAAAGTGTTTCAAACCCAAGAGTTGGTGAGTGGTGATAACCAGCTACCTTCTCTCTAATCTTACTTTGCTAAATTAAGAACGGCTAACGTGGCTTTGTGTAAAATTATAAACAAACAAACGAAAATCACGTCAAGTTACTGTTTTCTGTTAAACCTGCTTTCACAACTTCCTAATGAGTCAGAATAATGTAATAGAACAAAAAAGCACTGCTATTGTAGTTACTGAATACCTTCAAATGCACCTCAATGTATGACAAATACTTTGTCCAAGTTTCCATCAATGTATGTGCGTTTTTTATATTTAATTAGTAAAGAACTTGGATTGAAAGAAATTTATTGCTCTTAAATTTTTCAACAAACAATCAAACATATAGTTCAGTCTTCTTGTAATCAGACGACTCACTGATATCTGCGTTAAGGTATCTGCTTACTTCAGTTGGCAGGACGATATTTTATGAACCTTTCAGAAACTAACGTTGACTTTACCTCATTACAGGTACAACGCTGACACCCTATGAGTGTTGGGCCTGGCATGGCCTAGCGCGTCAAGGCGTGCGCTTCGTAATCTGAGGGTCGCGGATTCGCGCCAGAGTCGTGCCAAACATGCCTTTTGGTCTTACAGTGTAAAATTAAGGACGGCTAGCACAGATAGCCCTCGAGTAGCTTTGTGCGAAATTCCAAAAGCCAACGAACCCTATGAGAGAATTATTTCTTTACAAGGGTGAATATATGGTGATGTTGATCATTCTTTCTGTTCATACTTCTTAGAAGTTCCCGGATGTTCTAAGCGTTGGTATAAGACAAGAGTTTAGTTTATAAACGTTTGAAACTAGTCTGAAAGGGTTATTTATTAAATGTTTACCCTTGATGGACACTTACACATGAACTGCTACACCAAAACTCTCGGCCTGGTAGAGCCAAGTGGTTAGTTCGCTCGGTTCGCTGGCTCATTCTTTGTCCCACCACACATGTTTGCCTATTCATCGCGAGGGAGCTATAATGTCACGGTCAGTCCCACGATTCGTCAGTAAAAGAGTAGCTGAAGAGTTGAAGATGGACGGTGATGACTAGCTGCCTTCTCTGGTCTTTCACTACTAGATCAGGAACGGTTAACCCTGATACCACTATGAAGCTTTTTGTGAAATTCAAACAAAACTATGTATTAATCGTGAATTTTTCCTTCAATAGAAAACTACCACACAAAATATTTTGTTAGACGCAATAAAATTTATCTTGCCACGTTCATTCCTGAACAGAACGATTCTACAATTTCAATTCATTCGATCACGTTCTACTCTTATTCTTAAGTCGCAGTGCAACATTTTTGTTTAACGATCATGGGTTCTCACTTGTCATTCTTTTATCCGAGTAATGCAACATCTCTATGTAACGATCATGAGTTCAAATTATTCATTTCGCTATTAGTGGACTTATTTTTAAAATTTGTATGTTTTTATATTGTCTTTCTCAAGTAACACTTTACTTTAATGATATTATATGATTTCTTCGTCAAGAACGATAATCTAATGCTGCGATTGCATCCTTAAAAGCCACATTAAACTACTAATCAAGGATGTCAACGGTAAATAACAATATATCTCAAACTGATGAAAATACATAGAAATGGAACCAAACGTCGTTCAAAGTATTCTTCTCAAGGAAGGTAAACCATTTCCGTAAATTTCTACTTGTTACTCTTATCTCGACGCATTTCGTGAAAATAATATGAATTTTTATTTCATTGACATTTTAAGTGATTTTGAATACCAATGTTTTCTTTTTATAATCCATACATGTTTCGGTGAAGTCCATATTGGCTTTTTTTTTCTGAATCATCACTTCACTGATTATACGGTCCAAAGCACACAAGACACAAGAAATGATATACATATATGTAAGTGTTGAAATTACACCCACTAATTGTTGCTTCAATTTTCTAAGCATTTAACACTAGAGAATGAGTCCTTTTATCCTACATTTCTGGTGTAACAGACAAAAATAGGGAATATTAAATAAGTTGAAATATGTAGGTCTCATCTGTTGTGAATAATATACATGAGAAGCTTGGTAATTTGACGTTTAAAGGACACCACGTGAGATCTCACAGTAAACTTTCCACTAAAGCAGACTGTTTGCTCATCAGAATTAATTTATCTTTACTTGTGTGTATTGTGTGTGTTTTCTTATAGCAAAGCCACATAGGCCTATCTGCTGAGCTCACCGAGGGGAATCGAACTCCTGATTTTAGCGTTGTTAACTTTACTTATTTTGACAAATATTAGATTACGAAAATTTTTTATCAAAGTCTTTTCTGAATGATCAGTCAGTGATGAGAGGATAAGAAAAGTTGAAAGTTTTCAAGTGTTCAAATACTGTTTTCCTTTACCCGTGATTTGTGTAATATAATTATTAAAACGAAATATAAACCATACTAAAATACACGCTAATTCACGCCAAATCATGTTGTTCCAACTTTAAATGAAGTGAATAAGTTTTATGTTTGTGTCACGATTTTCTTTGAAGATCCTTCTTACGTATATCTTCCTTGATGATCCTGGTGTCAGAGACAATTAAGGTTCAGATATATTTACCTCTACTTTAGAGCTGTTGACCAAAATGAATGAAATCAGTCTTCACCTACCTACACTAAATCAAATAAAAGGATTGATTCCACTTTAAAATTACCCTCATAGCTGAAGATACAAATCGTGTTCAGCGACATATCGTAACTCGAACCTTCGATCTTCTAATATGTACAAAATATACATTTAAAAAAAATTAGAATGAATTAATATAAATCGCTTCTGTAAGATATCGTAATGTAGGTTCTTCAGCTTGTTTATTGCTCTTTGAATATTTGTTTATACATAACACTTTCAGCAAAAAACTTTCGAAGAATCTTTTATTCGGAAATTTAACAGTAATTTCCAACTGGGACAGCAGTAAGTCTATGGATTTACAGCACTAAAATAAAGTGCTCGATTCCCCTCGATGGATACAGGAGATAGCCCGATGTGGCTTTGCTACAAGAAAAACACACACGCGTGTGTCTTTTCAAAATAATCTATTTTTGAGCTACTGACTCAAAAAAGACTTGACATCTACAAAGAATGAGGAATAGCAGAATAACGAAACTGTTTTTTATTTAAATTACATAAATTTTACATTATTTTATTTCTTCTTCAAACGTTTATTCACTTAGTAATTTTAACATCAATATCAATTTTTAACATAGAGCTGTGAACTTCAAGGAAGCAATCATGGAGATTTTACTGTTCTGAAATAACATCAGCAGAAACTATTAATTCTAATAATAATAGTACACGTAAATTTGAAACTGGCAACTATTAAGTTTAATTTAAATTTAAAAAATAAAAAACTGCTTATGTTTTCCAAAACTTCAATCTCTTAAAAATACAGTGAACTGCATTTATAATTTTCGTCGTGTTTGGCCTTGGTTGTTCTTCCCAAATGATGCGTTGCCTGTAAAGTAACCATTGGGTTGTGAGATTTTCAGTTGATCTATTGCGCCCCTCAGAAGAACACGCGATGTTGTATTCTAGTCTTGACACAGACTGAAACAGAATGCAATTATATAACACCTTTACAAACTTGTAATACTTTTTAAAACACATGGATACCTTAAATCCAAAATTTATAAATTGTTTGTCAGCCTTTGGTTTCACTTTTGGCAAAATTTCAATCAAACCTTTCTTTGAGCCGTGAATCGTCATGAGGTATTCATGATCAGTAAATTCCATTTGAAACACTAACGTTTCACCAATGCAGCTGATGAAATCATCCTCACACTCTTTTTGAAATTGAAGAGGAGTGAATTTTTGTGAAACAAGAACTTCTGTTGGTTCAGTTTCATAGTATTTAATTCCTTGAAAGAATGTGTTAATACTCTCATCGTCTCCAGGAGTAATGAAATGTTTTGTCTTTATATAATGAATAAAGAAAGGGAATATGATCCCACCTCCTTGAAACTGATATTTCTTATCTTTAGGCAGATGCCAAGGTCGTTGACGTGCTGGAGTGGTAAGGGAACTGTCTACTTCACACTTGGAGAGCTTTTCAACTGGAATCCTGTGTGTGATTCCATTGATATTCAAACGTATTGTTTTTATTCCTTCAGAAAACATGGCAAAATATCGAGCTATAGCAACTTATTTCACTTGAGATTCTTATTTCAAATAGTCTTCACGTAGATTTGCACGAAATTAAGAAATTAAATAAACAAAGTGTAGCCTTTCATTTCAAACGGTCAGGTTAAAGCGTTCGACTCGTAATTCGAGTTTCGCGGGTTCGAACCCTCGTCACACCAAACATGCTCGCCCTTTCAGCCGTGGGGCGTATAATGTTACATCAATCCCACTATTCGTTGGTAAAAGAGTAGCCCAAGAGTTGGAGGTTGGTGGTGATGACCAGCTGCCTTCCTTCTGGTATTACACTGTTAAATTAGGGACGGCTAGCGCAAATACCTTCAGTGTATTTTGCGCGAAATTCAGAAACAAAACAAAGTATCAAAAATAACAAATCATTTCACATATACGGGCGGCTATGCGTAGGAACTTATTTGATTAGCTTTGCATGAAAACATCTGAAACAAACTAAACTTTGAAAGTAACTTTGCCACAAAAAATGTGCAATTTTATGTGTATGTACGTGCACTTATCACAGTTTGAAAATGATAAAAAATCTATTTAATCTATTATTAATTGTTTTCATATCAGTTAAATTTTACAAATAGGTTTATTCAAAGAAAACAATTTATTAATTTTGTTTATACTTCTTTAAAATGTAGTCTATGCAGAGTCGTCACAAACGCTACTTGACTGTGATTGGCGAAATCAATTCAAAGGTGAAAGTTGTGAAGATTAGGCGGGATGCTTGAGTTAGGATATAATTTGTAAGAACCACATAAACAGCAAGAACAGAACACTAATACACAGGACAAGAACACATTAACACAAACACAAAAACCAAATGAAAACAACACAACTATACAAGAAACGAATATTAACATATCAGACAAAACGAGCCTGTTCTCAACAATATTCAAAAACGTAATAACGGAATTTGTAACAGAGTATACCAAACCAAACCAGACAACTAACTGTTTAGAACTACTGATTACTATCTCCATAAAACACATCACACCTCACATACCCTACATTATAACTACACTAACAGGTTACGTGCTCACAGCACAATGTTCACAGTAGTATATATCAACATCCAAGGTGCAATAGCTTCCAAGAAACATGAGATCGAAGACCTAATAGAAGAAATTAACCCCCATATTATAATAATAAGCGAAAGTCTAACATATAATAATAATATATTTAAAATACCAAATTATTCAACTATAAGAAAAGACAGAACAAATAAAAATGATGAAAACAGAGGCATTATGCTGCTCTACAAAGTGGAGCTTTCAGTTGTAGAAATTAAATTTATCAGTAGCAACGAACATGTTACTGTAGACATCCTGCAAAGGAATACAACTAAAGTAACAGTAGCAGGAATTTACTGCTCACCTAACAAACAAATAGATATAACATTACTTAGTAACATCTTTTCCCACAACCAAAACTCCATAGTTATGGGGGACTTAAACAGTAAAAATGTTACCTTTGGATGCCGAAGCTCAAATTCCAGTGATAGAAATTTAATAAATTTCATAGATGAAAATAACATAGCTTTATTAAATGATACCATCCCAACACATACATCATATGCCACTGACACTAGTGACATACTGGATCTGTGTATGTGTACATATAACTTAAGCCAGAAATTAATAAAATTTCAAGTGGGAAAAGATGTTGATTGTGATCACCTCCCAATATATTGTGTATTTTCGATCTCGCTCCCTATAAAAATATAACATATAGGAAAGAAAAATTTTATTACAGAAAAGCAGATTGGCAATGCTATAAATAGGAATTAGATAATCTGTTTCCCAATAAAGTTATAAAAGAAGTTAAAACACATATCGAAATGGACAACTACTGTCAAACAATCACGGAATGCCTTCAGAAAGCAGCCAAGTTAACAATACCAAAACAACACCATAAAACAACAAACAACACATGGAAACCCACCACAGAAATAATCAATCTAATCAAAACATGTAGACAACTGAGAAGACTGTACATGATTACAAGAAACAGAGAAACCAAAACGCAAATAAACAACATTAGAAATCACATCAGAACTCAAATAAAACAACAAAAACAAAATAAATGGGACAATTACTGTAATAAACTAAACGATAAAACTGACCCGAAAAAATTCTGGTCACATCTTAAAAGACTCACAAATGAAAACACAAACACAAAGAAATATCCTCCACTTGAACATAATAACACCACTGCACACACAAATAAAGAAATGGCCGAAGCTTTCAAAGACCAACTCCAAAATACATTTAAAACTCACACAGATCCAGATATGAATACAAATTTCGACAATAAAGTCACTAATTACATAGCAAATAATAAACATCAATTTGAACCAATATTTCCAGTAAACACAACTGATACAAATACAAGTTCCAATACAGATTATGCAAGCACATTACTAGCAAACAAAATATCCCTTCAAGAATTACTAGAAGCAATAAAAAATACCAAAAACAAAGCACCTGGAGAAGACAAAATACAAGCTATTCTCCTAAAAAAGGGCACTCCGAAATTGTTTGACCACCTAAATTCACTATTTAACTTATCACTATCGTCAGGATACATCCCAGTTTCTTGAAAGCTTGCAAATATATTAATGCTCCATGAGGAAGGAAAACCAGCGAATAAACCTAATAGCTACCGACCAATCAGCCTGACCAGCTGTGTAGGCAAAATTCTTGAAAGAATAACAAGTAATAGACTCTCCACATTGTTGGAGATAACATCAAAATTACCAGAAGAACAGAATGGATTCAGAAAATTTAGACAAACGACAGACCACTTAATAGGATTAACCAAAACCATAATAGATAGTTTCAATAAAAATGAATGTACAGTCGCTTGCTTCCTCGATATCGAGAAAGCATTCGACACCGTTTGGCATGACGGTCTAAGGTTCCGAATGAATGAAATGGAACTACCGCGAGGAATTATTCGCTGGTTATCTAACTTTTTGGAAAACAGAAAATGTAGAGTAAATGTAGAAGGAACTTTTCCGAATACTTTACTCCACAAGCTGGTGTCCCACAGGGAGGGGTGGTTAGCCCTATACTTTTCATCATGTATGTAAACAATATGCCACTGAAGGATCCAAATCATGGATTCTCTTCACAGTTCGCAAATGATGTGGCAATCTGGAAAAGTGCCGCAACACCCACGATAGCAGCTACAAACATACAACCACAATTAAATAGAATTAGTGAATACTGTGAAAAATATAGAATTAAAATAAACACAAAAAACACAGCTCGTAGTCTTTACGAAATCGACAAAACACAAAAAACAAGAGCCAGAAATATATATGAATGGCACTATACTCCAGATTGTCCCATCGGCAAAATTTTTAAGTCTGACCTATGATTTAAAACTAACTTAGATCAATCATGTAAACGAAGTTAAAAATAAAATCTGGCGAAGAACCAGCTATGCGAGGAGTCTAACTGGTAAAAACAGTGGAGCATCTACAGATAACATACTAAAAATATACAAAACATATATTAGACCAGTAATAGACTATGCAGCTCCAGCATGAATAACTGTAAGTAATAAAACAATCAAAACTAAACTACAAACAATCCAAAACACACTTCTTACAACTGCATACAGAGTCCCGAGATCAATATCATCTAAATTCATTCATAAATACTCGAACATACCAACCATATCAGATAGACTCCTAAATATTACAATTAGGTACTTTAACAAAAATTGGATGAAAAATGATTTATTATGCGAACTAGACAGGTACCTCATACATGATGAAGAAAGTCCTAAATATCTCTCCCCAATTAACATATATTTTAAATATAAAGATAAATAAATAAATAAAAACATTAAAATATATATGTATATAAACTTTAGATATTAATACTTATAGTTTACTTATTTATGTATTTTAAAATTTAAAAAAAATTGCCACCAGCTAACTTCACATACTGTGAATAAAATAAATAATTAAAACTGTATAAGAGCCATGTATATGGACATTGCCCTGAGAAGGATCAAATACAAACAGTTAAGATAATAAGTTCAAGGAGGAGGAAGAGGTCAAAGAGAACATGAGCCTTCAGGGCATAAGATACCCAAATACCGTTGATTGATTGTCGTTATTGAAGTTTGTAGTTAGCCTTAATAATTTGTTTCCTGTAAATAAATTTTTTTATGTATCACCACAATTATATATTATTAATTTGCGCTTAGTAGAATATCTTCATTATGCGGACATATTTGATCCCTAAACTTTGAAGAAAAGATAGATTATGACTCGGAATCATACATCATACGTATGGAAAAATTGCATTATTTAAGGTACTTGTCTCAGTGTATGATGACTGTATTGTTCGTTCATTTAATATAACCTTCTAGTGTATAGAAATAACTTGTGGTCTAGGGAGATATGACTTGAAGTTTCCCTCTTCACGTTATTGTAGCATATATTGTAGTGTTGTATGCTGGTTGTTGTTTTGAATTAAGCACAAAGCTACACAATGGGCTATCTGTGCTCTGCCCACCACGGGTATCGAAACCCGGATTTTAGCATGTAAGTCCACAGACATACCGCTGAGCCACTGGACAACTGAGAGAAGTGTTGAGAAATAGAAAATTTAATTGGTTACCTCAAGGCAGTATTTACGTTGATTAGTTTTGTGCAGTCTAATAAAAGGTGTGACTAAATCAATTTTCACTATAACAATAAACTAACTGCAAATAGAGATAATTTTCTCTATATTTGGTAATTTTATTTATCCAAGTTTTAAAAATTTTACTTTGTTTCTGAGCACAAAACTGTAAACCTGACAAACTAAATCATGAACATCAATACAGATACCAACCATTACGATTTGAACATAATCATTATGATTTTGGTGTATACATTACAACTATATGCTCATATAGACAAATATTACAAATTGTTGCAACTCTCAAAATATTATTATATTATTTTGGCCGATACAATAAAGTGATAAATTGTTCCCCAGGGCTTGAAAGGGGTGAAAAGAAAATTTCTAGTAAAGGCCAACTTCAGGTGACTTATGAATTTTACTAAATTTACTTTTTAACTTTTTACCTGATGTTTGACATAGATATCCTAACTGCTTTGTGCTATAAAACTTTAAATCAACCAACCAACCAATCTCTCAGAAATACCAACAAAACTCCCTTGCTACTTCTGATAGATTGTCCATATCAACAAACATATTACCTATTTTATATGCAAAAATGGCTCGTTTGGGTTGACAAAATATTTTACATAGAAGAGCGAACAACGTTTCGACCTTCTTCGGTCATCGTCAGCTTCACATATTACCACTGTGGATATTTTCTTGTGCAATATTTTCTTTGTTACTGCACCTTCAAAAGTATACAAATGTCTAGATTTTCTCTTAGAAATACCTTGCATCATGGAATCATGCTCAGATGTTAGCTTCAAAACTGGTACTTACACTATGAGTATCAACAGCATTTTGATGTTAGCTTCAAAACTGGTACTTACACTATGAGTATCAACAGCATTTTGATGTTAGCTTCAAAACTGGTACTTACACTATGAGTATCAACAGCATTTTGATGTTAGCTTCAAAACTGGTACTTACACTATGAGTATCAACAGAATTTTGCTTTCAAGTGATTCTCTTGTGTTGCTACTAAGCTTATTGGTCTTGTCTTTTTTCAGTTGCTTGTTTCTTGTGTATCTGCTGCCATGAAACTTCCTGGTGTCTGATTTTGAACCATACTTCATGTTCAAATTAAAAAAATTCAGGAATTATAAGGGTAATAAACATTTTTGTCAGACTACATCAATTAGTAAAAGTACTTTCTTTGTTTAACACAGAGTTTAACACTCATGATTGACTCATCAATGAAAAGTTATTGGTACAGTCCATTGAAAGGGAGTAGTAATAAGAAAATCCATATTTTGATAATAAGGAGGAATTACGGACAAACTGGGTAAAATTGTTAGCAAAAATGGATAAAAACAATTGTGGATCACACTGCCATGAAAATGGAATGTAAATAGGGCATTTAAATAGAAAATCTTTCAGTTTTCATACATTTTAAGGGTTTACTGTGGTTCTCAGAGTTTTTGATAAGACATTGAAAATATAGGGTCTAAGGATTCTAAATATGGAAAAGATCATTTGTTATATTTTTTGATATTTTAAGTGAACATGCTACTGTAAAATTAAGAACAGGGAATCCTAGGTGTGATTGATCTGATCATTTACTGATTCAGCTCCTCAGGTGCCTTTCAAGATGATAATTTCAGTTAGAGTTACTCTGGTAGAAATTATTTTTACAATACTTTCTTTCCGAACTGTAGTTGATTATTAGAAAGTACCAAAATATTTAGAGTTGTATCACTTCACTCACATTTCTTATACAACCCCAAAAAGCAAATATTTGACTGCTAATATTGATAGTTTTTCTAAAAGTTCTTTAAACACATTTTAAGGGTGTTGAATGTTTATATAATTACTAGAACCTTCTTTATCATAAAAAATTGAGAATGATTGCATTAGAGATTGAAATGCTGTACTTGTTTTTAAATATTTCTTCTTGCTATAAACGGTGTAACTTCCAATAATTTTACAGCAGTGTTCGTATTGTGAGTACTTATCACAATTTTAAACAGTTATCCATTTTTATGTACTTGTTAATAGATTTCTTAGAACTCTTGTACTATTACCAGCAGCACAGTGTGTGGACTTTTAATGCAAGAAAATTGGTTTTGATACACATGGTGAGTAAAGAAAAGACAGCCTGTTATGTATATTTGTGCTTAATTACAAACACATAAATACTTAGAACTCAACAAAACATTTAGTTTCTGAACAGAATTAAAATTAATTACACAACAGACATAATTGAAACACAAATTAAGTTTTTATTTTCATATTCATATTTGTATGCAGTCGACAGATATCTATATTCACAAATAATATTATCCTACTAGTAAAATGTGTAAAAATTTGAAATATATAGAGTTGACATTTCAAGTGTTACGTATTTTTTTAATGTTTTGAGTTCTTCGTAGATTAAACGCAACAGAAAAACGCAGATAACAGCTTGTATAATATATTACACTAACCTATTAACAAATATAACAGATATAACATAAACTATATAATAATAGTGACAGATATTAAGTTATAACGTTCGAAATTAATTACAAATCAAAATAATATTAGTTTCAAACTTCAAAATAAATCACAACACAAAACGGTACTGGCCTGTATCTAATATAATAAATTAAAATGAAAGTCTCAAATTCCAGTCTAGGGTGTGAATTTGGGCCCACGAAGAGATTCCGAAGCAGTTCACAGTTCAATGAAATCGCCGTCTCTCAGCACAAGCGGTAATTCAGAAGTATCGTAGAGATTGACGAAATAAAATCACGGCTTCCGTAGATCTAATTTCAATCACAAATCCAAGTTGAATATTCACAGCAAACACTTAATCTTTCTCAAATAACTAACTTTCTTCTTTTGAAATGAAACTGGTGTTTGAATCTCACTCTTTGTCTTCGAATAAAACTAATGACTGAATTTCTCTCCCTCGAATAAAACTGATGATTGATGACTCTACATCTCTCACGTCACCGTCTTTTTTATACCGATAGGCCTATTTCTCGAACAATCTCGACATTTCCATACAACTCCAGAGCTATACACGCATATCCGTTCTTGCACGAGACTACACATCTAGACAGGAAGTCACCAGCACTCATTTACAAACATGTGATTGGTCTACTTAATTCGGGAAAGTTCTAAAATGTTACCCGAAATGAATAACAAAATATTAGTTTCAACTTCTAAACAATAATATCAATATGGAAAAATGAATAATACAAATGAAAATTCAAACACAATACGACATGTTGTCGTTTACAAAATATTTACACATATACATAACACTCTCCCCCTTAAAAGTAAAAAAAAAGTTTGAACTTGTGAAAACTTTTTTTTTTGTTTTGCTTATTTGTCTTTTTAAACCAACTTAAAAGGGTTAAATCCAGTAGATTCTGAAATAACCTCGCGAACTTCAAGCAGTAACAAGGGAACACCCTCAACCCAATTCTTTGAGTGTTTGTGGCAGTAATTTGGTGGAAACGATCAAGAACACCTTGTGACTCAGGATGGTATGCACTGGATGAAACTTGATGGAGGTTTAATTCATGTATGGCTTGTTCAAATAGTTTAGACATAAAATTTGTGTCTTGATCTGATTGCACAACTTTTGGAATTCCGAACATGGTAAAGGATTTGACAAGAGCCTTGACGATGTTGGGAGAAGTGATTTTTCTCAAAGGGATTGCCTCAAGAAAACGTGTAGAAGCACACATGATCGTCGAGAGGTATTCATTTCCTGCTTTGCTTTTTGGCATTGGGCCAACACAGTCGATAATGACCCTTGAGAATGGTTCTTCAAAGGCAGGAATAGGCTGCAGTGGTGCTTTGGGAATCCCTTGATTTGGTTTTCCAGTGATTTGGCAAGAATGTCATGCCTTACAAAAGCTAACAACATCTAGGCGCATCTTTGGCCAATAGAAATGTCGTCGGATACGATCTAAGGTCTTTCTTACACCTAAGTGTCCCAACAATACATGGTCATGAGCAAGACTAAGAATATCATTCCGATAGTATTTTGGAATGACGATTTGATGAATAACATTCCACTCTTCATCGGCAGCAATGTCAGGAGGTCTGTATTTTCTCATTAGCACACCTGACTTCTGGTAGTAACAAATAGGGACAGTTCCTATTTCATTTTCATCAACAGCCAGTTGTAGAAGAGAACGAGTTTCAGGATCATTGTCCTGTTCCTCAATAAGTTTGTTTCGATGAAGAGAGTCGAAAAATGTCTTAGAGTCATCAGTAGAACTTAAAGTTGAGTCAGAAATCTCATCCATGTGAGACATGAATGTATCAGATAAAGAGAAATCATCTTTGGACTCCTGAGAACGTGTCTGAGAACGAGTAACAGCACAGGCGGGAAAAACATCAGGAAACTCTTCAACGAGTTGCTCTGTACTTGGGCTAATAACAGGTGCTTCAACAACACGAACCTCTGGTACCACCTTACTACCAGCCAAATCATTCCCCAAAAGCATAGACACACCTTCAACAGGCAATGAAGCTTTAATACCCACAGTCACTGGGCCTGAAACTAAGTCCGAAAGTAAATCTAATCTATGAAGAGGAATAGAAACGACGCCACCTTCTACACCAGAGATGAGCACACTGGCCCCAACGGATGACTTTTCAGAAAACGGAAGTACACTTTCCAAAATCAAACTCTGAAAAGCTCCAGTATCTCGCAGGATTTTAATTGGTTGTAGATGTGAATCGCCAACAAAAGAAACAAAACCTTCAGTCATGAAAGGCTTAAATTTGTCCTCAACAATGTCTTCAGGTACCTCAATAATATTGGGCTTAGAATCCACAGTGGACTGGACAGGGTCAAAATCATTGGGAACCAATGATGTATCCAATGAGGGCGAAATGAAATTATGGGGTGATGGCTTGTTTCTTACCTTATAGCACTCAGAAATCAGATGGCCAGGTTTCTTACAATAAGCACATGTTTTGGATGAGAATGACACGTTTTGGGTAGATGACGAGCTTTGAGAATTAGAAGTTTGCTCTTTTTTGTCTCTGTCGACATTTGCATAATATTTGAATGAGTCATTGGGTTTCTTTGTTGTGTGAGATGTTTTGCTTTTGTATGAGAAATCTTTGTGAGTTAAAGCATACTCGTCTGCCAAGACAGCAGCATCATGAATTTTGAAAGCTTTTTGTTCATCAATATAAGTTTTTAGCTCTACGGGAATACATCTTTTAAACTCTTCGACTAACATGAGTTCTCTGAGTTTGGCATAATCATCTTTAATTTCTCTGGAATCACACCACCTGTCGAACAGAGTTTCTTTTTCACGAGCAAATTCGACATAAGTTTGGCTGTCAAACTTTTTCTAACCACGAAATTTTTGTCTGTATGCCTCTGGCACCAATTCATATGCATTCAAAATGCATTTTTTGACGTACTCGTAATCATAACTTTGCTCGGCTGTGAGCTTGGAAAATACTTCCTGAGCTTTACCCTTGAGAACACTCTGAAGTAATACTGTCCAATATTCGGTAGGCCATTTTAGCCTAAGGACCAATTTTTCAAATTGCTGAAAATATGTATCTACAGCTTTTTCATTGAATGGAGGTACTAAACGAATCTGTTTGGAAGCATCAAAATTATCCATCTGCATTTGGACAACCTTTTCTTCTGTCTGTGCCTTTCTCAGACTGATTTCTTCATCAGCTTTAATGCGTTTCATTTGTATTTCGGCATCAAGGCGTTTGTTTTCTTGTTCTGCCTCAATACGTTTGCTTTCAATTTCTAAACGAAATTTAATTTCCATTTCCATTTTTTTTAATTCGAAATCTGGGTCAAAATGAGCAACAGGCAATTGTTGTGCAACTGTTTGAGGTAATACCTTTTGGCTGACCAAATGTTCAACAATAATTTGTTTAATATCTGCTTTCTTCATTGATTGCTTCACTTCTAAATTAAAATGTTTACCAACATCAAGTAATTCAGATTTTTTTAATTCACTGATTAATTCGAAAGAGGGATTCCGATTGAATTCGTTTATAAAATCTTCAAGTTCGAAAGCCATTTTAAATATACAAGCTGTCTATCTGTATAGAATATAAATCTTATTTTATAATAAAATTAAATTGTTTGTTCGATATCCCGGACGGGCCCCCAATTTTCTGTTACGTATTTTTTTAATGTTTTGAGTTCTTCGTAGATTAAACACAACAGAAAAACGCAGATAACAGCTTGTATAATTTATTACACTAACCTATTAACAAATATAACAGATATAACATAAACTATATAATAATAGTGACAGATATTAAGTTATAACATTCGAAATTAATTACAAATCAAAATAATATTAGTTTCAAACTTCAAAATAAATCACAACACAAAACGGTACTGGCCTGTATCTAATACAATAAATTAAAATGAAAGTCTCAAATTCCAGTCTAGGGTGTGAATTTGGGCCCACGAAGAGATTCCGAAGCAGTTCACAGTTCAATGAAATCGCCGTCTCTCAGCACAAGCGGTAATTCAGAAGTATCGTAGAGATTGACGAAATAAAATCACGGCTTCCGTAGATCTAATTTCAATCACAAATCCAAGTTGAATATTCACAGCAAACACTTAATCTTTCTCAAATAACTAACTTTCTTCTTTTGAAATGAAACTGGTGTTTGAATCTCACTCTTTGTCTTCGAATAAAACAAATGACTGAATCTCTCTCCCTCGAATAAAACTGATGATTGATGACTCTACATCTCTCACGTCACCGTCTTTTTTATACCGATAGGCCTATTTCTCGAACAATCTCGACATTTCCATACAACTCCAGAGCTATACACGCATATCCGTTCTTGCACGAGACTACACATCTAGACAGGAAGTCACCAGCACTCATTTACAAACATGTGATTGGTCTACTTAATTCGGGAAAGTTCTAAAATGTTACCCGAAATGAATAACAAAATATTAGTTTAAACTTCTAAACAATAATATCAATATGGAAAAATGAATAATACAAATGAAAATTCAAACACAATACGACATGTTGTCGTTTACAAAATATTTACACATATACATAACATCAAGTCATAGTGTTAAACTGATGACACTTGAATTCATGTTTGGAAAATTCCTTGTAAACAAATTTTTCAATATTTGTGTATAGTAAGAGATATGACATCAGATTGGTGAATAAGTATGACTTGTATAGAGATTTCTAAAGCTCACTGTCATAGAAAATTGGCTCAGCTCAATGCAAACCTAACTGACAGCTGTCTGCTATTTTCAAGTAATGTTATTATAAGGTTGGTAGTGTTGTTACATTTGTTAAACAACAAAATAAAAATCAAACTTCTCTAAAGCCAGTGGGCACCAAAATTTCTCTTTCTTTGTTGTGATTACTCCAATTAAAAATCTGAAAAATAGTAAAAAAACAGTCTGCATGTAATTTAACTCGTCTTGAAGAATCTGAGCAGTAATCTTCACCATTCTTACCACCTGTTGTTCCTCATTTTCTTATATTGCACTCACTTTCAAACAAACCTTTCGGGCAAATGTCCCCTTTTATATTCAGAAAGGACTGGTGGGACTTGTTGGCTATCCAAAGTAAGTAAAGAAGCTTCTGTCTGGTGATGTATTGGTGCAAACATCGACATCCCAACACAGTAAACTCCTCTTGCATTCAAAGGCAATTGGAGACATACCTATTGAGGTTACACCTCATGCTACTTGGAATTCATCATGAGGAGTTACTGTTGAGAGATGTTTGAAAAACATCCCCTAATCAAAAATTCTTGCTGGTTTCTCCACTCAAGACGTTTCTGCAGCGAGGTGTATATCCAAGGGCAAAGATGGAATTATTGTGCCGACCAATATCTTCATTTTCACATTTATGTCACCACGTCTGCTTGCCATCGTCAAAGCAGGTTATCTTAATTGCAAAGCACGGACATACGCACCAAACCCTCTCCAATGTTTCCAGTGTTAATGGTTCAGTCACTTGAAGGCGTCATGTAGTTGTTCCTTGACGTGTGCTCCTTGCAGTGGCAAGCACCATGATGCCTACGTGTGTGAAACGGACTCTCATCGCATCAATTGCAATGGCTTTCACCCACCCTACTTTCATTCTTGCCCTAACTTGTTGGAAGAAAAAGAGATACCGCATTTGAAAATCATTCATAACATTACCTATCCTGAGGTATGCTGCTGCACTTCGTTCCACAGTTACTGTAGGAATGCAGACAGATCTCTCTGTGCCTCCTAAAGAATCTTTCTCCAAACAAATGAAAACTCATTTGACCACAATGGTGAAAAAAGTTGATGAATCAACTTCAACACCTGTCTCTATCCATTATATACATTCCACCAAACCTCAAGATCCACATCCTTTGGTTCCAGGTATAGGCATTTCTTTGGATCATCTTCTTCTCTCACCCCAAGATGCAAAACAATCATTCGTTCATGTCCTCAGTCTCTGAAATCCCCTTTCAACAGCAAAGACCTGCTTTTTCGACTGAGGGCAGGATCCATAGAGGTAGATTGACCTCCCTCGAATAAGAAAAGTAAGGAAAATAGACTTCGTCATAAACAGAAGGGTTCCGTATCCTATTCGCCAACACAGAAATAAAAATGGTCACCCTGATGCAGTGGAACTGTAGCAATTTACGTTCTAGTCTGAATGACATCAAAACACTGATTGCTTCCTGTTTGTCTTTCCTTACAGAAAACATTTCTGCAACCTGCCGATCCAGTCACCTTTCGGCAGTTTTCTTGATACAGAAATGACAGGCTGTGTGATGGATGAGTGCATGGAGGGGTGGCACTGTTGGTTGATCAGCATATGCCAACCCTATCTTTGCCACTCGATACACCCTTGGAAGCCATAGCCATCAGTGTTTCCTTGGGTCATACCATCACTGTTTGTTCTCTCAACCTGTCACCTGAGAGACAACTGATCAATCAGACCTTGATACTCTCATTGAACATTTGCCATTTTCCATTTTCATCCTCTGGGGAAGTGCTGATGTTGATAGGAGGGGTTGATTCTCTGATCACAACCTTTCTCTTTTCAATACTGGTTTTTCTACTTATTTCCATGTGCCTAGTCAGTTCTTCACTGATGTTGATCTCTTAATTTGCTCCCCTTCATTATTTTCCCATTTTCATGGAGGGTTGACAATAATCCATGAGGCAGTGATCATTTTCATATAATCTTGAGAGAGTGGCCATGGTCAATGCCATCTGACCCGCATGCCCCGATGGAAGATGGATCAGACAAACTGGCCCTCTTTCGCTTCTGTCACAGAACTTTATCATGCCCTTGTCTATAACCCATTAATCGGTGACTTCTCAGCACCAGTAACTGACTGTGTTTAAAAACAACTGCTCAATGTATTCCTAAAACCTCGACACATTTTCCACTATGTCCTTGTTCATGGTAGAATCATGCCTGCCACATGGCACAGAAGGCTCCAAAATGAGCCTGGGATACTTTCCGTAGATGCTCCATACTCTCAAACTACATTGCTTTCCAGTGGGCCTGTGCACGTCCTCGATCGGTAAGATGTGAAAGCCAGAAGGAAATTTGGATTAAGTTTACACCAAGCATATCTACTACCACCAGATCCCAAGTCACATGGGACAAAATTCAAAAGGTCAGTGGGAAATACAGTTCTGTCCCCCTTTCGATCTTACTCTCAGATGACCAGGAAGTGGCTGATACCCAAAGCATTGTTGATACTCTTGTTGATAGCTTTTGCTGCGTATCTAGCTCTGTTTCTTCCTCCACCTTCTTAGCCATCAAGACTTGGGCACAGCAATAACCTCTTTCCTTTCAAGCTGATTCAAAGGAATCTATAATCGTCCATTTACACTGGAAGAACTCACTGTCCCTTCATTGGTCTCACAGTACATTGGTTGGACCTGTTGATATACACAGTGAGATGTTGTACCATCTATCTCCTGCTTCCCTTGCTATTCTTCTGATTTTATTTAACCGTATCTTGCAAGAGAAAGTTTTTCCTGGTGCTTGATGCCAGGCTATTGTCCTACCTTTCTCCAAGCCTGGGAAGGATCCCAAGATTCCTTTAAACTACCATCCAATTACAGCTGTCTCTGTAAGACCTTAGGGAGGATGGTTATTGCTCATCTTATTTGGTTACTCTTGCCCACCCAGTGTGGGTTCCGACAATAGTACTTCACTATGGACCACCTGATTCGACTTGAAACATCCATCAGAATTTTTTGACATTAAGAAGGCTTATGATAAAACATGGAAGTTTGGCATTTTGCAAGACCTCCTCTACAGGAAATTGGAGCCCCTCGGGGCTGTGTTTTGAGTGTCACACTTTTCAGAATAAAAATTAATGTCATTACTGAACAACTCTCTCTCTCTGTTGGAAATGGGCTTTATGTCGACGACTTTCACATCTCATGTCAATCATCAAACATAAGGTAAATTGAGCAGCAGCTACAGACTGCCCTCAATTGTGTATTGAAGTATACCACAGTAAATGGCTTTACATTCTTTCTCTCTAAAACCATTTGCATGCACTTTTGCTGCCAATGGGGTATTTACTATGATCTTGAACTCTGTATTGGTGAAGTTGTGTTGCCTTTGGTCTCTGAGACTAAGTTCTTGGGGCTTATCTTTGACTGTAAACTGACCTTTATACCATACATCAAGCAGCTATGAGTCGAATGTACAAGAGCACTGAACATCCTCCATGTCCTCTCTTCCACCACATTGGGAGCAGATTGTCATTCTATGCTAAAGATATATGGTGCTCTTATTCAATCGAAACTCGACTATGGATCACTGGTCTGCCAGACCATAGACCTTACTGGGGCTTTTTGCACTTTCCCAGTTCAGAGAATATACATAAAGTCTCATGAATCTTCTTTGCACCTTAGCCGTTTGCAACTGTTTGTACTATATGCTTCGAAACTTCGTTTATTACCAAAGCATCCCACCTTGGGTTGAGTCTTCCTTCCTTGATGGGCCATGCTTTTTCAGACCAAATGGTCTGCCATTGCTCCTTTTAGTCTTCGTATCCAGACACAGTAAGATAAATTGAGTCTGTCCTTGGATAATATGGCTGTATCCACTGGTCAGCCCCTCCAACCATGGCTTCTTACAGTCCCCAAATGTGAGCTCTCTATAAATCATCTGAGAAAAGTAAACACTCCTGATTGGAAATACTGTCTGCCATTTGCTGAACATCTATTGAACTATCGTTCCATTCCTATTTATACAGATGGTTCCCAATTAGGTGACTGTGTGGGCTCTGCCATGGTTTGTTGTGGTTCAGTGGTTTAGCACAGAATCCTTTCTACAGCTTCTATGTTCACTGCTGAACTGTATGCTATTTCTCTTTACCTGGATCACAAAGAAGCTAAGCGGTACTGAAACTGCACAATTAACACTGACTCACTTGGTTCTCTACTGGCTCTGGAATAGCTTCAAGTTGGTTGACACCCTGTTTTTGGTGATATTCAAAACCGACAGGCCCATATTTTTAAAACCTACTTTTATCCAGTTTTTCTGAATACTGGGCCACGTTGATATTCGCGGGAATGAGCTCGTCAACACTGCAGTTTTGTCTATCTGCATGGCACTATCACCGCTGTGTCTGTCCGATACATGGACTGTGGTCCTGTATTCAAGGCTTGGCTCCTTTCCAATTTGCAGTCGATTTGGAGTGAGCAATGTGAAAACAAGCTTTTCCAAATAAAACCCGATATTGGCCATCTTGCTTTCAGAAGGATCGGAAGGAGGAAGTTGTTCTAACTAGACTCTGCATAGGTCACAGTTTTTTAACTCTTCGGGTTTTTTTTTTATCTGAAACTGACACACCAGTGTGTAACACTCAGATCACAATTAGCTGCATTTTACTTTCTTGTCATCGTAATGATTTACAACGATGGCACCATTTTAAGTACGTTCTGTCCCTAGGTTTGTCCATAATGTCAGACAGTGTTATTGGTGATGGTGACACTGTACACCGTGGTAATGTTTTCAGTTTTTTAAAGGCCATTAATCTTTTTAATGCCATTAAAGAGTTTTTTTAATGTATACATTACATCTTTTTAATGTAGCTCCCTTTTAAAAATCACAGTTCATCTAGTTCGAATTTTAATCAAAACTGGCCGTAACATTAAATAACTAGAATGGCTAACTTCAGATGACTGACGAAGGTTTTAGCACTTCCTGTTATTCTTCCTACTGAGTTGTGATTATTACAGTGAGGCTACAGAAAGTCCTTTACAACTTGAATTACTGTAGTTTTCTTCTTGACTTTGTAGACTAGATGTAAACATGGGTTTTATGTTTTTTTTTTGTTTTAAACTTTGTTTTGTTTTACTTTAATAATTTCCTTTTATGAATTTCACTAAATTTACTTTAACTTTTTACCGGACATTTGGCACAGATCGTCTAGCTACTTCATTATTAAAACTTTTGTTTTTCAGAATGATTGTATGAGTGATTGAAACGTTGTACTTGTTTTTAAAATAGTATTTCGTACTGTAAAAAATGTAAGTTGCAATAATATTCTTACAGAAGTGTTGGTGTTACGAGTATTTATCACATTTTCAAACAGTTATCCCTTTTTATGCACTTGTTAAGATCAGAATGACTATAACACCCCTTTGTCAAAAGTTTGAATTAGTTATCTACATTTTTGCACTGATTAACAGATTTCTTAGAATTCTTACACCACCACCAGCAGCATAGTGTGTGGATTTTTAATGCTAGAAACTTGGTTCTGTATTCTGATGTGCATGGTGGGTAAAGCAGAGATAGCCTATTGTGTAGATTTGTGCTTAAAAACAGACACATAAATTTTTAAAAATTATAACAGACATAATTGAAACTCGGATAGAAACAACAAATGTTCAGGTACAGTTAATTCACATGTATTGTTTCTTTAATAATGAAAATGTGTCTTAAGCATAAAATAACATACATAATATTTTTAAACTTGGCTTTTTAAAAATTATTTTAATGCTACAAATTTAGATGAAAATTGAAAAATTAAAAAGTTTTGGCCGAAAAATGATTTTTTATTTATGTTTAACAACATACAATAAAATTAATATGCATCCAGTAAATTCACTATTAACAAACCTTGCACCAATATCTTTTTCTTTTTATCTGTCTGTCTATATATATATATATACATATATATTGTGTTATTATGATATGAACATGTTTTTGTGCTTGTTGTATTATTTTCTTATTCATATTTGGATGCAGTGGACAGACATCCATATTCACAAATAATATAATACCACTAGTAAAATGTGTGAAAATTTGATGAAATATAGAGAGTTGTCACATTTCAAGTTATAGTCTCAAACTGAGGACATTTCAATTCAAGTTGGGAAACTTGTTAACAAGACATCCTTGTAAACAAAACTTTCAGTATTTCTGTATTGTTACAGATATTAATTTGGTGAATAACTATGACTAGAGCTTTCTGAAGCTTACTGGGATAGAAAATTGGCTCAGCTAAGTGCAAACCTAACTGTCAGCTGTCTGTTTTTATCAAGTGATGTTATTGTGATGTTTATAGTTTGTTACATTCAATAAACACAATTAAATAAAAATCAAACTTCTTCAAAGCCTCTGTTTGTATGTAATTATCATTTAAGTATTGTATAAGGAAGATTTAACACCACAATTTAAAAAAAACTGAGTAACAGTATGTGCTAGTGAACAAATTGAATGGTGTGTCTTTTTGTGAAAGTATAAAATTCATGTATGGATTAAAGGTAAAAAAAAAGTAGTTATATTTCAGTGTCTTTATTTTATCTTTAAGGTAAACAGAAAGTATTATATTTTTTTCAGAAAAGCAGACAGAAAAATAACATTTTCCATTTCATATATGTTAATTTGTGCATAACCTATTATTTTATAAATTTGATCTTCTTACACAGTATTCACCTACATATTCAGAGTAAGTGAAGAGATCATTGAGAGAAAATTTTTGAGTAACAAAATCTTTGAAAATGTAGAATAACTTTTTATAAACAAGTACTTGTATTGAACTGTACCTCATGTTTAAATGTTCTAATACTGTGTTTTTATCATCCAGATAAATCATGATTATAGTGTATCTAAATCTTCACATTGGATAATACACTCTTTTCTTACATGTGGTAAAGCAGAAGTTTGAATTGTATCAGTGGTGTTGTGTCATGACTATCTGCACAAACAGAAACAAGCTTCAACATGCTGTGCACAATCTATGTGGGTTGAACCATCTGTCAAGATTCTATTATTTTGAATGTATGTGAGGACACACTTGTAAGTGGAATGTAAGTTTAATTTCTATAGTTTTTAGTATCTGCTTAGATTCATGTAATTTTAAAAAGTTTAAAGATTTCAAGTTGCTTGTCATTCAGTTTGTTGAAAAATTAATAAGTACCATTCAGCAGTTTTATTTAACCAGCATTTATTTATTAGCATGTTAAGGTAATTAAAAAGCAATGCTTGCCAAAATGAATAGTTATATTTATATGTATATACATGTATAAAAAGACCAAAATTTCCATGTTACTCACATACCACACTCAGTTATTTATTAAGTCTTGGAATTTAAAATGTCTTTATGAATAATTAAGTAATTTGCTTCAGTTTAAATTATCCAAAAAAAAAGTTTTTAATAAGGGTTAATAGGAACTGAGAATGTCTTTCTTTATGTATATTTTAATTTATAATACACTTTCATATTCCTATCTTTTTATAATAAGTGAACATAGTTTTTGACTTTTTTCATCTTCAGTTTGACATGTGTGAAGAATAGAAATAGATGACTTAATAAAGAGAAAAGTGATGGAATGTAGAAATAAAAATAATACATTGAATAGTTCTATAGTTTAACATTTAGGATGGCTTAAAGCTATGAAGCATGGCCGAGCGCGTTAAGGCGTGCACTCGTAATCCGAGGGTCGCGGTTTCGCACCTGAGTCGCGCTAAACATGCTCGCCCTCCCAGCCGTGGGGTTGTATAATGTGACGGTCAATCCCACTATTCGTTGGTAAAAGAGTAGTACAAGAGTTGGCGGTGGGTGGTGATGACTAGCTGCCTTCCCTCTAGTCTTACACTGCTAAATTAGGGACGGCTAGCACAGATAGCCCTCGAGTAGCTTTGTGCGAAATTCCAAAACAAAAAAACAAAAAAAATTAAAGCTATGAAATGGGTAACTTGTCAAATAGTTTATTAAAAGCGTTAAATAAGTACAAGGAGGTGAAATTTGTTCATTCAAGGCTGTCTTTAAATATCCTTTTCTGAGAAAGTAGAGATTTCAAGATATCTTAATATAAACTTTCCTGCCTAATACAAAATATCTGAACATCAAACCTGAAATTTTGATGGGATTAAGGCTGACTGAAGAAGTAAAATTAAAACTAGGATTCTCTTCAGACATAGTCATAGTGAACAGGATATGTGAATTGGGGCTGGTCTTTGAAGGATCAGGGAAAAGTTACTTTTAATAAGTGTGATATTGCTAAACTTTGAAACAATGTTTTTATCAAAGATAGTGTTTGTCAAATGTTTTAATCCTGAAAAATTGTTATGAATAGTGTAGAAGTGTTTGATGTAGATAGTAATGTATGATTTTAAAAAAATAATGGGGTATAAACATTGTTTAATGAAATTTAGTCAACTTATTCTAACTTTGGTAGTGAGGAAAGCTGAAGAATACCAGTAAATAAAAGGCTGGAATTTTGGCAAGCTGTAGTTTTAACTTTGTTGTATACAAAGATCAAACTGAAAGAAACTTAAAATTTAAAATAAATAAACATAAGTAAAATGTTGAGAAAAAAAGGTAAAATTCTTACCTAAATTTGTTCATTCAAGGCTGTCCTTAAATATCCTTTTCTGAGAAAGTAGAGATTTCATTTAGAAAGAAAACATTGATTTTTCTTTTAAGTTCTCTAAGTACTGACCTCCACTAGTGCTAACAATAACTAATTTTGTAAACCAATCAAGAAGTTATAAAAATAAATCTTGCTGGTACCTTGCCATTGTTTTTCTAAATTTTAACGTTGTGCCTTTTTGTCCTGTTGTGTTCACAATATAGCAAAGAAATTGAGTTTTTATCTTACTGATCCCTTGGATAATTTCACACACTTCAGTAAACTAACAGTGTATTTGGCATATAATAGTAGAATTAACATGTTAACTAGTGGTTTAGGCATGTGCACTCAGTTTCTAATATACAGGTATGTGAATGGCATGTTTTTCTGAAAGTTCAGTGTATTAATTAAGTACTCGCATGATCAGTGGCTTTTTACATATTTATGGTTTCCATGTAGAGCACCTGGTTTGAGACTATTTAAACTTTCAATACCTTAATTAAACTGTACCCTTGTTATTTATGGAGTACCTGAGGGTCAGTGCTTGGGCTTTTGTTCTTTCATATTTACATTAATCATATTGCTAGAGGCATGTCAAGAGAGTTTACTGAGTTATATTCACAATTTAATTAAGTTACTTTTATTATCATGGTAAGTAAACGTGGCAACAAAATTAAACTTGTAAAATAAATTTGGAAATTATAGTTTTAATTTTGTAGTTTTATAAGACAACATTTAAAAATGTCTTCAATTTTCCATTGTTTCAGTATTGTGATATTTGCCCTTTAAGTATTTCCACTTCTCTTATTCATTGACCAATTCTCAAAGAACTACAAAATGTAACATAAGTCACTCATTATAATATTGTTATCACTCAGACAAAGTATAATTTTTTACAGCCTTCAATCTTATTTTGTTACAGAGCTATAAACTAGAAAATTAAGCCACTTTAGTCACACCCATAATTAAGTTTTCTCTTTCACAAGTTTTCAGTATTTAGTTCTCTTTGGGATTTAAAATTATGTTACTTTTAACCAACAAAAATCCAAATATTATATTACATAATTTTCTGTACAGGAATTTGTTCTGCTTCCAGTGCAAATTTTATTCCCACAGGAAACACATTGGCAAGTTTATCCAAATTTTTATTGGGTCTTACTAAATGGTAAGAAAGCCAGAAAATTTTGATAGTCCTAGGACAATATGTTCTTTTAGCATGTTATTTTGTTTTCTTTGTTGAAATTTTGATTAACTAAAAATCATTTAGTGCTGTAATACCATTATAATAATAGTTTTAATTGAGAGTTGATAAAAAAAGACCCAGGTAAGTACTATATTTCTAGTTTTTCATGTGTATTATTTATTAACATGAAGATAAATAAAATATAAGTTTTAGATTAGGTTAAATAAATAAAAAAAACACGTTTTCCTGTAATATGCTCATTAGTAACCAATGCATTGCATTATCTCTTCAGGTAACGTAAGCTACATGTTTACAAAGTGGTTCACAACTTGTGTGGTGATATCATTAGTTAGACACAGTTCAAAGAGCAATAAAATTTAAGCATAAATATACATATATTATTAAGGACTTAAAGCTATTTAAGATAGCCAAATGTGTCATAAAGCCATTCTTGGAAATAAAAAGGGCAATATGTTTTCTTTTCACGGTATATTAGGTGTAGAGTTAGAATGGAGAAAACATCATAACACGTAACGTTTTACTGAAAAAAACACACTGAAATTCCAGTGCAATTACCCACCCTTTCTCACAGTTATAGCTATTTTTCATATGATTTCCTTCTCGTGCACAGATTGTCACTCATTATGAGCTTTGAATTACTATCTAATTACACATGTATGCCACATGTGCAAATTAGCATTCAACAACCCTCCACCAGTATGAGTGTAACCCATCTTTATTCTGATATTTATATTACCATGTCAACTTGCCACAATCAAGGCAGGTTATCTTAATTGCAGGGTATAACCATACATTATAAACCCTCTCAGATATTTCCAGTGTCAGTGTTTCGGTCGCTCAAAGACGTCATGTTGTGGTTCATTGAACTGTGCTCGTTCTTGTCCAGAATGGTTAGAAGAAAAAGAGATGCAGCATTTGAAAATGATTCATAATATTACTTATCCTGAGGCTTGAAAATTGCTGTCCAGCACTTCATCTCAGATTTCTGGCTGTTGCATGTCATCCCACAACTACAGTGGGAGTGCAAACAGATATCTCTGTGTTTCCAAAAGAATCATTCTCAAACCAAATGAAAAGGATTTTGACCTGCATTGTTAAAAAAGTTGATGAATCAACTGAACATCCATCTCTGTCCCTAACATACATTCCAGCAAATCCAGAGATCCACTTTCTCTGGTTCTGGGTACAGGCATTTCTTTGGGTGGATCATCTTCTCTCACCACAAGATGCAAAAGGATCATTTGTTCTTGTCCTCAGTCACTGGAATCCTCTTTAAACAGCATAGACCTACCCAATCGACCCAGGGCAGGATCCATGGAGTTTGACAGACCTCCCTCAAATAAAGACGGTAAAGAAAAAAAGACGGTCGAAAACAGAAGGGTTCTCCACCCAACTTACCTGCACATAAATAATAATGTCCAACTTGTTACAATGGAACTGTCAAGGTTTGTGTTGTAATCTGTGTGACATCAAAACACAGATTGCTTCCCACCATTCTTCATGTCTTTCCTTACAAAAAATATATCAGAAACCTGCCAATACAGTTATCTTTCAACATTTTCTTTTTTTGTACAGAAATGACAGGCTGTGTGATGGACGAGCACATGTAGGGGTGGCATTGTTGGTTGATTAGCATGTGCCCACCCTGTCTTTGCCACTGGATGCACTCTTGGAGTCTGGTCCTATCTTGCAAGGTGTTGCTGTACACTAATGCTAGTGATAATTTATTGTTTATGCATGACAACTTGTTAAGAAGATAAAATTGGTCTTACCTGAAATCTAGTGTGTCATTTTAAAATCCTGAACTTGTATATTCTTATCCTTTGGTTTTCAGATATATCACAAGAAATCACAACACATCCATCCTTCCTGAATATTTTATATATTTTAATAAAATCTATTCTCTCTGTTGTTTTTTTCAATGCCCTTAACATGCTTTTCATAAATTGCCAGGTAAGTCAGTCATGTATTTCAGTTGAAAACAGAGAATCTACCTAATTCTATCGAGTTTCTTTGGTTTTGTACATTTCTTGTCAACAAGCTTTTTTATTTTGTAAAATTTCAATCATCAACATTATTTTAACTGAACTTTTCATGTTCTTAATTAGAGAAATATGTTTTAAAGTAATTTTAAATACTTTATTGTGAGAGAGAAAAATGTAATGTAGATTGTATGGTCAGTGGTACGTACTTAATGGGCATTCTCTACTCAATCATACGAAATTAAACCTAGTCATGTTGTTTCATATTCAGTCAGTAAGTCAAACCACCCCATCCACTCTCCAACAAAATTATATTTACCAAAAAGAATTAAAAGATACCATTATTGGTAATTTTAGCTTGACAAGCTAATGTTAATGTTTTAACTAATCTTATGGAGAAAATGCTAAATCACATGTTCATTCCAAATTTAATCACTTTTTATACTCTTATTTTTAAAAAGACCAGAAAATAGAGAGAATGGTGTTTCTGATTTTAAATATTTCTTGGGGAGCATGCCTCTGGATCTTCCTTAAGATATTGTGCATAAAATATGGTGTAGAGTCACAAGCCAGCACTACATAGTACACTGAAAGGATTATCTCCCTGATTCATTATTATCACCCACTTAAACATACTGAAAACCTTTTCTGTTGCTCTTTTCTGAAGAAATCTTAACATATCCTTTCCATACCTGGAGTAATTTTAGTAGCTGTAATGTAAATAATTTACAACAAATCAGCATCATTACTGAGACAAAGCTCACACAGTATTTCAAGTCAAGACAATTGAGGACCAACTCGTGACTTGAATAGAAAGATAATGTCTTCTTTTTTATTTGATAATCAGTTTAAGTTGCATCATTTTGAACGGTCCTTTATACATCACCATTCCTTCTTGTGTAAGAAGACCAAAGCTGTACACTACTTCATAAGTATTTGGTAGATCAGAGCAAGATATATTGATTACCTTTTTCATGAAGTAGATTGATCCTTCAGGCACTTGACATCTTGTAATTCAGAAGTTACTTTTTGTTTTATAAATGTTTTACAGAATTTGAATTAATAACTTTTTCTTTTATAATGTTTTTTTTTTGCGTAAACCACTAAGATTTTTTTTACTTAATCTTTACCCACAGAAAAGGATTTTAAGATAATAAAATTTATTTATTTTTTTTATAATTACTTCAATGAAGAAATATGATTTGATATAAAATTGAAGAAAGACTTGCCAACAGCATGGTTAACAATGTAACTGAAATGTGTCTAAGTACCCAATACCAAATAATTAGTAGTAAACTGTATTTTAACAAAAAGATTAATAATGGGACTTTGAAAAACAAACTATATATTATATATTATAAACATTCTCCTTCGTTTTATTCCTCACTCATGTTTAAAATTAACTGTAGCAAGTAAATTAAGAAAAAGTAATTTTTACAGCATCCAATCAAGAGTAGTTTTCCTGATGAAGTCACTGGTGGTGTTTTATAAAAAGTGAAAAGAAAATTAGGCTTACTAGAAGTTTCCAAAATGGTAAGTGTATCTAAAGAATTTGAAAAAAATGCACTTCACACAAAAACATTTAGGCGACTGATTGTGATCCACATACATACTTCATTATCAATTAAATTATATTCTATTAAATCTGCATGTGTGCTTGGTCATTCTGACCAGTTTTGTAATCTCCAAAACTGTAAACATGAAACTACATAAACTACTGGAATATTCTAAATATACAAAATGTATCATCATGAGTTTTGGCAAATGTTTATGTAAAAGTTACATTCCTTTTGTAAACTGAAATTATATTTCAAGTAAATTGCTTTCATAAAACATTTATCCATTAATTTATGAATTCTCTGTCAAGTAATTCTGTGTGAAGTGTGATTTTTCATGCTAAGAATAAAATTAATTGTGCTCATTTCATGGTTTTTATGTTTAATTTACCTTACTTATAATACCATCAAAATGAATATCATTTTATTTATTTTTCATAGAATTAAACTTGCTCTCTTATCTTCACCACCATAACACGAACTGTATTGAAAGTAGTGAAACAAATGTTGGAAGTACATAATAATTGCAGATTGTGAAAATGCAATAACAATTTTCATTTTAGCACAGTCTGTTTTCTAAACATTTCCTCATTGGCTGCTTTTGATTTTATTACTTTACAATGCCTTTCTGACCCAATATAATGATGTCATAGTCATATATACACAGTAGTAAAACAACCACTGAAATACAAAGTGTACAACTGAACATCTTCAACATCCAGATCCCTCCTTCCACCTCTTGTGGAGCAGATTGATGTTTTTGTTCAGAACTGGACTATTTGTCTCTTATCTAAGTTTCTGCCAGGACCTTGGGCTTGAAGATGCTGTACACTTCTCACCATCTGATACTTCAGCCTTAAACAGGGTCTTTCCACACTTCTCCAGTTCAGAGTCTGTACATTGGGTTCCACTGGCTCTACTTTTTGGGAATATACAGTCTGCCATTCTTCCTTTTGGTCTTCAAATTTAGGTGAAGCTGACTGAGCTCAGTACATCATAGATTGACGTTGCTGTCTCCATCAATCAGCCCACCACACTATGTTTTATTACCACTTCTGCCTGTTACCTTTCTCTGAGTCATCTGAGGAAGGTTGATACTTCCAATTGGTTGTACGATTTTCATTGCCAAACATATTCTGAACCATTCTTTCATTCCGAATTATACAGATGGTTTAAAATCAGTTAAGTCTATTGGATCTGCCATGGTTTGTTGTAGCTAGGTGGTTTTGTACAAAATCCCCTCTACAGTTTCTGTGTTCACTGTCAAGTTATATGGCATTTCTTTTGTTCTGGATGATATCAAAGCTACACAGTACACTCGCTGTTCTGTTTATACCAACTCTCTTCACTCTCTACTGGTCAGAGAATTGCTTTGTGTTAATTCTCACCTTATTTTCACAATATTCAACACTGGCTGGCCTATTTTTCTTCTATCTTCTATTTACATCTAGTTTCTCTGGATAACTGTCCATGTTGGTATTCATTAAGTTTGTCTGTTCTGGTGCTGTCACTGCTTTGCTTGTTCTGTATGTGGACTACAGCACTGTATTCAAGGCTAAGCTTTGTACCAGTTGGCAGTGTTCTTGGAATGAGCAATGCCATGAGTTTTTCTAAGTCAAATCTTGTGTTTCTCTTTAGCCATCTTGTTTCAGTAAGGATTGGAAGGAGGAAGTTGTCCCGGCTAGGTTATGCACTTTCATTGGTTAATAATCAATAATTTTGTTTTATTTGGGATTGATGCACCATTATGTGGCTTTTGTGACATTGAAGTCTCAATAGCTTACATTTTACTGTTGTGCTGCTATGAATCTGAGTGATGGTGCCATTTTATACATGTACTTTTCACAGGTTTACCTCTGACCATGGACAATGTCATTATGAATGGTGACACTGTCGAACTTACTTGTGTTTTCAAATATTTCTGGGACAGATAGTGTTGCTTTCTGACATAAACCACCAGTAGACAAACCAACCAATGAGAAGCTACAGTTATGAAAAATGTGAGTGAATTTATGTGCTTTATCTATAAAACCTTTTATGATGGACAAATTCTTCTGTATCAAACAATTAAACATGGTAAAATAACTTGTTTGGAATTTCCTATTTAAAAATGAAAATATAACTTTAAAAGTTTAACACAATTAATGATGGTGATATTTAAATCTAATTGGTTTGCTTTATTTCTAGCAGAAAAGTTTTTTCTGGAGTAAGCGCTGGTCAACATAAAGAAAGCTGTGCCCAGAAAACCTACATGTCTGTAAAGCTTCACTATAGTCTGACTAGTAAGGTTTGCAATGTGGGGAAATTTTAGTCTAAATAAATAAAGATCTGCAACTTGTAGACCAAAGTTAACACTCATTGGAGTTTCTTGTACCAGTTTGAATACATGTTGACCAAATTGCATAAATGTATTATCAAGTAAAAATTTCATGGCTTGTGAACATATACTTGACAGAAATAGTGGTAATTTTCATAAGTGATGTGCCATATACAGTCCTCTGTTTACAGAATCAGAAAAGACTCAAGCTAAAGTCACCAAAAAACTAAAATTTTTCATCAAACCCTCTAATTTTATTAATAGGAAAACTGGTGCAAAGATTACTAAACTCAAAAGTTTACACTGTCATTACTTGAAAGCTTTTAATTTTCTGTTGACATTAAACAGAATTACCATTGATTAATACTTGTTCTCTCTTACTCTCTCTGTCTCTCTTTTTTTGTTTTAATAACATTGTATTATTTCTTTAAAAGTTGTTTCTAATTCAGACCATTACCTACAATAATTGACATTTCCTTTGTTATAGTTTTTTATTGCTGAAATAAATCCTGTATTTTCACAGTATTTTTATGTAATTTTAGAATCTAAAGTAATGTAAGTTTAACAATATTTAGTCTGACCAAATGAATATTAAAATCTAATAAAATAGAAATACATATGACTCATGGTTCAGGTTTCGCTTATCAACAAATAAACAACTAAATCAATAACTTATAAGAGGGAACGATTATAAACTTTCTCTGATCACTGAACAATGCAGAAACTGTAAATATAATTTATAAAGATATCACAAAACGCCACTCCTGGGAAACATTTATTTAAATTTTGAATGAATTAATTATACCATCCAATCACGTGTGTGTGTATATATATTAACATATACATATTTCTAGCCCCCCAGTGGCTCAGCGGTATGTCTGCGGACTTACACGCTAAAATCCGGGTTTCGATGATTTGAGTCAGACCAGTCAGTTTAGAACTGCTACAATAGTTTCATTTAGAAAATAGTTTAACTTCCAACGACTTGCTCTAAGATAAACAACAATCAAATTGTTTTCAGTTGTTTTCGTAATGATTTATCTAGTGTCAATTGTAAAACAAGGAATATATGTATACATATATATCCATTCAATTTGCTATCTGTCTCTATGGCAACGAGGACAATTTTCAAACGTGTGAGAAATAAAATGTAATTATTTTTTGGCGACTGTTTGCTGATAACATGAACATGTTTTGTGGGTTGTTTATCTGTGACTTCGACATGCCATGTTGGATTGACTGATTTAACTTTTATGTGTTCTAGTGATAACGTGTCAATAATGGAGAAATCTAGTGTTTTAGAATGCAGGCACAATAAACAAGTAGTCTGATCTCTTTTTATTTTCCTTTATATTGTTACTATATACACTTTCTTCAGCTCGTTTTGTTACAGGTAGGAAGTTATGTAAACTTGTAAAAAACAAAACAACTCCCGTCACTGCTAAAGCGCACTCTGGATTTTGGAAATGTGAGAGTAACAGTGAAATTCCTCTGATGTTTCAGTTAGGAGTAGCCCAAGAGTTGGTAGTGGGTGCTGTTGACTAGCTACGGTCCTTGTTATTCAAAATAAAAAACGGCTAGCGTTCTTCGACTGTGTTAATCAAAAATTGGGGTTTAGAAAACAAAATGTTAAAATATGTTTACGAAACTTTTGTGAACCTATGATACTACAGTAAGGAAATTAACTATGAGAGGGAGCATAAAAATGTCCATTTTTTATATTGGTGAGGGGAAGAAGGTTCCGCCTGTTTCCTTGTCGTCTGTTGTGACCTGTAAATCATTGAGTTGATTCTTACATATGCATGTTGGAGATTAAAAATTCCGTACGAAACACTCCTAGTGCGGTTAGAAATAGTTATTGTACACAGTTTTTATTCCATTCTCAGCCTAAAGATAAAATTATATTGAAGTAAAAATATATCTTTTATTAAAATAAAGTACAGAACAACGTTTCTTCCTCTTCAGATCATCTTCATGTTAACAAAAAGAGTTTCTACCTTTGTGGAATCGAACTGTGAACACGGACCGATAGTGCGATCATACATGAGAGAAGTTGTTGAAAATATACGAGTTAATATTACCCTACGAACTGGAAGAAGCACAAAAGGGGGATGTTAATTATAACTGCAGACAATGGACAATATATAAGTTACTCATCAACGTAACAAGGATTGCTATGGAGGATTCTGTAACAAGAGAAATGAAATAGAATTTTTGAAAGGGAAGAAAATAATTACGCTCAACCTGACCGTCAGAAATCAAAAAGATCGATCGAATTTCGATGAAGAGAGAAAACACTCGGATACACAGACACAACACTTTACCAATCAGAGAAAACACTCGGTTACACAGACACAACACTTTACCAATCAGAGAAAACACTCGGATACATAGACACAACACTTTACCAATCATGTCCGCTACTCATTCGATAGCCACGGTTGCTATACTGTGTAGGTTTAGTTTTGTGGTCGATGATAGAGCATAATATTTTATTGTTGTGACAGCTCCCAATGAAATGACAGAAAAGTTCAAATAGCATGAAGTTTTTAAACACTTCTTAGTTAAATGACATATTACATGATTTTATTACTTCTATATTATAACATATTCAAATTTAATTTTTATTTTCCAACTGAGAACTTGCGCTTACTTAGAAGAATAAGTAAAGGCAGTCGTGGCCGAGTGGTTAAGGCGATGGACTAGAAATCCATTGGGTTTTTCCCGCGTAGTATCGAATCGTACCGACTGCGAAACAGTGACCACTTTTGCCTACATTCTGTTTGTTTATTCTTTTTTGAATGGAAACAATCGACACTTTGCAATGTGTTAGCAGAGCAGCAATTAAACTAAAAATGACATACTTTGTGGCCAAAACATCGCACACTATAAGAATTCCCACGTATATTTCCAGAACTGCGAAACGATCCAACACCAGTCGGTATTCTTTAAATTATAAGAATCCTTAGAGGTCAGGTCGTAAATAAAGCAACACTTGATCAGTTTACTATATATGAAAAGTTTTCCATGGTTTGTCACAATTACTTTCTCTCTCACATTTCGCTGGACTCGAGAAGAAATTATTGAAATTAGTTGAGAAGAATTTCACTTCACCGAAATAGTGGATGTTATCAAAACTACTAACAGTGCAAACTATTCCACTTCTCTCAAGATATTCAAACTTACAGTCGGTAGGACTCTACCTACGTGGGAATATCCCAATGGATTTCAAATCCATCGCCTTAACCACTCGGCCTCAACTGCCGTCGTCACATTTTCTAGTTTAAGTTTTAAATACTAATCTTACGAAGTATTCCATTTTTAAACATCACGTTGACATTAATGCATTTTCTATCATGTTTTCTATTGAAACAAAATATAACGTACAACACTTGTGAACGTTCGCTATCCCATCCGTTGTGACGAAGATGACTTAAAGCATCAGCAGACGATGTATTGCTTTTGGTAACGTCTGTAACTGCGGGACTTCTACTGATGACAAAGAACGACTCATAAAACTTGGAACGCTGAAAATCAGAACGTAACTGTAAAAATTATCTTTTTTCTGAAATTCTTCTGTCTTTCTGAAAGTAGTCGTTTTGCAACTAATATCTCAGACTATATATCTTCATACAACAATCGAACGGTAAAGAAACTATGATGTGAGAAGTGAAAGTAACAAGCAAAACGGTTGTTGGACAGGGAGCTGAGATATTCACCAAATTGTTTATATTAATATAAAAAAGGATAAAAAATAAAGAAAATGAGATTTCAAAACGATAAAAAGACATATTCCACTTTCAATATTTTATAAGCAATATTTCAAAACCTTAAATAAACTATGCAATAAAGATTCATTTATTTGTTGCGCTCGATTATTCGTAAGTTACCTGCATTGAACGACATCTTTCTTTCTTTCTAATACTTTTGTCTTACGGATATAGTTCCTTATTTGCTTCGGTTTTACGTGTGAAGAGTATTCGTTTCGTCGATACACTCTCGCCACACAGTACCGACTGAGTATATTTATTGATAAAGACATGTACTCGATAGTTGTGAGTAGGAAAGAAAAACAGATATAATTTTTAGTTTTAGTTTGTTTTCAATTGAAAGAAAATATTATCTATCCTTCTTCAAGTCATTTGTTAGGACATCACAACAAAGATATGCAAATTCCCGCAGTAAATATTCTAGCACGACAATCTTCAATCGTACGAACACATCATGTGCTTTCCACAATATCGAGATGCTACGTAGGGTACAGAAGTTTAATAAGTTTTATGATAATAATTCTTCAACCATACTAATTCTTATAGAGTGAAGTGAATTTTGAACGCTGAAGAAGCTCAAAGCTTAATCAATAAATATTAAATTGCGATGATGAAACCAAAGATAAGTTATCGTTTCTAATTATTGAAGTTCTTCAAGAATTTAACACAAGAGACGTGTAAACTTGGGTTTGAACTGAGAAATGATCTTCATGTTACGACAACATAAATATTAAAAGAGAGCCCATAGTAAAACCGAACTAGAGCTGTTTTAAAGGCCACTTTTGGCCGATAAATTAATTTTTTAAAAATGCTGGGTGTGAAATTGTTTTTCCTGTGTTATTTCAAAGGGCTATCTAGTTACATCATTATTTTGAAGTAACAAGTGAATACGGCCTTGTCAACTTTTGCCATATCTGGTGGCTACATTGATGGAAAGTGACACTTTGAAACGCTTTCGATGGCTTAAAGGATGGATTTTGTTCGTTCAAGAGGATTCAAATCTGATATTAGAAAATCCGACTGTTTCAACACTTTGGTCTCGTCATCACTGTGTTTAACAAACACTATTTGTCTGTCAGTTTCAAATGGCCTGTTTCAACAACTGATGGGATTTCGTTTCACTATATGTTTTCACACTTTTGTTTTCATTTAACTTCTATTTCAACAATATTGGTCTTGAAATTAAATTCACTGTTTTAACACAAATGGTCTTTAATTCCACTGTCTGTTTAAACACTGTTTGTGATCAATTTAGCTGACGTTTTAATACTAATGGACTTAAATTTTACCCTTTGTTTCAACAATATTGAGTTTCACTTTCACGGATTTTTCCAAAACTGTCGGTGTTCAATTTCACTGGTGTTTCGTTATACTGGTTTTAATTTTAGAGTCTGTCTGTACTCTCTTGCTCTTACCTTTCACCTCTTTTTCAACATCATTGATGTTCAGTTTCACTGACTGTATCAACACTGTTGGTCTTCAATTTCACTGTCTGCTCAAACACTTAGTAGCTTCAGTTTCACTGTCTGTTTTCACACTGGTGGTTCTCACTTCCACTTGTGTTTCAACACAACTTTGTTTCACTTTCAATGTCTGTTTTCCCGATGTTTTCCTTCACTTTCACTAACTGTTCAACACCGTTGGTCTTGAATTTCACTGTATGTTTCAGTACTATTGGTGTTCACTGTTTTCACACTGTACGACTACACTTTTACTGTCTGTTTCAACAATATTGGTCTTCACTTTTACGGACTCTTTCAGCACTGTTGGTGTTTAATTTGAAATTTTTAATACTACTGGTTTTTAGTTTTACTGTCAGTCTGCACACTCTTGGTCTTCACTTTCACTACTGTTTCAACTCAATTGGTGTTCAGTTTCACTGACTGTTTTCACACTATCGGTCTTCACTTTCACGTCTGTTTCAAAATTATTGGTCTTCAATTCCACTAATTGTATCTACAGTAATGGTATTCACTGTCACTGACTGTTCCAACACTGTTGGTCTTCAACTTCACTCTGTCTTTGAACACTATTTGTCTTCAGTTTCACTGTCTGTTGTCACACCGTTGGTTTTCTCTTTTACTTTTATTTCAACACTACTGTTTTTAACTTCTTACAGTTGTAACTCTGTTGGCCTTCAATTTTACTGTGTTTTAACACTGTTTTCTTCCATTTTATTGTCTCTTTCAACCCCGTTGTTGTTCAGTGTCAATGTCTGTTTCAACACTGATGGTATTCACATTAATTCTATTTTCACACTATTCCTTTTCACTTCCACTGACTGTTTTCACATTGTTGATGAACACTTTCCCTGAGTGTGTCAGTATTGTTGGTCTTTAAATTCACATTCTGTTTCAACTCAACTAGTCATCTGTTTTTACACGGTGTTTCAACATTACTGGTATTAAATTTAACTGACGGTTTTAAAATTATTGGTCTGCAGTTTCAATGACTGTTTCAACAGTGTTGGTCTTTAATTTCACTGTCTCCATCATCACTTTTGATGTTTACTTTAACTGACTGTTTTTACACTGTTGGTCTTTTTCACTTTCACTGGATGTTTCAATACTTGTTTCTCCATTTCACTGTCAGTTTCAATACTAAGTGTTTTCAAGTTCATTCTCTGTTTCAAAAGTGTATACTTCACTTTCGATCTGTTCCAACAGTGTTGATCTTCATTTTCACTATAGTTTAACACTGCTGGTGTTCAATTCATATCATTGTTTCAATGGTGTTGGTTTTCAGTTTCACTGTGTGTTTAAACATCGTTTTCAATTTCACGGTGTTTCCAAACAGTTGTTCTTCACTTGCACTGAGTGTTTAAAGTGTGAAGATCTTCAATTTCACTGTCTGCATGAATACTATTGATTTACGGTTTCACTGACTTTTCTACAGTGTTTATTTTCACTTTACCATTCTAACATTACTGATCTCCAATTTCCTTGAGTTTTTGAAAAGAATTGGTCGGCAGTTTCACAGTTTGTTTTGCTAATTTTAGTTTTCATTTTAATTTCATTTCAAGACTATTGGTGTTAACATACACTAACTGTTTTCACACCGTTGGTCTTCAGTTTCATTGGCTGTTTCAACCCTGTTGCTCATCATGTTTAATGTCTGTTTTAACACTGTTGGTTTTCACCTTCACTGACTGTTTTAATAGCACTGGTCTTCAGTTTACTGTTTGCTTGTACACTTTTGGTCTTCACTTTCACCACTGTTGGTAATCAAATATATTGTCTGTTTCAATATTATTGGCCTTCACTTTCACTGACTGTCTCAACACTTTTGGTCTTAAACTTCACTGTTTTAACAATATTTTTTGTTCAATCTCACTATGTTTCAACAATGTTGGTCTTTACTTTCAATGGTTGTTTCAGTAGTGTCGGTCACCAACTTCACGTTCTGGTTGAAAACTGTTGGTGTTCACTTTCAATGACTGTCTCAACAGTCAACGTCTTCGGTTTTACTAACTTTCTCAACACCTTGATCTTGGGTTTCACTAACGGTTTGCAGTGTTGTTAAACCTCACGATGTTTCAATGGTGTTGGTCTTCACTTTCTATGGGTGTTTCAGAAGTGTGTCGGTCATCAATTTCATGGTGTGTTTCAAACTTGTTCTTCACTTTCACTCCGCTTTTAACGGTGAAGATCTTCAATTTCACGGTCAGCTTCAGCAGTGTTTATTTTAGTTGTTTCAGTATCTGTTTTTGAACAATGTTAGTCGTTAACTTGACTGTGTATTTCAACAGTGTCTCTCATAACACAACTGGATTTCACTTTGAATTACTCTTTCAATACAGTGAGTCATCAATTTCACACAGTTGACCTTGAATATAACTGAATATCTTACCAGTTTAAGTCTTCAATTTGACTGTCTGTTTTCACACTGTTGGTCTTTGACATCACTGTATGTTTTAACACTATTGGTCTGAAGTTTCACTGGCTGTTTCAACACTGTTGGTCGTCAAGTTTACTGTTCGCTTGTACACTTTTGGTCTTCACTTTCACTGACTTTTTCAACATAGTTTAAACAATACTTGTCTGCAGTTTCACTGGCTGTTTCAACACTGTTGACATTTTATTTCACTGTCTTATTTAATAGTACTGGTCTTCAGTTTTACCATCTGTACTTACACTGTTGGTCTTCACTGTCACGTCTGTTTCATCCTGGTTGGTCTTCAGTTTCACTGACTCTTTAAAACTATTCGTATTCAGTTTCACTGACTCTCTCAACACTGTTGATCTTCAATTTCAATATCTGTTTCAACACTTGCTGTTCAGTGTCACTGTCTGTTTATACAGTTTTAGTCTCCACTTTAGCTTGTCATTCAACTCTGTCGTTCGTAAATTCAACTGACTGTTTTCACAATTTTGGTCTTCAATTTCACAACAGCGAAGTCTGAATTTTAAGATTTTTTCAACAGTGTTGATTTTCATTTTCACAATAATTTAACAATACTGGGCTTCCATTTCACGGTATGTGTCAACAGTGTTGTTCGTCACTTGCACTGCATGTTTCAACAGAGTACGTCTTCAGTTTCACTGACATTAGCAAAACTATTGGTCTTTAGTTTCACCAACGCTTTGCACAGTGTTGTTCATCTCACTATGTTTTAACAGTGTTGGTCTTCACTTTCAGTGACTGTTTTGGTAGTGTAGGTCATGAACTTCACGGTCTGGTTCATAACTGTTGGTCTTCACTTTCAATGACTGTCTCAACAGTCAACGTCTTCAGTTTTACCAGCTTTATCAACAACTTGGTCTTCGGTTTCACGAACGGCTTGTAGTGTTGTTCAACCTCACAATGTTTTAACAGTGTTGGTCTTCACTTTCTATGGATGTTTCAGAAGTGTGTCGGTCATCAATTTCATGGTGTGTTTCAAAACTGTTCTTCAGTTTCACTTCACTTTTAACAGTGAAGATCATCAATTTCATGGTCAGCTTCAGTAGTGCTTATTTTCAGTTGCTTCAATATCTGTTTTTTAACAATGATAGTCTTTAACTTGACTGTGTATTTCAACAGTGTCTCTTATAGCATAACTAGTTTTCACATTGAATTACTCTTTCAAAAGAGTGAGTCATCAAGTTCACAGTGTTGATCTTCAATATCACTGAAACTCTCACCAGCTTAAGTCTTCAATTTCACTGTCTGTTTCCAAACTGTTGGTCATTGACATCACTGTACGTTTTAACACTATTGGTCTGAAGTTTCACTTGCAATTTCTACACTGTTGGTCGTCAAGTTTACGGTTCGCTTGTACACTGTTGGTCTTCACTTTCTCTGACTGTCTCAACACTGTTGGTCTTTAATTTCAATGTCTGTTTTAACACTTGCTGTTCAGAGTCATTGTCTTTTTATACAGTTTTAGTCTCCATTTAGCTTGTCATTCAACTCTGTCGTTCGTAAATTCAACTGACTGTTTTCACAATTTCACTGTCTGTTTGAACACTATAGTTCTTCTGTTTCACAGTGTGTTTCAATAATAATGGTCATCAATTTCACTCTGTTTCAACAGTGAAGTCTGAAGTTTAAGTATTTTTCAACAGTGTTGATTTTCACTTTCACAATAATTTAACAATACTGGGCTTCCATTTCACCTTATGTGTCAACAGTGTTTTTCTTCACTTGCACTGCATGTTTCAACAGAGTTCGTCTTCAGGTTTACTGACTTTATCAACACTATTGATCTTCAGTTTCACTGACGGTTTGCATAGTGTTCCTTTTCACTATGTTTCAACAGTGTTGATGTTCACTTTCAATGACTGTTTTGGTAGTTTCAGCCTTCAATTTCACGATTTTGTTAAAACTGTTGGTGTCCTCTTTCAATGACTGTCTCAACAGTCAACGTCTGAAGTTTTACTAACATTATTAACACCTTGGTCTTCGGTTTTACTGACGGTTTGCACAGTGTTGTTCAATCTCACTATGTTTCAACAGTGTTGGTCTCCACTTTCAATGGCTGCTTCAGTAACGTCGGTCATCTATTTCATGGACCGTTTCAAAACTGTTCTTCACTTTCACTCCACTTTCAACTGTAAATATCTTCAATTTCACGGACAGCTTCAGCAGTGCTGATTTTCAGTTGTTTCAATATCTGTTTTTGAACAATGTTAGTCTTGACTGTGTGTTACAACAGTGTCTCTTATAACACAACTAGTTTTCACCTTGGATTACTCTTTCAATAGAGTGAGTCATTAAGTTCATGGTGTTGATTTTAAATATCACTGAATATCTCACCAGTTTAAGTCTTCAATTTCACTGTCTGTTTTCACACTGTATGTTTTAACACTATTGATCTGAAGTTTCACTGGCTGTTTCAACACTGTTGATCGTCAAGTTTACTGTTTGCTTGTACACTGTTGGTCTTCAATTTCCTTGGCTGTTTCAACATTTTTGGTCATTAAGTATATTGTCTCTTTCAACACCATTGGCCTTCACTTTCACTGACTGTCCCAACACTGTTGGTCTTAAACTTCACTGTTTTAACAATATTTGTTTGCAGTTTCACTGGCTGTTTAAACACTGTTGATATTCTATTTCACTGTCTCTTTTAAGGGTACCGGTCTTCAGTTTTAACATCTGTTCTTACACTGTTGGTCTTCACTGTCACATCTATTTCATCACTGTTGGTCTTCAGTTTCACTGACTGTCTCAACACTGTTTGTCTTCAATTTCAATGTCTGTTTTAACACTTGCTGTTTAGTTTCACTGTCTGTTTATACAGTTTTATAAGTCTGAAATTGTAATAACTTTATCAACACCATGGTCTTCAGTTTCACTGACGATTTGCACAGCGTTGTTCAATCTCACTATGTTTCAACAGTTTTGGTCTTCACTTTCAATGGCTGGTCTGGTTCAAAACTGTTAGTGTTCACTTTCAATGACTGTCTCAACAGAGTACGTCTTCAGTTTTACTTAGTGTTTTACTCCGTTTCACAGGAGTGTATCTTCACTTTCATTTACTGTTTCATCATTGCTAACCTTCATTTTAACTGATTGTTTTCACATTATTAGTGTTCAGATTCACTGCTCGTTGAACACCGTGGATCTTCATTTTCATTAACTGTTTTTACACTCTTGTTCTTCACTTTCATTAACTGTTTTCACACTGTTAGTCTTCACTTTCACTTTCAACAGTGTTGTTCTTCAGTTTCAGTGACTGTTTTCACATTGTTGGTCTTCACTTTTACTGACTCTTTTAACACTCTTGGTCTTCAGTTTCACTGAAAGTTTTATTATCGTTTCAGTCTGCTGCTGAGACTTCTCGTTGTTGAAAACTCATGTTTGTAGTGTTCTGGTGAGACTTCTGGTTACTGATAACTCATGTTTCTTTTTCTCGGGTGGGACTTGTCGTTAATAAAAACTCATGTTTGTTATCTTATACTGATATTTCTTGTTGCCCATAACTCATGTTTGTAGTGCTGTGGTGACACTTTTGATTACTATAAAATTATGTTCATCGTGTTCTGGTGAGAGATCTCGTTGCTGATAACTCATGTTGTCTTACTCTGGTAAGATTTCTGCTCACTGATAACCCATTGTTGTAATTTTCTGGTGGGACTTCTGGCCACTTAAAAGTAATGTTTGTAGTTCTCTAGTGGAGCTTCTGGTAACTGAAACTCATACTTGTTGTGTTCTGGTGAGACAAAAGGTTAGGAGGTATACAGTGAAGGGTCAGAAATAGGATAACTGTGTGCGGAGCAGTTGATCTGAACTCAATTGGTCACTTTTGCAAACATGTCCCAAATATTTCAAAGTTTCTAAATGTGGATAATAGAAGTGAGAATAACTATAAGTTAGAATAAAAAATATAAATAACGTTAGTGTGTTAAAGAGATTTTAGTTTACTATGTTTGATGTTCCATGTTTGTATAGAAAGTGTTCTGCTAAGAGCCAGTCAACAATAACATACCGTTACGTCACATGTTGATATGTGAATGAAACAGTTATTAATTTACAACAAATTAGTGTAGAATATCCTGTTTGTTGTCAACATTATTCATACCGGTTCTACTGTTATTTAAATAGTTAATGTGAACTTACTTTCATCCGTAGCTTTCCACAATCAACACGAGAAGTGACCGTCATATATAGGAGGCAGATGAACGGATGGACCGACACTACGGTTCACAATGTAGAACAAGTAGCACGTAATGTCCGATCACATTCAAATATTGTCTGCATCCACTTTCAAAGTCGGTCTGCTATGTAGATCCATTCTGTAATATCATACATGAGTAAAATAAAAAAATTGTTGTCAGTAAACCACTGAGAAAATTGTACGAAACACAAGACATGAGTAATTATTATGTGTAGAAATGATAATTAGTTAACAACTACAATCATAGGATTTGGGATTTGGAGTTAGAAATCAATAGGAAGATTGTCTACTGGAGAAACTCGTCAGAGTTTACATTTAAACAAACATGAAAGTCTGGATTGGTTTTAATTCTTGACATACACTGAATGAAAAATTCATAATTATAAAGTCTAAAGTATTTATGATTAAACCTGTTAGTATACATTTATAATTATATTTTACTTAAAGTTTAAAATTTGAAACGTGGTTTGTGCAGCCAACATCTGAAAGGTGCTCCCAAATCGGGGTAGGATAAAAAAAAGCAGTAAGATAGATTAAAAAACAAAAAGCACACAGCAATAAGGTGATAGATAATTGCTTTTTTATAACTCATAAATTATGTCATAGTTCCACATTAGTTTAACACCTTATCATGCACATGGGATTTTTCGTAACTAACAACATCCGAATTTATCTTTGTTTATGGCTTGTCCACACTTCACGAGTGTTTGTGTTTCTGGGTTGGCTTGTCCACACTTCACGAGTGTGTGTGTTTCTAGGTTGGCTTGTCTATACTTCATGAGTGTGTATGTTTCTGGGTTAGCTTGTCCACACTTCACGAGTGTTTGTGTTTCTGGGTTGGCTTGTCCATACTTCACGAGTACGTGTGTTTCTGGGTTGGCTTGTCCATACTTAACGAGTACATGTGTTTCTGGGTTGGCTTGTCTATACTTCACGAGTGTGTATGTTTCTGGGTTGGCTTGTCCACACTTCACGAGTGTTTGTGTTTCTGGGTTGGCTTGTCCATACTTCACGCAAAACGAAAAATTACCCCCGGGCGGTCACGAGTGAAGACAGTAAAGTTGTTATACTAAAAAACTGAACGCCAGTATGCTGTGAATCTGAAAAATGGAGCAATAAAGTTAAAAAAGTCGACTTTGAAATTTGCTTTCTTTCAGAATGCAGTCTTTGATACATCATTCCAAAGTTTTTCCATTTTAGTGAACGAAACCAAACTTAACGATAAATTCGTTAGATTATCAGATTTCCCTAAAAAGACTCTTGGCTTGTTTGAATTTGGCTAAATGCTACACGAGGGCTATCTGCTATAGCCGTCAGTAATTTAGCAGTGAAAGAAAAGAGGAAAGGTACCTAGTGATCACAACCACTGTTTTGCAAAGGAACTGTTGGATTGATTGTAACAATTTCCGCCCAGTCACGTGTCAGAAAGGAAAGCATGATTGGTGGAGTTAAAGTTGGATCATGCACTTCGAATAAAACGTCAACAGAACATAAATTTTACTGAAAAAGTTCAAAGTGTACTGTACTAACCTTAGAATCATTGATACCAGTGTTGATTACAGCATTCATTCCTTGTTTCATCCTGGCGACCAGATTGTTAACCTATGTAATTATAACATAAATAATCAGTGTAAATCAGTGATAGCTAAAGGTCTTGAGTTCTCTCTTCCACCACGTAAACTCTGTACCTAACATAGTTTACACTTTTAAATCACAATACAGACACCTAAAGGACCTTCTTTTGAAAGACAAAGTAACTCTTTGTCGAATCAGTAATTTTTTCATGACGAAAATAATGAAATCTGCCTTTTCTACTTCTAATGATTTTATCACTAATGTTCGTCCTTACCATTTAAGCCCTGAATAAATCTTTTAAAAGAACTATCATTAAATAAAAATATTTATGTTACATCTTCCGACAGTAACAATGTTATTCTCAACCAAAATAATTACCTGATCAAAATGGTCGTTATTCTTGACAACTCTATCACATTTAAATTCCTTATCAAAGCCTATTCATTATCATCCAACGTGAGGAAATATTCCAAAGATACCTGATGGAACTTAGAAAGAAAAATATCGTAGACATTTCACTGATGATAATTACGATACGTACGACAAACCTTTGTTAATGAAAGAACAGAATTTTAAAGTTCTGGCCCCCCAGTGGTTCAGCGGTATGTCTGCGGATGTACACGTTGAAATCCGGGTTTCGATACCCGTGGTGGGCAGAGCACAGTTAGCCCATTGTGCAGCTTTGTGCTTAATTCTAAACAACAACAACAAAAATTAAAGTTCTGACCTCAAAACAAAAACCAGACTTTCACTAGGACTAAATCTGCTTATATATTTATTGATGTAATTTATAAACATAATTTTATGGAAAGAAGTTACACAACTCTTAATTTATAAATAAACGGTAACACACTTAATAGACCAAAAATATTGTTTGCTTCACACAATGAGAACAGTTTTCCACTGCATTAATTACTGTAAAAAATAATATTTTTGTCTTTAAAATTACACATTTTTCTAAAGTTTTCAGTGCGACGCTATCTGAAACAGCCCAGTATATGTTAACCCTAATTGGTGAGCCTCACAGGTTACAGAGTAAAATGAATATTACTAGTTGTTTGACTTTTGTTTCTTATTTCAAGAATTTAATTGAGATTTTTAGAATCATCTTATGTGAATATACAACTAAAATATTTATACAAAACTTTATACCTACAAATTGTGTTGGTCGAAATACCTATGAAATGTAAGGTGGGTAATTTTTGCGATAAAATTTTGTTCTTTCTTCTCAAAGTTCGGCTTTTATTTTAATGTCTGGTCTCCATAATTACCATATGCAAATATTCATTAATATTGTGGTTCAACTTTATTGTTGCCTTTCTTCACAGTTTGTATTAGTTTCAAGTGTAACTATACTCTTGAATCAATTGTTGTAACGAAGTGATGTTAGCCAAAAAGAACGAAATGATATAAAAATAAAACTGATAAGTGAGGGGTAGCAATGGGAAAACTCAGATATTCAAAGCTTAGTGATGAAAACGAAATGTTATCATTTAAACCTAATAAAGAAATTGTGCCTAGATACCAAATAAAGGGTTTTTCTCGTGATCACGTGTATATCAGAGCATTGTTTTTTTCGGAATTTCGCACAAAGCAATTCGAGGGCTATCTGTGCTAGCCGTCCCTAATTTAGTAGTGTAAGACTAGAGGGAAGGCAGCTAGTCATCACAACCCACCACCAACTCTTGGGCTACTCTTTTACCAACGAAAAGTGGAATTGACCGTCACATTATAACGCCCCCATGGCTGGGAGAGGGAGCATGTTTGGCGCGAACCCGCGACCTTCAGATTACGAAGCACACGCCTTAACGCGCTAGGCCTTGCCAGGCCCATGACAGAGCAACAAGTTAAAAATGTGACAAGTTTTTGTCGTCTGTATATTTGTTTTGTCCATACGACTTTAACCTTTTATATACTTTTATTTATATACACTATATGTATGTATTATATGAAATAAAAAATAGAGAGAATCACAAATGTTTTAAGATTATATTAAAGTAAACAAATAGATGCTACTAAGAAACAAATATTTAAAGTTGAACATTGTAAGCACCTTTGAAACAATGCTTTTTTGTGTGTAGAGTTTCTTAAAGTTCGATATGATCTTTTGGTCCATGGGCTGTCGTATCCTGAGTAGTCTAAGATTCGGCGATGGGTGGGGATGACTAGCTGGCTTCTTTGTAATTTTACACTTAGGGAAGGCTAGCGCAAATAGTCCTCGTGTGGCTTTATACGAAATTGAGAAATCAAATAAACAAACTCTTGTATATCATTTCAAAATTATGGGCGGCTATGCGTAGAAATTTATGTACGTTGTACACACCAACTTGTCTTGTACATGTAGGCCTCTTGTATCCAGGCTAAGATTAAATTATAATTTTAAGCTGTAAATATGCATACTGTACGTTATTAGTAATAAAGCGCGAAGGAAGTTGTAATAATGTGATAAAAATGTAATAATAATTAAGAGTTTGTTTGTTTTGAATATCACGTTAAGCTACTCGAGGGCTATGCGTTCGTCGCCCCTACTTTAGCAGTGTAAGAAAAGAATGTAGGCAACTAGTGATCACCACCCACCGCTAACTCTTAGGCTTATCTTTTACCAACGAATAGTGAGATTGACCGTCATCTTATAACGCCCCCACTGCTGAAAGGGTGAGCATGTTTGGTGCAACGGGGATTCAAACCCGCGACCCTCAGATTACGAGTCGAACGCCTTAACCAACCTGACCATGCCAAGTAAGAGTAAGACTTGAGATAATTTGAATTAGGTTGGTTAAGAATCCCAGTGGTAGTGATACTACATTAACAACAATCTGAGTGAATGAATAACATGTATTATCTTTAATACTTACATTTTTATATTGTTTTTTTATATTAATTTTGTTAGTTTAGTACTTGTAATTAATCCATGAATTATGAAGTTCTTGCTTCATGCTTGAGGTCTAACAAATAGCTTAATATTTAGTATTAAATATTTATACTGACAGAACAATGATGTTTGTCACTTAGAAGTTTTTACAAAGTTAATAACATGTTTATTTTCTTACTATCTTACTAACGTGGCATCCAGATCTTTATTTTTCACCTACCTTTTAACTGTTTCACATACATACCTTCATTCCCTTACTTAATATTTGAGATACAAATCTCTATCCATACTTTTTTAAGTATTTATTCCTCAAATTTCCATTTTGCATTATCTTTCCCACCACTAGACATCCAGGTCTCTATTTTTCATCATCTTTCTAATCTCTAATCAGAGTGAAATAACTAGTCTTGCCATTCTATATACCTAACACTCAAATCTTTATTCTTCGTTGTAATACCCACCACTTCCCACCGTCATCTCTATTCTTCTTCGTCTTGCTGTTTGAAATTCGTGTCTCTATTCTTCATATTTTATAAAAAATCTGGCATCAAGATATCTATTTTTCACCTTCCTTTCAACTGTTTCACATCTATATCTTTATTCTTCATCATCTTGCTATGTATTTGACATCGTAATCTTTATTTTTACCTTTTTTCTAAGTATTTATTCTTCAGATCTCTATTTTGCATTATCTTACCTACCGCATGATATACAGGTTTCTATTTTCATCCTTGCAATTTGATATTCATATGTCTATTATTCATATCTTTATAACCATCTGGCTTCCATTTCTTTATTCTTCACCTCTTTTCTAACTATTAATTCTTTAGATCTCCATTTTGCATTGTCTTAACGACATCGTTTTGCTATTTGAACGTCACAAATTTACGCTTCATAATTTTATAACTATCTGACATACAACTTTTTTATTTTTTGACATGCAGATCTCTATTCTTCCTAACTATTTGACACTGAAATATTTATTCTTGTCCTTTTATCTGTTTGATACCCGGATCTCTATTCTTTGTTATGTTACTCACAACTTTCCATCCCTATCTCTATTGTTCTTCGTTTTGCTATATCAAATCAATGTATCTATCATTCATATCTTTATAACTGTCTGGATTCTATATTTTTATTCTTCAATTCTGTTTTAACTGTTTGACATCCATATTTCTATTATTTATTGTCTTGTTAACTATTTGACACACAAATCTCTATTTTAGTCCTTCTTTCTATACAACATCCAAATCCCTATAATTCATTGTATTAAAGACCACAATACTGTATTCTCCATCGTCTTGCTGTTTGAACTTCATATATCTATTCGATATAATTTTTATATATCTGACATCCATATCGTTATTCTTAACCAACTTAACAACTGAGACTAAATCTTTTATTCTCAGGTTGGAAAGAAATGGCTTCTTGTTATAAACAAAACATTATCATGCTTGTGTAAAAAAATAACTCACAAACTAGATATTTAGTTCACTGTTTTATATTTATCCCGACAAGTTGGTAAGTTTCCATGTTTTGTATTGTTTAGAAACAGGTTTGTTCAAATAACGTTATTAACAATATTTAGTCTTACCAAATGTATATTAAAACCTAATAAAATAGAAATACATATGACTCATGTTTCAGCTTTCGCTTATCAACAAATAAACAACTAAATCAATAACTTATAAGAGGGAACGATTGTAAACTTTCTCTGATCACTGAACAATGCAGAAACTGTAAATATAATTTATAAAGATATCACAAAGCGCCACTCCTGGGAAACATTTATTTAAATTTTGAATGAATTAATTATAGCATCCAATCACGTGTGTGTGTATATATTAACATATACATATTTCTAAGACAGGTTATATGGAATGTATGTCATTCCTGATTATTCTAATCGGTTTCACTTCACTTTTGAGCTTTCCCTCCAGTGGATCAGTGGTCTGCAGACTTACAACGCTAAAATCAGGGTTTTGATACCCCTGGTGAGCAGAACACAGATAGTCCATTGTGTAGATTTGGGCTTAATTCAAAACAATAACATCTACTTTTTTATACTTTCGACCTCGTTACCTCCTGTGTGCATGTGTTTGTCAGCAATATTTCTTGAAACCAACGGAATGGACTTGGACTATGATCCAATTTAAGAGTGATTAGTTTTGGAAGGTGTGAAAAAAATCCTATATGTTAACATGTTCCACGTTATTTTTATTCTATATGTCAGGAAAAATCGGTTTTTGACTAAACTTGGTGGACATATGTAGAGCAGTATTCCCAATTGTCTGCTCATAATGATTCGTATTGTTTGATAACGACACATTTTTGCATTTTTTGAGGACCATGTATGATCACTACTGAGTGGTGGGGATATACGCTTTATTGAGTGTCCCTCTAGTGTTTTGTTCTGTGATCAATCTGTTGCGGACTTGCTACTAAAACAATTGTTATTATAATCCTGAAAGTATATATCTAAATTTCCGGCCGATAAAGGCCTGGCATGGCCAAGCGCGTAAGGCGTGCGACTTATAATCCGAGGGTCGCGGGTTCGCGCCCGCGTCGCGCTTAACATGCTCGCTCTCCTAGCCGTGGGGGCGTATAATCTGACGATCAATCTCACTATTCGTTGGTAAAAGAGTAGCTTAAGAGTTAGCGGTGGGTGGTGATGACTAGCTGCCTTCCCTCTTGTCTTACACTGCTAAATTAGGGACGGCTAGCACAGATAGCTCTCGAGTAGCTTTGTGCGAAATTCCAAAACAAACAAACAAACCGGCCTATAAATTTGAATAACCTTTTTTTTTTTTTTTTTTAGTTGTCCAGCCATAATATCCCGAAATACAGACACTCATAACTGCACTGTTTTGAATATGAGAGCCTCGCGCTACCCATGTGCACATATGGAATTTTCATGTAGATTTCAGATTCCTAAAAGTGTTACTTTTGTGTATTTCTGTAACGAACATATCTGAGTTGGTAATAAGTATCACAAGGAGGCCTTTTGGGCACAAAAATATCAATGTACCACTTTCATGATTTGAGTCAGACCAGTCAGTTTAGAACTGCTACAATAGTTTCATTTAGAAAATAGTTTAACTTCCAACGACGTGCTCTAAAATAAACAACAATCAAATTGTTTTCAGTTGTTTTCGTAATGATTTATCTAGTGTCAATTGTAAAACAAGGAATATATGTATACATATATATCCATTCAATTTGCTATCTGTCTCTATGGCAACGAGGACAATTTTAAAACATGTGAGAAATAAAATGTAATTATTTTTTGGCGACTGTTTGCTGATAACATGAACATGTTTTGTGGGTTGTTTATCTGTGACTTCGACATGCCATGTTGGATTGACTGATTTAACTTTTATGTGTTCTAGTGATAACATGTGTCAATAATGGAGAAATCTAGTGTTTTAGAATGCAGGCACAATAAACAAGTAGTCTGGTCTCTTTTTATTGTCCTTTATATTGTTACTGTATACACTTTGCGGCTTTGTTCAGCTCGTTTTGTTACAGGTAGGAAGTTATGTACACTTGTAAAAAAACAAAACAACTCCCGTTACTGCTAAAGCGCACTCTGGATTTTGGAAATGTGAGTAAAAGTGAAATTCCTCTGATGTTTCAGTAAGGAGTAGCCCAAGAGTTGGTAGTGGGTGCTGTTGACTAGCTACGGTCCTTGTTATTCAAAATAAGAAACGGCTAGCGTTCTTCGACCGTGTTAATCAAAAATTGGGGTTTAGAAAACAAAATGTTAAAATATGTTTACAAAACTTTTGTGAACCTATGATACTACAGTAAGGAAATTAACTATCAGAGGAAGCATAAAAATGTCCATTTTTTATATTAATGAGAAGAAGAAGGTTCCGCCTGTTTCCTTGTCGTCTGTTGTGAGCTGTAAATCATTGAGTTGCTTCTTACATATGCATGTTGGAGTTTAAAAATTCCGTACGAAACACTCCTAGTGCGGTTAGAACTAGTTATTGTACACAGTTTTTATTCCATTCTCAGCCTAAAGATAAAATTATATTGAAGTAAAAATATATCTTTTATTAAAATAAAGTACAGAACAACGTTTCTTCCTCTTCAGATCATCTTCATGTTAACAAAAAGAGTTTATACCTTTGTTGAATCGAACTGTGAACACGGACCGATAGTGCGATCATACATGAGAGAAGTTGTTGAAAATATACGAGTTAATATTACCCTACGAACTGGACGAGGCACAAAAGGGGGATGTTAATTATAACTGCAGACAATGGACAAAATATAAGTTACTCATCAACGTAACAAGGATTACTATGGAGGATTCTGTAACAAGAGAAATGAAATAGAATTTTTGAAAGGGACGAATATAATTACGCTCAACCTGACCGTCAGTAATCAAAAACATAGATCGAATTTCGATGAATAGAGAAAACACTCGGATACACAGACACAACACTTTACCAATCATATCCGCGACTCATTCGATAGCCGCGGTTGCTATACTGTGTAGGTTTAGTTTTGTGGTCGATGATAGAGCATAATATTTTAGTGTTGTGACAGCTCCCAAATAAAATGACAGAAAAGTTCAAATAGCATGAAGTTTTTAAACACTTCTTAGTTAAATGACATATCACATGATTTTATTATTTCTATATTAAACATATTCAAATTTAATTTTTATTTTCCAACTGAGAACTTACGCTCACTTAGGAGAATAAATAAAGGCAGTCGTGGCCGAGTGGTTAAGGCGATGAACTAGAAATCCATTGGGTTTTTCCCGCGTAGGTTCGAATCCTACCGACTGCGAAATAGTTATGACTCTTGTTTACATTCTGTTTGTTTATTATTTTTCGAATGGAAACAATCGACACTTTTGAATGTGTTAGCAGAGCAGCAATTAAACTAAATATGACACACTTAGTGGCCAAAACTTCGCACACTATAAGAATTCCCACGTATGTTTCCAGAACTGCGAAACGATCCAACACCACTCGGTATTCTTTAAATTATAAGAATCCTTAGAGGTTAGGTCGTAAATAAAGCAACACTTGATCGGTTTACTATATATGAAAAGTTTTCCATGGTGTGTCACAATTACTTTCTCTCTCACATTTCGCTGGACTCGAGAAGAAATTATTGAAATTAGTTGAGAAGAATTTCACTTCACCGAAATAGTGGATGTTGTCAAAACTACTAATACTGCAAACTATTCACTTCTCTCAGGATATTCAAACTTACAGTCGGTAGGACTCTACCTACGTGGGAATATCCCAATGGATTTCGATTCCATCGCCTTAACCACTCGGCCACAACTGCCGTCGTCACATTTTCTAGTTTAAGTTTTAAATACTAATCTTACGAAGTATTCCATTTTTAAACATCACGTTGACATTAATGCATTTTCTATCATGTTTTCTATTGAAACAAAATATAACGTACAACACCTGTGAACGTTCTCTATCCCATCCGTTGTGACGAAGATGACTTTAAGCATCAGCAGACGATGTATTGCTTTTGGTAACGTCTGTAACTGCGGGACTTCTACTGATGACAAAGAACGACTCATAAAACTTGGAACGCTCAAAATCAGAACGTAACTGTAAAAATTATATTTTTTTCTGCAATTCTTCTGTCTTTCTGAAAGTAGTCGTTTTGCAACTAATATCTCAGACTATATATCTTCATACAACAATCGAACGGTAAACAAACTATGATGTGAGAAGAGAAAGTAACAAGCAAGGTTGTTGGACAGGAAGCTGACATATTCACCAAATTTTTTATATTAATATAAAAAAGGATAAAAAATAAAGAAAATGAGATTTCAAAACGATAAAATGACATATTCCACTTTCAGTATTTTATAAGCAATATTTCAAAACCTTAAATAAACTATGCACTAAAGATTCATTTATTTGTTGCGCTCGATTATTCGTAAGTTACCTACATTGAACGACATCTTTCTTTCTTTCTAATACTTTTGTCTTACGGATATAGTCCCTTATTTGCTTCGGTTTTACGTGTGAAGAGTATTCGTTTCGTCTATACACTCTCGCCACACAGTACCGACTGAGTACATTTATTGATAAAGACATGTACTCGATACTTGTGAGTGGGAAAGAAAAACAGATATAATTTGTTTTCAATTGAAAAAAAATATTATCTATCCTTCTTCAAGCCATTTGTTAGGACTTCACAACAAAGATATACAAATTCCCGCAGTACATATTCTTGCACGACAAGCTTCAATCGTACGAACACATCATGTGCTTTCCACAATATCGAGATACTACGTAGGATACAGAAGTTTAATAAGTTTTATGATAATAATTCTTCAACCATACTAATTCTTATAGAGTGAAGTGAATTTTGAACGCTGAAGAAGCTCAAAGCTTAATCAATAAATATTAAATTGTGAAGATGAAACCAAAGATAAGTTATCGTTTCTAATTATTGAAGTTCTTCAAGAATTTAACACACGAGACGTGTAAACTTGGGTTTGAACTGAGAAATGATCTTCATGTTACGACAACATAAATATTAAAAGAGAGCCCATAGTGAAACCGAACTAGAGCTGTTTAAGAGGCCACTTTTAGCCGATAAAATTATTAAAAATGCTGGGTGTGAAATTGTTTTTCCTGTGTTTATTAAAGGGCTATCTTCGTTTATCATCCATTATTTTGAAGTAACAAGTGAATACGCGTGTCACTTTTGCCATATCTGTGGCTACAATGATGGAAAAGTGACACTTGAAACGCTTCGATGGCTTAAAGGATGAGTATGTTCGTTCAAGAGATTCAAAATCTGATATTTAGAACATCACGACTGTTTCAACACTGTTGGTCTTCGTCTTCACTGTTTTAACACTATTTGTCTGCAGTTTCAATGGCTGTTTCAACACTGTTGGTATTCAATTTGACTGTCCGTTTTAATAGCACTGATCTTCAGTTTTACTGTCTGTTTCTACATTATTGGTCTTCACTATCACATCTGTTTCAACACTGTTGGTCTTCAGTTTCACTATATGTTTTCACACTTTTGGTCTTCATTTAACTTCTCTTTCAACACTATTGGTCTTGAAATTAAATTCACTGTTTTAACACTAATGGTCTTTAATTCCACTGTCTGTTAAAACACTGTTGGTAATCAATTTTGCTGACGTTTTAATACTAATGGACTTAAATTTTACCCTTTGTTTCAACAATACTGTTTTTCACTTTCACGGACTTTTCCAACACTGCTGGTGTTTCGTTATACTGGTTTTGATTTTAGAGTCTGTCTATACTCTCTTGGTCTTACCTTTCACCTCTTTTTCAACATCATTGATGTTCAATTTCACTGACTGTATCAACACTGTTGGTCTTCAATTTCACTGTCTGCTCAAACACTTAGTAGCTTCAGTTTCACTGTCTGTTTTCACACTGTTGGTTCTCACTTCCACTTGTGTTTCAACACAACTTTGTTTCAGTTTCAATGTCTGTTTTCCCGATGTTCTCCTTCACTTTCACGAACTGTTCAACACCGTTGGTCTTGAATTTCACTGTATGTTTCAGTACTATTGGTGTTAACTGTTTTCACACTGTACGACTACACTTTTACTGTCTGTTTCAACAATATTGGTCTTCACTTTTACGGACTCTTTTCAGCACTGTTGGTGTTTAATTTGAAATTAAGGCGCTCAACTCTGGATTTAAGGGTCATAGGTTCAAATCTCCGTCACCAAAAATGCTTGCCCTTTCATCCATGGGACGTTATATGTGACGATCAGTCCCATTATTTGCTTGTGAAAGTATAGTCCAAGAGTTGGTGGTGGATGGTGTTTAGCTATCTCTCCTCTAGTTTATGGTTGCTAAGTTATGAAAAATAAGTAGAAATAGCCCTTGTCCTGCTTTTCGCAAAATTCAAACCAAAGCGATATGTCTGTGGATTTGAAAGGCTAGACACCAGGTTTCGATATCTGTGGTGGGCAGAGCACGGATAGATCATTGTGCAGTTTTGTGTTTAACTTCAACCATTTCAAGCCACATTTATTGTGTGTCCTATCCTCCGCTAGGGGTGATTTGTTTTTGAATTTCGCGCAAAGCTACTTAAGCGCTATCTGCGCTAGCCGTCCCTAATTCAGCAGTGTAAGATTAGAGAAAAAGCAGCTAATCATCACCACCCACCGCCAACTCTTTGGCTAGTCTTTTATCAACAAATAGTGGGATTGACCGTCACATTATAACGCCCCCAGGGCTAAAAGGGCGAGCATGTTTGGTGCGACGGGGTTTCGAACCCGCGACCATCAGATTACAAGTCAAACACCTCAACCCACTTGACCATGTCAGGTCACGTATGGATGAAGAAACAACAGACTTATGCTGTAAGAAGGTTTATTTCTTTTCAGCATATGTACACCCTAGAGTAAAAGACAAAAGAAAAGATATAACATTATTTCATAGACTGTTTAGACAGAGTATTAGTGCTGAATCTAATTTAAATGGACGACAACTATTGCAGAAACAAAAGTGTAGAGGAAGACGTTTCGGTACAAGATTTCACCGTCCATTCAACTTAGTTTCAAAAAATATAATAGTTTGTGGGTTAAGCTTGACCGAGTGATTTTCATTCGGGCAATGCATCTAAAGATTCTTAGTTCACGTTTCACCTAAATAAAAGCGCGCCAATAGTGGCAGTGAGATTGAAGAATTCGAAAAGAGCAATTCCAGGATTGTAGGTAAATGCTGCTTGTGTCTGTCTGTCAGTTCAAAATTAGAGAAAGCTAAAACAGAGACCTCTTGCATATTTACGTTCAAATATCCAAGTAAAATAAAATTTCGTTTTGTCTCGGGCTTATGACACTAAAGTCAGGAATTCGATTTCTCGCTGTAGACAGAAAGTATAAAGTATGAAGCTTTGTGCTAACCTGAGAAACAAACAAACAATCGTTTTGTTACATTTCACTGTTGACACCACACTGTTAAAGATAATTATAAACCATGTTCCCAGCTACAAAATTAAAACCCAAAACAGTGTTATTAGTTACTTTCTTGAAAATAATGACAGAAATCTTCAGTAGTGGGCTCTGTTCACAACAGCAACAGATGAAATCATAGTAAACAAGACCCTAACCGTCACAAAATCACTTAGATTTAGATTTATTACTAAATCATTGTTGCATCTGATAGATACCACACCCTGCGACTTTTTATCTGATATAGATGTGGGACGTTATGGACTCGAACACCCACATCTCGCTCTCCTGATTTCAATTGATTTTGATTATTTTATTGCTCTTGAATTATGGAAAGGAGTCCTGATGCACATGATATGACATTTTAACACTATAGATGGGACATATATTTTCCAGTGTTCCAATACTTCCTCACTGATCTTGGAATAAATATTTCCACCTTCTGGGCTCATTTTGACTGTAATAACTAGATGGTGAGTTATAATCCTCTTGTCCCATTGCTTCTTATCATCGTGCATTTGAAGACAACTTGACTCACTTTCACCACCAAGTTATCAGAGTCAAGAACGTCAAACATATTTACACAGTAGTTAGGGTTACCACTCACTGCTTTGGTGAGGCAGGCACAAAACAAATTCAGAATTATAGTTAATATAATTTCTTTAATACAGGTTTAATTTAATGAACTAATTATACGCACATTCAGTTAGCAAATAAACAACAAAACCTGTTTTAAAATATGCTTACCACCCTAAGAATAAGAGATAAAAACAAAATCTATTTAACATAAAACAAGCAACAAAAGTGTTTCAAACCCAAGAGTTGGTGGGTGGTGATAACCAGCTGCCTTCTCTCTAATCTTACATTGCTAAATTAAGAACGGCTAACGTGGCTTTGTGCAAAATTCAAAAACAAGCAAAGAAAATCACGTCAAGTTACTGTTTTCTGTTAAACCTGCTTTCACAACTTCCTAATGAGTCAGAATAATGTAATAGAACAATAAAGCACTGCTATTGTAGTTACTGAATACCTTCAAATGCACCTCAATGTATGACAAATAATTTGTCCAAGTTTCCATCAATGTATGTGCGTTTTTTTATATTTAATTAGTAAAGAACTTGGATTGAAAGAAATTTAAGTTGCTCTTAAATTTTTCAACAAACAATCAAACATATAGTTCAGTCTTCTTGTAATCAGAAGACTTACTGATATCTGCGTTAAGGTATCTGCTTACTTCAGTTGGCAGGACGATATTTTATGAACCTTTCAGAAACTAACGTTGACTTTACCTCATTATAGGTACAACGCTGACACCCTATGAGTGTTGGGTCTGGCATGGCCTAGCGCGTCAAGGCGTGCGCTTCGTAATATGAGGGTCGCGGATTCGCGCCCGAGTCGTGCCAAACATGTCTTTTAGTCTTACAGTGTAAAATGAAGGACGGCTAGCACAGATAGCCCTCGAGTAGCTTTGTGCGAAATTCCAAAAATCAACCAACCCTATGTGTGAATTACTTCTTTACAAGGGTGAATATATGGTGATGTTGATCATTCTTTCTGTTCATACTTCTTAGAAGTTCCCAGATGTTCTAAGCGTTGGTATAAGACAAGAGTTTAGTTTATAAACGTTTAAAACTAGTCTGAAAGGGTTATTTATTAAATGTTTACCCTTGATGGACACTTACACATGAACTGCTACACCAAAACTCTCGGCCTGGTATAGCCAAGTGGTTAGTTCGCTCGGTTCGCTGGCTCATTCTTTGTCCCACCACACATGTTTGCCTATTCATCGCGAGGGAGCTATAATGTTACGGTCAGTCCCACTATTCGTCAGTAAAAGAGTAGCCGAAGAATTGAAGGTGGACGGTGATGACTAGCTGCCTTCTCTGGTCTTTCACTACTGAATCAGGAACGGTTAACCCTGATACCACTATGAAGCTTTTTGCAAAATTCAAACAAAACTATGTATTAATCGTGACTTTTTACTTCAATAGAAAACTACCACACGAAATATTTTGTTAGACGCAATAAAATTTACATTGCCACGTTTATTCCTCAACAGAACTATTCTGCAATTTCAATTCATTCGATCACCTTTTACCCTTATTCTTAAGTCGCAGTGCAACATTTTTGTTTAACGATCATGGGTTCTAACTTGTCATTCTTTTATCCGAGTAATGCAACATCTCTATGTAACTATCATGGGTTCAAATTATTCATTTCGCTATCAGTGGACTTATTTTTAAAATTTGTATGTTTTTATATTGTCTTCCTCAAGTAACACTTTACTTTAATGATATTATATGATTTCTTCGTCAAGAACGATAATCTAATGCTGTGATTGCATCCTTAAAAGCCACATTAAACTACTAATCAAGGATGTCAACGGTAAATAACAATATATCTCAAACTGATGAAAATACATAGAAATGGAACCAAACGTCGTTGAAAGTATTCTTCTCAAGGAAGGTAAACCATTTCCGTAAATTTCTACTTGTTACTCTTATCTCGACGCATTTCGTGAAAATAATATGAATTTTTATTTCATTGATATTTTAAGTGATTCTGAATACCAATGTTTTCTTCTTATAATCCATAGATGTTTCGGTGAAGTCCATATTGGCTTTTTAAAGTAATATATCTAACCATTTTTTTTCTGAATCATCACTTCACTGATTATACGGTTCAAAGCACACAAGACACAAGAAATGATATACATATATATATATATATGTAAGTGTTGAAATTACACCCACTAATTGTTGCTTCAATTTTCTAAGCATTTAACACTAGAGAATGAGTCCTTTTATCCTACATTTCTGGTGTAACAGACAAAAATAGGGAATATTAAATAAGTTGAAATATGTAGGTCTCATCTGTTGTGAATAATATACATGAGAAGCTTGGTAATTTGACGTTTAAAGGACACCACGTGAAATCATACAGTAAACTTTCCACTAAAGCAGACTGTTTGCTCATCAGAAGTAATTTGTCTTTACTTGTGTGTATTGTGTGTGTTTTCTTATAGCAAAGCCATATGGGGCTATCTGCTGAGCTCACCGAGGGGAATCGAACTCCTGATTTTAGCGTTGTTAACTTTACTTATTTTGACAAATATTAGAGTACGAAATTTTTTTCTCAAAGTCTTTTCTGAATGATCAGTCAGTGATGAGAGGATAAGAAAAGTTGAAAGTTTTCAAGTGTTCAAATATTGTTTCCCTTTACCCGTGATTTGTGTATTGTAATCATTAAAACGAAATATAATCCATACTAAAATACACGCTAATTCACGCCAAATCATGTTGTTCCAACTTTAAATGAAGTGAATAAGCTTTATGTTTGTGTCACGATTTTCTTTGAAGATCCTTCTTACGTATATCTTCCTTAATGATCTTGGTGTGTGAGACAATTAAGGTTCAGATATATTTACCTCTACTTTAGAGCTGTTGACCAAAATGAATGAAATCAGTCTTCACCTACCTACACTAAATCAAATAAAATGATTGATTCCACTTTAAAATTACCCTCATAGCTGAAGATACAAATCGTGTTCAGCGACATATCGTAACTCGAACCTTCGATCTTCTAATATGTACAAAATATACATTTAAAAAAAATTTAGAATGAATTAATATAAATCGCTTATGTAAGATATCGTAATGTAGGTTCTTCAGCTTGTTTATTGCTCTTTGAATATTTGTTTATACATAACACTTTCAGGGAAAAAACTTTCGAAGAATCTTTTATTCGGAAATTTAACAGTAATTTCCAACTGGGACAGCAGTAAGTCTATGGATTTACAGCACTAAAATAAAGTGCTCGATTCCCCTCGATGGATACAGGAGATAGCCCGATGTGGCTTTGCTACAAGAAAAACACACACGCGTGTGTCTTTTCAAAATAATCTTTTTTTGAGCTACAGACTCAAAAAAGACTTGACATCTACAAAGAATGAGGAATAGCAGAATTACGAAACTGTTTTTTATTTAAATTACATAAATTTTTCATTATTTTATTTCTTCTTCAAACGTTTATTCAGTTAGTAATTTTAACATCAATATCAATTTTTACATAGAGCTGTGAACTTCAAGGAAGCAATCATGGAGATTGTACTGTTTTGAAATAACGTTAGCAAAAACTATTAATTCTAATAATAATAGTACACGTAAATTTGACACTGGTAACTATTAAGTTTAATTTAAATTTAAAATAAAAAACTTCTTATGTTTTCCAAAACTTAAATCTCGTAAAAATACAGTGAACTGCATTTATAATTTTCGTCGTGTTTGGCCTTGGTTGTTCTTCCCAAATGATGCGTTGCCTGTAAAGTAACCATTGGGTTGTGAGATTTTCAGTTGATCTATTGCGCCCCTCAGAAGAACACGCGATGTTGTATTCTAGTCTTGACACAGACTGAAACAGAATGCAATTATATAACACCTTTACAAACTTGTAATACTTTTTAAAACACATGGATACCTTCCATCCAAGATTTATAAATTGTTTGTCAGCCTTTGGTTTCACTTTTGGCAAAATTTCAATCAAACCTTTCTTTGAGCCGTGAATCGTCATGAGGTATTCATGATCAGTAAATTCCGTTTGAAACACTAACGTTTCATCAATGCAGCTGATGAAATCATCCTCACGCTCTTTTTGAAATTGAAGAAGAGTAAAGTTTTGTGAAACAAGAACTTCTGTTGGTTCAGTTTCATAGTATTTAATTCCTTGAAAGAATGTGTTAATACTCTAATCGTCTCCAGGAGCAATGAAATGTTTTGTCTTTATATAATGAATAAAGAAAGGGAATATGATCCCACCTCCTTGAAACTGATATTTCTTATCTTTAGGCAGATGCCAAGGTCGTTGACGTGCTGGAGTGGTAAGAAAACTGTCTACTTCACACTTGGAGAGCTTTTCAACTGGAATCCTGTGTGTGATTCCATTGATATTCAAACGTATTGTTTTTATTCCTTCAGGAAACATGGCAAAATATCGAGCTATAGCAACTTATTTTACTTGAGATTCTTATTTCCAAGATTGCTATTATTTTATTTGCTAACGCTCACTGACTTGTCATGTTGTAACTCTATTTCTTAAATGTGTTCGTCTTTCCGTATCTAAGCATTACTTTTTAACTATTGTTACGTAATGCATTGTTTTATTAATAATTGACAACAGCCAATAATACTTAAACATTTTCAAATAATATTGTCGAGTGAAATCATAACTACCATTGAATAAATTTTCCTTCCATGTTTCCTCATTTCTTGACCAATCAACACAAAACTTGACACTAAGGAAAAGCAAGCGCAAATAGTCTTCACGTAGATTTGCACGAAATTAAGAAATTAAATAAACAAAGTGTAGCCTTTCATTTCAAACGGTCCGGCTAAAGCGTTCGACTCGTTATTCGAGCTTCGCGGGTTCGAACCCTCGTCACACCAAACATGCTCGCCCTTTCAGCCGTGGGGCGTTATAATGTTACATCAATCCCACTATTCGTTGGTAAAAGAGTAGCCCAAGAGTTGGCGGTTGGTGGTGATGACCAGCTGCCTTCCTTCTGGTATTACACTGTTAAATTAGGGACGGCTAGCGCAAATACCTTCAGTGTATTTTGCGCGAAATTCAGAAACAAAACAAAGTATCAAAAATAACAAATCATTTCACATATACGGGCGGCTATGCGTAGGAACTTATTTGATTAGCTTTGCATGAAAACATCTGAAACAAACTAAACTTTGAAAGTAACTTTGCCAGAAAAAATGTGCAATTTTATGTGTATGTACGTGCACTTATCACAGTTTGGAAATGATAAAAAAATCTATTTAATCTATTATTAATTGTTTTCATATCAGTTAAATTTTACAAATAGGTTTATTCAAAAGAAACACATTTATTAATTTTGTTTATACTTCTTTAAAATGTAATCTATGTAGAGTCGTCACAAACGCTACTTGACTGTGATTGGCGAAATCAATTCAAAGGTGAAAGTTGTGAAGATTAGGCGGGATGCTTGAGTTAGGATATAATTTGTAAGAACCACATAAACAGCAAGAACAGAACACTAATACACAGGACAAGAACACATTAACAAAAACACAAAAACCAAATGAAAACATCACAACGATACAAGAAACGAATATTAACATATCAGACAAAACAAGCCTGTTCTCAACAATATTCAAAAACGTAATAACAGAATTTGTAACAGAATATACCAAACCAAACCAGACAACCAACTGTTTGAAACTACTGATTACTATCTCCATAAAACACATCACACCTCACATACCCTATATTATAACTACACTAACAGGATACATGCTCACAGCACAATGTTCACAGTAGTGTATATCAACATCCAAGGTGTAATAGCTTCCAAGAAACATGAGATCGAAGACCTAATAGAAGAAATTAACCCCCATATTATAATAATAAGCGAAATTCTAACATATAATAATAATATATTTAAAATACCAAATTATTCAACTATAAGAAAAGACAGAACAAATAAAAATGATGAAAACAGAGGCATTATGCTGCTCTACAAGTGGAGCTTTCAGTTGTAGAAATTAAATTTATCAGTAGCAACGAACATGTTACTGTAGACATCCTGCAAAGGAATACAACTAAAGTAACAGTAGCAGGAATTTACTGCTCACCTAACAAACAAATAGATATAACATTACTTAGTAACATCTTTTCCCACAACCAAAACTCCATAGTTATGGGGGACTTAAACAGTAAAAATGTTACCTTTGGATGCCGAAGCTCTAATTCCAATGATAGAAATTTAATAAATTTAATAGATGTAAATAACCTAGCTTTATTAAATGATACCACCCCAACACATACATCATATGCCACTAACACTAGTGACATACTAGATCTGTGTATGTGTACATATAACTTAAGCCAGAAATTAATAAAATTTCAAGTGGGAAAAGATGTTGATAGTGATCACCTCCCAATATATTGTGTATTTTCGATCTCGCCCCCTGTAAAAATATGACATATAGGAAAGAAAAATTTAATTACAGAAAAGCAGATTGGCAATGCTATAAACAGGAATTAGATAATCTGTTACCTACTAAAGTTATAAAAGAAGTTAAAACACATATCGAAATGGACAACTACTGTCAAACAATCACGGAATGCCTTCAGAAAGCAGCCAAGTTAACAATACCAAAACAACACCATAAAACAACAAACAACACATGGAAACCCACCACAGAAATAATCAATCTAATACAAAAACGAGACAACTGAGAAGACTGTACATGATTACAAGAAACAGAGAAACCAAAACGCAAATAAACAACATTAGAAATCACATCAGAACTCAAATAAAACAACAAAAACAAAATAAATGGGACAATTACTGTAATAAACTAAACGACATAACTGACCCAAAAAAATTCTAGTCACATCTTAAAAGACTCACAAATGAAAACACAAACACAAAGAAATATCCTCCACTTGAACATAATAACACCACTGCACACACAAATAAAGAAATAGCCGAAGCTTTCAAAGACCAACTCCAAAATACATTTAAAACTCACACAGATCCAGATATGAATACAAATTTCTACAATAAAGTCACTAATTACATAGCAAATAATAAACATCAATTTAAACCAATATTTCCAGTAAACACAACTGATACAAATACAAGTTCCAATACAGATTATGCAAGCATATTGCTAGCAAACGAAATATCCCTTCAAGAATTACTAGAAGCAATAAAAAACACCAAAAACAAAGCACCTGGAGAAGACGAAATACAAGCTATTCTCCTAAAAAAGGGCACTCCAAAATTGTTTGACCACCTAAATTCACTATTTAACTTATCACTATCCTCAGGATACATCCCAGTTTCTTGGAAGCTTGCAAATATATTAATGTTCCATAAGGAAGGAAAACCAGCGAATAAACCTAATAGCTACCGACCAATCAGCCTGACCAGCTGTGTAGGCAAAATTCTTGAAAGAATAATAAGTAATAGACTCTCCACATTCTTGGAGATAACATCAAAATTACCAGAAGAACAGAATGGATTCAAAAAATTTAGACAAACGACAGACCACTTAATAGGATTAACCAAAACCATAATAGATAGTTTTAACAAAAACGAATGTACAGTCGCTTGCTTCCTCGATATCGAGAAAGCATTCGACACCGTTTGGCACGACGGTCTGAGGTTCCGAATGAATGAAATGGAACTACCGCGAGGAATTATTCGCTGGTTATCTAACTTTTTGGAAAACAGAAAATGTAGAGTAAATGTAGAAGGAACTTTTTCCGAATACTTTACTCCACAAGCTGGTGTCCCACAGGGATGGGTGGTTAGCCCTATACTTTTCATCATGTATGTAAACAATATGCCACTGAAATATCCAAATCATGGATTCTCTTCACAATTTGCAGATGATGTGGCAATCTGGAAAAGTGCCGCAACACCCACGATAGCAGCTACAAACATACAACCACAATTAAATAGAATTAGTGTGAATACTGTGAAAAATATAGAATTAAAATAAACACAGCAAAAACACAGCTCGTAGTCTTTACGAAATCGACAAAACACAAAAAACAAGAGCCAGAAATATATATGAATGGCACTATACTCCAGATTGCCCCATCGGCAAAATTTTTAAGTCTGACCTATGATTTAAAACTAACTTGGATCAATCATGTAAACGAAGTTAAAAATAAAATCTGGCGAAGAACCAGCTATGCGAGGAGTCTAACTGGTAAAAACAGTGGAGCATCTACAGATAACATACTAAAAATATACAAAACATATATTAGACCAGTAATAGACTATGCAGCTCCAGTATGAATAACTGTAAGTAATAAAACAATCAAAACTAAACCACAAACAATCCAAAACACACTTCTCACAACTGCATATAGAGTTCCAAGAACAATGTCATCTAAATTCATTCACAAATACTCGAACATACCAACCATACCAGATAGACTCCTAAATATTACAATTAGGTACTTTAATGAAAATTGGTTGAAAAATGAATTATTATGCGAACTAGACAGGTACCTCATACATGATGAAGAAAGTCCTAAATATCTCTCCCCAATTAACATATATTTTAAATATAAAGATAAATAAATAAATAAAACATTAAAATATATATGTATATAAACTTTAGATATTAATATTTATAGTTTACTTATTTATGTATTTTAAAATTAAAAAAAAATTGCCACCAGCTAACTTGACATACTGTGAATAAAATAAATAATTAAAACTGTATAAGAGCCATGTATATGGACATTGCCCTGAGAAGGACCAAATACAAACAGTTAAGATAATAAGTTCAGGGAGGTGGAAGAGGTCAAAGAGAACCTGAGCCTTCAGGGCATAAAATACCCAAACACAGTTGATTGATTGTCGTTATTGAAGTTTGTAGTTAGCGTTAATAATTTGTTTCCTGTAAATTAAGTTTTTTATGTATCACCACAATAATATATTATTAATTTGCGCTTACTAGAATATCTTCATTATGCGGACATATTTGATACCTAAACTTTGAAGAAAAGATAGATTATGACTCGGAATCATACATCATACGTATGGAAAAATTGCATTATTTAAGGTACTTGTCTCAGTTTATGATGACAGTATTGTTTGTTTATTTAATATAACCTTCTAGTGTATAGAAATAATTTGTGGTCTACACAGAAATGACTTGAAGTTTCCCTCTTCACGTTATTGTAGCATATATTGTAGTGCCACTGGTTGTTGTTTTGAATTAAGCACAAAGCTACACAATGGGCTATCTGTGCTCTACCCACCACGGGTATCGAAACCCGGATTTTAGCATGTAAGTCCACAGACATACCGCTGAGCCACAGAACAACTGAGAGAACTGTTGAGAAATAGAAAATTTAATTGGTTACCTCAAGGCAGTATTTATGTTAATTAGTTTTGTGCAGTCTAATAAAAGGTGTGACTAAATCAATTGTCACTATAAGAATAAACTAATTACAAATAGAGATAACAATTTTCTCTATATTTGGTAATTTTATTTATCCAAGTTATAAAAATTTTACTTTGTTTCTGAGCACAAAACTGTAAACCTGACAAACTAAATCATGAACATCAATAAAGATACCAACCATTACGATTTGAACATAATCATTATGATTTTGGTGTATACATTACAACTATATGCTCATGTAGACAAATATTACAAATTATTGCAACTCTCAAAATATTATATATTATTTTGGCCAATACAATAAAGTGATAAATTGTTCCCCAGTGCTTGAAAGGGGTGAAAAGAAAATTTCTAGTAAAGGCCAGCTTCAGGTGACTTATGAATTTTACTAAATTTACTTTTAACTTTTTACCTGATGTTTGACAAAGATAGCCTAACTGCTTTGTGCTATAAAACTTTAAATCAACCAACCAACCAACCTCTCAGAAATACCAACAAAACTCCCTTGCTACTTCTGATAGATTGTTCATATCAACAAACATATTACCTATTTTATATGCAAAAATGGCTCGTTTGGGTTGACAAAATATTTTACATAGAAGAGTGAACAACGTTTCGACCTTCTTCGGTCATCGTCAGCTTCACATATTACCACTGTAGATATTTTCTTGTCCAATAGTTTCTTTGTTACTGCACCTTCAAAAGTATACAAATATCTAGATTTTCTCTTAGAAATACCTTGCATCATGGAATCGTACTTAGATGTTAGCTTCAAAACTGGTACTTACACTATGAGTATCAACAGAATTTTGATGTTAGCTTCAAAACTGGTACTTACACTATGAGTATCAACAGAATTTTGATGTTAGCTTCAAAACTGGTACTTACACTATGAGTACCAACAGAATTTTGATGTTAGCTTCAAAACTGGTACTTACACTATGAGTACCAACAGAATTTTGATGTTAGCTTCAAAACTGGTACTTACACTATGAGTATCAACAGAATTTTGCTACCAAGTGATTCTCTTGTGTTGCTACTAAGCTTATTGGTCTTGTCTTTTTTCAGTTGCTTGTTTCTTGTGTATCTGCTGCCATGAAACTTCCTGGTGTCTGATTTTGAACCATACTTCATGTTCAAATTAAAAAATTCAGGAATTATAAGGGTAATAAACATTTTTGTCAGACTACATCAATTAGTAAAAGTACTTTCTTTGTTTAACACAGAGTTTAACACTCATGATTGACTCATCAATGAAAAGTTATTGGTACAGTCCATTGAAAGGGAGTAGTAATAAGAAAATCCATATTTTGATAATAAGGAGGAATTACGGACAAACTGGGTAAAATTGTTAGCAAAAATGGATAAAAACAATTGTGGATCACACTGCCATGAAAATGGAATGTAAATATGACATTTAAATAGAAAATCTTTCAGTTTTCATACATTTTAAGGGTTTACTGTGGTTCTCAGAGTTTTTGATAGGACATTGAAAATATAGGGGCTAAGGATTCACAATATGGAACATATTATTTGTTATATTTTTTTATATTTTAAGGGAACATGCTACTGTAAAATTAAGAACAAGGAATCCCAGGTGTGATTGATCTGATCATCTACTGATTCAGCTCCTCAGGTGCCTTTCAAGATGAAAATTTCAGTTAGAGTTACTCTTGTAGAAATTATTTTTACTGTACTTTCTTTCCGAACTGTAGTTGATTATTAGAAAGTACCAAAATATTTAGAGTTGTATCACTTCACTCACATTTCTTATACAACCACAAAAAGCAAATATTTGGCTGCTAATATTGATAGTTTTTCTAAAAGTTCTTTAAACACATTTTAAGTGTGTTGAGTGTTGATATAATTAGTGGAACCTTCTTTATTATAAAAACTTGAGAATTATTGCATTAGAGATTGAAATGCTGTACTTGTTTTTAAATATTTCTTCTTACTATAAACGGTGTAACTTCCAATAATTTTACAGCAGTGTTCGTATTGTGAGTACTTATCACATTTTCAAACAGTTATCCATTTTTATGTACTTGTTAATAGATTTCTTAGACTTCTTGTACTATTACCAGCAGCACAGTATGTGGACTTTTAATGCAAGAAAATTGGTTTTGATACACATGGTGAGTAAAGAAAAGACAGCCTGTTGTGTATATTTGTGCTTAATTACAAACACATAAATACTTAGAACTCAACAAAACATTTAGTTTCTGAACAGAATTAAAAACAATTACACAACAGACATAATTGAAACACAAATTAAGTTTTTATTTTCATATTCATATTTGTATGCAGTCGACAGATATCTATATTCACAAATAATATTATCCTACTAGTAAAATGTGTAAAAATGTGTAGAGCTTTCTGAAGCTAACTGTCATAGAAAATTGGCTCAGCTAAGTGCAAACCTAACTGACAGCTGTCTGTTGTTTTCAAGTAATGTTATTATAAGGTTGGTAGTGTTGTTACATTTATTAAACAACAACAAAATAATATCAAACTTCTTTAAAGCCTCTATTTGTATGTAATTTTCCTTTAAGTATTGTGTAAGAAAGATTTAATACCAAACTTAAAATACTGAGTAAAAATGTGTGCTTGTGAACAAATTTTGTACTGTGTCTTTTTGTGTAAGTGTTAAAATTGATGTGTGGGTTAAAGATAAAAAAGCAGTTATATTTTAGTGTCTTTATTTTTCTTTCAAGTGAATAAAAAGCATCACATTTGCACAGAAAGTGAGATAGAAAAATAACACTTTCATTCAATATATATTAATTAGAGCATAACCCACTATTTTGTAACTTTGATCTTCATCTACATATTCAGAGTAAATCAATGGATCATTGTGATATAATTTTTGAGCAACAAAATCTTTGAAAATGCAGAATAAGTTTTTCATAAACAAGTATTTCTGTTTAGTTGTACCTCATGTTTAAATGTTCTAATACTGTGTTTTTATCACCCAGATAAATCATGATTGTAGCCTGTCTAAAAGTTCAAGTTGGATAATACACTCCTTTCTTACATGTGGTAAAGCAGAAGTTTGTATCATTTCAGTGGTGTTGTGTCATGACTATCTGCACAAACAGAAACAAGCTTCAACATGCTGGGCATTGTCTATGTGGGTTGAACCATCTGCCAAGATTCTATGATTTTGAATGTATGTGAGGACACTCTTGTAAGTGGAAAGTAAGTTAATTTCTATAGTATTTAGTATCTGATTATTTTCACGTAAATTTGAAAAGTTTAAACATTTCTAGTAACTTGTCATTCAGTTTGTTGAAAAATGTTTGGTACCATTCAGCAGTTTAATTTAACCTGCATTTATTTATTAGCATGTTAAGGTAATTAAAAAGCAACACGAACCAAAATGAATAGTGATATATATCAACAGACCAAAATTTCAATGTCAGTCACATACCACACTCGGTTATTTATTGAATCTTGGAATTTAAGATGTCTTTATTAATAATTTAATAATTTGCTTAAGTTTAAATTATCGAAGTTTTAAATAAGGCTTAACAGAAACTGAGAATGTGTTTCTACATTATATTTGTTTCTGTTTATATGCATATGTAAGTAACCACTCAATTATAAAAATTAAACACCTTTCAAGGGTATTGAATGTTGATATAATTAGTTGAACCTTCTTTACCATTACCCCTTGGTGTGGATTCTCGTACGTGGTGAGGGGACCTTGCAAGGAAGGTTCTGTTCTTTCAGTTTACCTCCTCTGGGATCTAAACATCCACTCACATGTTTGCTGTGCGTGAAAACTCGTGAATGGAAGTAGAGGATCCTGGTGGTTGATGGGTTCAACCCTATTACACCACTTTGGCATTGAATTCCTCTAATCGGACAGCCTTGGATCAGTCAACTGGTCCACTCAGGCTAGGGGCAACAAAGTATCAGTGTTTAATGTTCTCAACAGGTGTTGTGGACATTATGTCTGATGCTGGTGTTTGGGTATAATGCTCAAGAAACCGTGGCATTATTGCAGTGTCCTTGTTTCATATTTTATTGTATCCCCATGGTGGTGGGGTCAGTGGGCACCAAAATTTCTCTTTCTTTGTTGTGATTACTCCAATTAAAATTCTGAAAAATAGTAAAAAAACAGTCTGCATGTAATTTAACTCGTCTTGAAGAATCTGAGCAGCAATCTTCACCATTCTTACCACCTTTTGTTCCTCATTTTCTTATATTGTACTCACTTTCAAACAAACCTTTAGGGCAAATGTTCCCCTTTTTATTCAGAAGGGACTGGAGGGACTTGTTGGCTATCCAAAGTAAGTAAAGAAGCTTCTATCTGGTGATGTATTGGTGCAAACATCGACATCTCAACACAGTAAACTCCTCTTGCATTCAAAGGCAATTGGGTATACACCTATTGAGGTTACACCTAATGCTACTTGGAATTCATCATGAGGAGTTACTGTTGAGAGATGTTTGAAAAACAACCCCTAATCAGAAATTCTTGCTGGTTTCTCCACTCAAGACGTTTCTGCAGCGAGGTGTATATTCAAGGGCAAAGATGGAATTATTGTGCCGACCAATGTCTTCATTTTCACATTTATGTCACCACGTCTGCTTGCCATCGTCAAAGCAGGTTATCTTAATTCCAAAGTACGGACATACGTACCAAACCCTCTCCAATGTTTCCAGTGTTAATGGTTCAGTCACTTGAAGGCGTCATGTAGTTGTTCCTTGACGTGTGCTCCTTGCAGTGGTAAGCACCATGATGCCTACGTGTGTGAAACGGACTCTCATCGCATCAATTGTAATGGCTTTCACCTATCCTACTTTCATTCTTGCCCTAAATTGTTGGAATGTTATGTAAATGTCATGTAAATGTTTTGTAAACGACAACATGTCGTGTTGTGTTTAAAGTTTCATCTCTATTATTTATATTTCCATATTTATATTACTGTTTCAAGGTTTAGACAGTGAAATACGTTGTTCTTCGTTTAGAATAACATTTGGAATTTTCTAGAATTAGGTAGATCAAATATATGACTATAAATGGAAATGTTTGGCGGCCTAGCGTCTAGACGTAGAGTCTCGTGGAAAAATATACATGCGCAGATTACTCTGTCGAAGTTCTGTGAATGTTCGAGAAAAGAGGCCTACAAATATATAAACAGACGAAGATGCAAGAAAGAAGAGAGAAAGGAGTCAGACATTAGTTTTATTCAAAAGAAGAAGAGTCAGTCATTAGTTTATATTTAATTCAAGAAATAGTGTCTTTGTTCGAGAAGTTTTCAACGTTCGCTGTGTGGTTATTCAACTTAACTTTGTGACTAGAGCTAGATCTACAGAAACTGTGATTTTGTTTCATCAATCTTTGCGATTCATTTGAATTACTGGTTGTGCTGAGGGTCGACACGTACGGGATTGTTTAAGAGAAACCGAGGCAAATTGGAAAACAACAAATTTGGGACGGTCATCGTAAAAGGAACGTCATCCAAACTATTGAACTGTGAATTGTTTCTGGACTTTCATTCTTGATCATTATATTAGATACAGGCCAGTACCATTTTGTGTTGTAATTGATTTTGAATGTTAAAACTGAATATCTGTCATTGTTAATATATAATTTACGTTATATCTGTTACATGTATATTAGTTGACTGTAATAAATTATACAAGCTGTTATCTGTGACTTTCTGTTGCGTTCATAAAACATAAAAAACGTAACATGGAAAAAAAAGAGATACCGCATTTGAAAATGATTCATAACATTACCTATCCTGAGGTATGCTGCTGCACTTTGTTCCACAGTTACTGTAGAAATGCAAACAGATTTCTCTGTGCCTCCTAAAGAATCATTCTCCAAACAAATGAAAACTCTTTTGACCACCATGGTGAAAAAAGTTGATGAATCAACTTCAACACCTATCTCTATCCATTATATACATTCCACCAAACCTCAAGATCCACATCCTTTGGTTCCAGGTACAGGCATTTCTTTGGATCCATCTTCTTCTCTTACCCAAAGATGCAAAACAATCATTGGTTCATGTCCTCAGTCTCTGGAATCCCCTTTCAACAGCAAAGACCTGCTTTATCGACTGAGGGCAGGATCCATAGAGGTAGATTGACCTCCCTCGAATAAGGAAAGTAAGGAAAATAGACTTCGTCATAAACAGAAGGGTTCGTACCCTATTTGCCAACACAGAAATAAAAATGGTCACCCTGATGCAGTGGAACTGTAGAAATTTACGTTCTAGTCTGAATGACATCAAAACACTGATTGCTTCCTGTTTGTCTTTCCTTACAGAAAACATTTCTGCAACCTGCCGATTCAGTCACCTTACGGCAGTTTTCTTGATACAGAAATGACAGGCTGTGTGATGGATGAGTGCATGGAGGGGTGGCACTGTTGGTTGATCAGCATATGCCAACCCTATCTTTGCCACTCGATACACCCTTGGAAGCCATAGCCATCAGTGTTTCCTTGGGTCATACCATTACTGTTTGTTCTCTCAAACTATCACCTGAGAGACAAATGATCAATCAGACCTTGATACTCTCATTGAACATTTGCCATCTTCCATTTTCATCTTCTGGGGAAGTGCTGATGTTGATAGGAGGGGTTGATTCTCTGATCACAACCTTTCTCTTTTCAATACTGGTTTTTCTACTTATTTCCATGTGCCTAGTCAGTTCTTCACTGATGTTGATCTCTTAATTTGCTCCCCTTCATTATTTTTCCATTTTCATGGAGGGTTGACAATAATCCATGAGGCAGTGATCATTTTCATATAATCTTGAGAGAGTGGCCATGGTCAATGCCATCTGACCCGCATGCCCCGGTGGAAGATGGATCAGACAAACTGGCCCTCTTTCACTTCTGTCACAGAACTTTATCATGCCCTTGTCTATAACCCATTAATAGGTGACTTTGCAGCACCAGTAACTGACTGTTTTTAAAAACAACTGCTCAATGTATTCCTAAAACCTCGACACATTTTCTACTATGTCCTTGTCCATGGTAGGATCATGCCTGCCACATGGCACAGAAGGGTCCAAAATGAGCCTGGGATACTTTCCGTAGATGCTTCATACTCTCAAACTACATTGCTTTCCATTGGGCCTGTGAACGTCCTCGATCGGTAAGATGTGAAGGCCAGAAGGAAATTTGGATTAAGTTTATACCAAGCATATCTACTACCACCAGATCCCAAGTCACATGGGACAAAATTCAAAAGGTCAGTGGGCAATACAGTTCTGTCCCCCTTTCGATCTTACTCTCAGATGACCAGGAAGTGGCTGATACCCAAAGCATTGTTGATACTCTTGTTGATAGCTTTTGCTGCGAATCTAGCTCTGTTTCTTCCTCCACCTTTTTAGCCATCAAGACTTGGGCACAGCAATAACCTCTTTCCTTTCAAGCTGATTGCCTTTATCACTATAATCGTCCATTTACACTGGAAGAACTCACTGTCCCTTCATTGGTCTCACAGTACATCGGTTGGACCTGTTGATATACACAGTGAGATGTTGCACCATCTATCTCCTGCTTCCCTTGCTATTCTTCTGATTTTACTTAACCGTATCTTGCAAGAGAAAGTTTTTTCTGGTGCTTGATGCCAGGCTATTGTTCTACCTTTCTCCAAGCCTGGGAAGGATCCCAAGATTCCTTCAAACTACCATCCAATTACAGCTGTCTCTGTAAGACCTTAGGGAGGATGGTTATTGCTCATCTTATTTGGTTACTCTTGCCCACCAAGTGTGGGTTCCGACAACAGCACTTCACTATGGACCACCTGCTTCGACTTGAAACATCCATCAGAAAGGTCTTTCTCAAATGACAACTTCTTGTATCAAAATTTTTTTTTCATTAAGAAGGCTTATGATAAAACACGGAAGTTTGGCATTTTGCAAGACCTCCTCTACAAGAAATTGGAGCCCCTCAGGGCTGTGTTTTGAGTGTCACACTTTTCAGAATAAAAATTAATGTCATTACTGAACAACTCTCTCTCTCTGTGTTGGAAATGGGCTTTATGTCGACGACTTTCACATCTCATATCAGTCATCAAACATAAGGTGTATTGAGCAGCAGCTACAGACTGTCCTCAATTGTGTATTGAAGTAGACCACAGTAAATGGCTTTACATTATTTCTCTCTAAAACCATTTGCATGCACTTTTGCTGCCAATGGGGTATTTACTATGATCTTGAACTCTGTATTGGTGAAGTTGTGTTGCCTTTGGTCTCTGAGATTAAGTTCTTGGGGCTTATCTTTGACTGTAAACTGACCTTTATACCATACATCAAGCAGCTATGAGTCGAATGTACAAGAGCACTGAACATCCTCCATGTCCTCTCTTCCACTACATTGGGAGCAGATTGTCATTCTATGCTAAAGATATATGGTGCTCTTATTCAATCGAAACTCGACTATGGATCACTGGTCTGCCAGACCATAGACCTTACTGGGGCTTTTTGCACTTTCCCAGTTCAGAGAATAAACATAAAGTCTCATGAATCTTCTTTGCACCTTAGCCGTTTGCAACTGTCTTTACTATATGCTTCGAAACTTCGTTTCTTACCAAAGCATCCCACCTGGGGTTGGGTCTTCCTTTCTTGATGGGCCATGCTTTTTCAGACCAGACGGTCTGCCATTGCTCCTTTTAGTCTTTGTATCCAGACACAGTTAGATAAATTGGGTCTGTCCTTGGATAATATTGCTGTATCCACTGGTCAGCCCCTCCAACCATGGTTTCTTACAGTCCCCAAATGTGAGCTTTCTATAAGTCATCTGAGAAAAGTAGACACTCCTGATTGGAAATACTGTCTGCCATTTGCTGAACATCTATTGAACTATCGTTCCATTGCTATTTATACAGATGGTTCCCAATTAGGTGACTGTGTGGGCTCTGCAATGGTTTGTTGTGGTTCAGTGGTTTAGCACAGAATCCTTTCTACAGCTTCTATGTTCACTGCTGAACTGTATGCCATTTCTCTTTATCTGGATCACAAAGAAGCTAAGCGGTACTGAAACTGCACAATTAACACTAACTTACTTGGTTCTCTACTGGCTCTGGAATAGCTTCAAGTTGGTTCACACCCTGTTTTTGGTGATATTCAAAACCGACAGGCCCATATTTTTATAACCTACTTCTAACCAGTTTTTCTGAATACTGGGCCATGTTGATATTCGCGGGAATGAGCTCGTCAACACTGCAATTTTGTCTATCTGCATGGCACTATCACCGCTGTGTCTGTCCCATACATGGACTGTGGTCCTGTATTCAAGGCTTGGCTCCTTTCCAATTGGCAGTCGACTTGGAGTGAGCAATGTGAAAATAAACTCTTCCAAATAAAACCCTATATTGGCCATTTTGCTTTCAGAAGGATCGGAAGGAGGAAGTTGTTCTAACTAGACTCTGCATAGGTCACAGTTTTTTAACTCTTCGGGTTTTTTTTTAATCTGAAACTGACACACCAGTGTGTAACACTCAGATCACAATTAGCTGCATTTTACTTTCTTGTCATCGTAATGATTTACAACGATGGCACCATTTTAAGCACGTTCTGTCCCTAGGTTTGTCCATAATGTCAGACAGTGTTATTGGTGATGGTGACACTGTACACCTTGGTAATGTTTTCAGTTTTTTAAAGGCCATTAATCTTTTTAATGCCATTTAAGAGTTTTTTTAATGTATACATTACATCTTTTTAATGTGGCTCCCTTTTAAAAATCACAGTTCATCTTGTTCGAATTTTAATTAAAACTGGCCATAACATTAAATAACTAGAATGGCTAACTTCAGATGACTGACGAAGGTTTTAGCACTTCCTAGTCTTCCTACTGAGTTATGATTATTACAGTGAGGTTACAGAAAGTCCTCTACAACTTGAATTACTGTAGTTTTCTTCTTGACTTTGTAGACTAGATCTAAACATGGGTTTTATGTTGTTTTTTGTTTTAAACTTTGTTTTGTTTTACTTTAATAATTTCCTTTTATGAATTTCACTAAATTTACTTTAACTTTTTACCGGACATTTGGCACAGATAGTCTAGCTACTTCATTATTAAAACTTTTGTTTTTCAGAATGATTGTATGAGTGATTGAAACGTTGTACTTGTTTTTAAAATAGTATTTCGTACTGTAAAAGGTGTAAGTTGCAATAATATTCTTACAGAAGTGTTGGTGTTACGAGTATTTATCACATTTTCAAACAGTTATCCCTTTTTATGCACTTGTTAAGATCAGAATGACTTTATAACACCCCAATGTCAAAAGTTTGAATTAGTTATCTACATTCTTGCACTTATTAACAGATTTCTTAGAATTCTTACGCCACCACCAGCAGCACAGTGTGTGGATTTTTAATGCTAGAAACTTGGTTCTGTATTCTGATGTGCATGGTGGGTAAAGCAGAGATAGCCTATTGTGTAGATTTGTGCTTAATAACAGACACATAAATTTTTAAAAATTATAACAGACATAATTGAAACTCGGATAGAAACAACAAATGTTCAGGTGCAGTTAATTCACATGTTTTGTTTCTTTAATAATGAAAATGTGTCTTAAGCATAAAATAACACACATAATATTTTTAAACTTGGCTTTTTAAAAATTATTTTAATGCTACAAATTTAGATGAAAATTGAAAAATTAAAAGGTTTTGGCCAAAAAAAGATTTTTTATTTATTTTTAACAACATACAATAAAATTAATATGCATCCAGTAAATTCACTATTAACAAACCTTGCACCAATATCTTTTTCTTTTTATCTGTCTGTCTATATATATATACATATATATTGTGTTATTATGATATGAACATGTTTTTGTGCTTGTTGTTTTATTTTCTTATTCATATTTGGATGCAGTGGACAGACATCCATATTCACAAATAATATAATACCACTAGTAAAATGTGTGAAAATTTGATGAAATATAGAGAGTTGTGACATTTCGAGTTATGGTCTCAAACTGAGGACATTTGAATTCAAGTTGGGAAACTTGTTAACAAGACATCCTTGTAAACAAAACTTTCAGTATTTCTGTGTTGTTACAGATATTAATTTGGTGAATAACTATGACTAGAGCTTTCTGAAGCTTACTGGGATAGGAAATTGGCTCAGCTAAGTGCAAACCTAACTGTCAGCTGTCTGTTTTTTTCAAGTGACGTTATTGTGAGGTTTATAGTGTTGTTTCATTCAATAAACACAATTAAATAAAAATCAAACTTCTTGAAAGCCTCTGTTTGTATATAATTATCATTTAAGTATTAAATGATTTAACACCACAATTTAAAAAAAACTGAGTAACAGTATGTGCTAGTGAACAAATTGTATGGTGTGTCTTTTTGTGAAAGTATTAAAATTCATGTATGGATTAAAGGTAAAAAAAAAGTAGTTATATTTCAGTGTCTTTATTTTATCTTTAAGGTAAACAGAAAGTATTATATTTTTTTCAGAAAAGGAGACAGAAAAATAACATTTTCCATTTAATATATATTAATTTGTGCATAACCTATTATTTTATAAATTTGATCTTCCTATACAGTATTCATCTACATATTCAGAGTAAGTGAAGAGATCATTGAGAGAAAACTTTTGAGTAACAAAATCTTTGAAAATGTAGAATAACTTTTTATAAACAAGTACTTGTGTTTAGCTGTACCTCATGTTTAAATGTTCTAATACTGTGTTTTGAGGTAATCACCCAGTAAATCATGATTATAGTGTATCTAAATGTTCACGTTGGATAATACACTCTTTTCTTACATGTGATAAAGCAGAAGTTTGCATTGTATCAGTGGTGTTGTGTCACGACTATCTGCACAAACAGAAACAAGCTTCAACATGCTGCGCACAATCTATGTGAATTGAACCATCTGTCAAAATTCTATTATTTTGAATGTATGTGAGGACACACTTGTAAGTGGAATGTAAGTTTAATTTCTATAGTTTTTAGTATCTGCTTAGATTCATGTAATTTTAAAAAGTTTAAAGATTTCAAGTTGCTTGTCATTCAGTTTGTTGAAAAATTAATAAGTACCATTCAGCAGTTTTATTTAACCAGTATTTATTTATTAGCATGTTAAGGTAATTAAAAAGCAATGCTCGCCAAAATGAATAGTTATATTTATATGTATATACATGTATAAATAGACCAAAATTTCCATGTTACTCACATACCACACTCAGTTATTTATTAAGTCTTGGAATTTAAGATGTCTTTATGAATAATTAAGTAATTTGCTTCAGTTTAAATTATCCAAAAAAAAAGTTTTTAATAAGGCTTAATAGGAACTGAGAATGTCTTTCTTTATGTATATTTTAATTTATAATACACTTTCATATTCCTATCTTTTTATAATAAGTGAATATAGTTTTTGACTTTTTTCATCTTCAGTTTAACATGTGTGAAGAATAGAAATAGATGACTTAATACAGAGAAAAGTGATGGAATGTAGAAATAAAAATAATACATTGAATAGTTCTATAGTTTAACATTTAGGATGGCTTAAAGCTATGAAATGGGTAACTTGTCAAATAGTTTATTAAAAGCATTAAATAAGTACAATGAGGTGATATTTGTTCATTCAAGGCTGTTTTTAAATATCCTTTTCTGAGAAAGTAGAGATTTCATTCAGAAAGAAAACATTTATTTTTTTTTTAAGTTCTCTAAGTACTGACCTCCACTAGTGCTAACAATAACTAATTTTGTAAACCAATCACAGAGTTATAAAAATAAGTCTTGCTGGTACCTTGCCATTGTTTTTCTAAATTTCAACATTGTGCCCTTTTGTCCTATTGTGTTCACAATATAGCAAAGAAATTAAGTCTTTATCTCACTGATCCCTTGGATAATTTTACATACTTCAGTAAACTAACAGTGTATTTGGCACATAATAGTAGAATTAACATGTTAACTAGTGGTTTAGGCATGTGCACTCAGTTTCTAATATACAGGTATGTGAATGGCATGTTTTTCTGAAAGTTCAGTGTATTAATTAAGTACTCGCATGATCAGTGGCTTTTTACATATTTATGGTTTCCTTGTAGAGCATGTGCACTCAGTTTCTAATATACAGGTTGCAGGTTTGCATCCCTGTTACCAAACATGGTGATCCTTTATTTGCTTTAGGAACAAGATATCTTAATATATACTTTCCTGCCTAATACAAAATATCTGAACATCAAACCTGAAATTTTGATGGAATTAAGGCTGACTGAAGAAGTAAAATTAAAACTAGGATTCTCTTCAGACATAGTCATAGTGAACAGAATATGTGAATTGGGGCTGGTCTTTGAAGGATCAGGGAAAAATTACTTTTAATAAGTGTGATGTTGCTAAACTTTGAAACAATGTTTTTTCAAAGATAGTGTTTGGCAAATGTTTTAAACCTGAAAAATTGTAATGAATAGTGTAGAAGTGTTTGATGTAGATGGTAATGTATGATTTCAAAAAAATAATGGGGTACAAACATTGTTTAATGAAATTTAGTCAACTTATTCTAACTTTGGTAGTGAGGAAAGCTGAAGAATACCAGTAAATAAAAGACTGTTACTGATGGAATTTTGGCAAGCTGTAGTTTTAACTTTGTTGTATACAAAGATCAAACTGAAAGAAACTTAAAATTTAAAATAAATAAACATAAGTAAAATGTTGAGAAAAAAAGGTAAAATTCTTACATTACGTGAACATGCATATCACATCAGTCTTATCATTTATTGGAAAAGAACTGTCATTTTGAATTAATTGAATGAAATAACAGCTGGAAATATTGGATAATTTATGAAAGAAATGAAAGTAATTATAAATGAAGATAAAGGTTTGGCAAGTCAACTGGTATGTGAATGGCATGTTATTCTGAAAGTTCAGTATATTAATTAAGTACTCACATGATCAGTGGCTTTTTACATATTTATGGTTTCCATGTAGAGCACCTGGTTTGAGACTATTAAAATTTCCAAAAAAGATTGATCACTTGAGTGCCTTAATTAAACTGTAGCCTTGTTATTTATGGAGTACCTGAGGGTCAGTGCTTGGGCTTGTATTCTTTCATATTTACATTAATCTTATTGCGAGAGGCATGTCAAGAGAGTTTACTGAGTTATATTCACAATTTAATTAAGTTAATTTTATTATCATGGTAAGTAAACGTGGCAACAAAATTTAGCTTGTAAAATAAATTTGGAAATTATAGTTTTAATTTTGTAGTTTTATAAGACAACATTTAAAAATGTCTTCAATTTTCCATTGTTTCAGTATTGTGATATTTGCCCTTTAAGTATTTCCTCTTCTCTTATTCATTGACCAATTCTCAAAGAACTACAAAATGTAACATAAGTCACTCATTATAATATTGTTATTACTCAGACAAAGTATAATTTTTTACAGCTTTCAATCTTATTTGGTTACAGAGCTATAAACTAGAAAATCAAGCCACTTTAGTCACACCCATTATTAAGTTTTCTCTTTCACAAGTTTTCAGTATTTAGTTCTCTTTGGGATTTAAAATTATATTACTTTTAACCAACAGAAATCCAAATATTATATTACATAATTTTCTGTACAGGAGTTTATTCTGCTTCCAATGCAAATTTTATTTCCACAGGAAACACATTGGCAAGTTTAGCTAAATTTTTACTGGGTCTTACTAAATGGTAAGAAAGCCAGAAAATTTTGATAGTACTGGGACAATATGTTCTTTTAGCATGTTATTTTGTTTTCTTTGTTGCAATTTTGATTAACTAAAAATCATTTAGTGCAGTAATACCATTATGATAATAGTTTTAATTGAGAGTTGATAAAAAAAGACCCAGGTAAGTACTATATTTCTAGTTTTTCATGTGTATTATTTATTAACATGAAGATAAATAAAATATAAGTTTTAGATTAGGTTAAATAAATAAAAAAACACGTTTTCCTGTGATATGCTCATTAGTAACCAATGCATTGCATAATCTCTTCAGGTAACGTAAGCTACATGTTTACAAAGAGGTTCACAACTTGTGTGGTTATATCATTAGTTAGACACAGTTCAAAGAGCAATAAAATTTAAGCATAAATATACATATATTATTAAGGACTTAAAGCTATTTAAGATAGCCAAATGTGTCATAAAGCCATTCTTGGAAATAAAAAGGGCAATATGTTTTCATGGTATATGAGGTGTAGAGTTAGAATGGGGAAGATAACATAACACGTAAAGTTTTACTGCAAAAACACACATTGAAATTCCAGTGCAATTACCCACCCTTTTTCACAATTATAGCTATTTTTCATATGATTTCCTTCTCGTGCACAGATTGTCACTCATTATGAGCTTTGAATTACTATCTAATTACACATGTATGCCACATGTGCAAATTAGCATTCAACAACCCTCCACCAGTATGAGTGTAACACATCCTTATTCTGATATTTATATCACCACGTTAACCTGCCACAATCAAGGCAGGTTATCTTAATTGCAGTGTATCGCCATACATTACAAACCCTCTCAGATATTTCCAGTGTCAGTGTTTCGGTCGCTCAAAGACGTCATGTTGTGGTTCATTGAACTGTGCTCGTTCTTGCCCAGAATGGTTAGAAGAGAAAGAGATGCAGGATTTGAAAATGATTCATAATATAACTTATCCTGAGGCTTGAAAATTGCTGTCCAGTACTTCATCTCAGATTTCTGGCTGTTGCATGTCATCCCACAACTACAGTGGGAAGGCAAACAGATATCTCTGTGTTTCCAAAAGAATCATTCTCAAACCAAATGAAAAGGATTTTGACCTGCATTGTTAAAAAAGTTGATGAATCAACTTAACATCCATCTCTGTCCCTAACATACATTCCAGCAAATCCAGAGATACACTTTCTCTGGTTCTGGGTACAGGCATTTCTTTGGGTGGATCATCTTCTCCCACCACAAGATGCAAAAGGATCATTTGTTCTTGTCCTCAGTCACTGGAATCCTCTTTAAACAGCATAGACCTACCCAATCGACCCAAAGCAGGATCCATGGAGGTTGACAGACCTCCCTCAAATAAAGACGGTAAAGAAAAAAAGACGATCTAAAACAGAAGGGTTCTCCACCCAACTTACCTGCACATAAATAATAATGTCCAACTTGATACAATGGAACTGTTGAGGTTTATGTGGTAATCTGTATGACATCAAAACACAGATTGCTTCCCACCATTCTTCATGTCTTTCCTTACAGGAAATATATCAGAAACCTGCCAATACAGTTACCTTTCAACATTTTCTTTTTTTGTTTTTGTACAGAAATGACAGGCTGTGTGATGGATGAGCACATGTAGGGGTGGCATTGTTGGTTGATTAGCATGTGCCCACCTTGTCTTTGCCACTGGATGCACTCTTGGAGTCTGTTCCTATCTTGCAAGGTGTTGCTGTACACTAATGCTAGTGATAATTTATTGTTTATGCATGACAACTTGTTAAGAAGATAAAATTGGTCTTTCCCTGAAATCTTGTGTGTCTTTTTAAAATCCTGAACTTGTATATTCTTATCCTTTGGTTTTCAGATATATCACAAGAAATCACAACACATTCATCCTTCCTGAATATTTTATATATTTTAATAAAATCTATTCTCTCTCTTCTTTTTTTCAATGCCCTTAACATGCTTTTCATAAATTGCCAGGTAAGTTAATCATGTATTTCAGTTGAAAACAGAGAATCTACCTAATTCTATCGAGTTTCTTTGGTTTTGTACATTTCTTGTCAACAAGCTTTTTTATTTTGTAAAATTTCAGTCATCAACATTATTTTAACTGAACTTTTCATGTTCTTAATTAAAGGAATATGTTTTAAAGTAATTTGAAATACTTTATTGTGAGAGAGAAAAATGTAATGTAGATTGTATGGTCAGTGGTACGTACTTAATGGGCATTTTCTACTCAATCATACGAAATTAAACCTAGTCATGTTGTTTCATATTCAGTCAGTAAGTCAAACCACCCCACCCACTCTCCAACAAAATTATATTTACCAAAGAGCTTTGCTTACTTCAAAGGCATCTTCACATTACAAAAGGAGAAAAGTCATGACATTAAAAAGTTGTTTTACACCTGATGCAGAAAATGCTAAATCACATGTTCATTGCAAATTTAATTACTTTTTATACCCTTATTTTTAAAAAGACCAGAAAATAGAGAGGATGGAGTTTCTGATTTTAAATATTTCTTGGGGAGCATGGCTCTGGATCTTCCTTAAGATATTGTGCATAAAATATGGTGTAGAGTCACAAGCCAGCACTACATAGTACACTGAGAGGATTATCTCCCTGATTCATTAGTATCACCCACTTAAACATACTGAAAACCTTTTCTGTTGCTCTTTTCTGAAGAAATCTTAACATATCCTTTCCATACCTGGAGTAATTTTAGTAGCTGTAATGTAAATAATTTACAACAAATCAGCATCATTACTCAGACAAAGCTCACACAGTATTTCAAGTCAAGACAATTGAGGACCAACTTGTGACTTGAATAGAAAGATAACGTCCTCTTTTTTATTTGATAATCAGTTTAAGTTGCATCACTCTGAACAGTCCTTTGTACATCACCATTCCTTCTTGTGTAAGAAGACCAAAGCTGTACACTACTTCATAAGTATTTGGTGGATCAGAGCAAGATATATTGATTATCTTTTTCATGAAATAGATTGATCCTTCAGGCACTTGTCACCTTGTAATTCAGAAGTTACTTTTTGTTTCATAAATGTTTAACAGAATTTGAATTGATAACTTTTTCTTTTATAATGTTTTTTTTTGCGTAAACCACTAAGATTTTTTGTACTTAATCTTTACCCATAGAAAAGGATTTTAAGATAATAAAATTTATTTATTTTTTTATAATTACTTAAATGAAGAAATATGATTTGATATAAAATTGAAGAAAGACTTGCCAACAGCATGGTTAACAATGTAACTGAAATGTGTCTAAGTACCCAGTACCAAATAATTAGTAGTAAACTGTATTTTAACAAAAAGATTAATTATGGGACTTTGAAAAAGAAACTATATATTACTTATTATAAACATTCTCCCTCGTGTTATACTTTACTCATGTTTAAAATTAACTGTAGCAAGTAAATTAAGAAAAAGTAATTTTTTACAGCATCCAATCAAGAGTAGTTTTCCTGATAAAGTTACTGGTGGTGTTTTATAAAAAGTGAAAAGAAAATTAGGCCTACTAGAACTTTCCAAAATGGTAAGTGTATCTAAAGAATTTGAAAAAAATGCACTTCAAACAAAAACATTTAGGCGACTGATTGTGATCCACATACATACTTCATTATCAATTAAATTATATTCTATTAAATTTGTATGTGTGCTTGGTCATTCTGACCAGTTTTGTAATCTCCAAAACTGTAAACATGAAACTACATAAACAACTGGAATATTCTAAATATACAAAATGTATCATCATGAGTTTTGGCAAATGTTTATGTAAAAGTTACAAGCCATTTATTAACTGAAATTATATTTCAAATAAATTGCTTTCACATTTATCCATTAATTTATGAATTCTCTGTCAAGTAATTCTGTGTGAAGTGTGATTTTTCATGCTAAGAATAAAATTAATTGTGCTCATTTCATGGTTTTTATGTTTAATTTACCTCACTTATAATATCATCAAAATGAATATCATTTTATTTATTTTTCATAGAATTAAACTTGCTCTCTTATCTTCACCACCATAACACCAACTGTAATGAAAGTAGTGAAACAAATGTTGGAAGTACATAATAATTGCAGATTGTGAAAATGCAATAACAATTTTGAATTTTAGTACAGTCTGTTTTCTAAACATTTCCTCATTGGCTGCTTTTGATTTTATTACTTTACAATGCCTTTCTGACCCAATATAATGATGTCATAGTCATATATACACAGTAGTAAAACAACCACTGAAATATAAAGTGTATAACTGTACATCTTCAACATCCAGATCCCTTCTTCCACCTCTTGTGGAGCAGATTGATGTTTTTGTTCAAAACTAGACTATTTGTCTCTTATCTAAGTTTTTGCCAGGACCTTGGGCTTGAAGATGCTGTACACTTCTCACCATCTGACACTTCAGCCTTAAACAGGGTCTTTCCACACTTCTCCAGTTCAGAGTCTTTACACTGGGTTCCACTGGCTCTACTTTTTGGGAATATGCAGTCTGCCATTCTTCCTTTTGGTCTTCATATTTAGGTGAAGCTGACTGAGCTCAGTACATCACAGATTGATGTTGCTTTTTCCATCAGTCAGCCCACCACACTATGTTTTATTACCACTTCTACCTGTTACCTTTCTCTGAGTCATCTGAGGAAGGTTGGTACTTCCAATTGGTTGTACGATTTTCATTGCCAAACATATTCTGAACCATTCTTTCATTCCCAATTATACAGATGGTTTAAAATCAGTTAAGTCTATTGGATCTGTCATGGTTTGTTGTAGCTAGGTGGTTTTGTACAAAATCCCCTCTTTAGTTTCTGTGTTCACTGTCAAGTTATATGGCATTTCTTTTGTTCTGGATGATATCGAAGCTACACAGTACACTCGCTGTTCTGTTTATACCAACTCTCTTCACTCTCTACTGGTCAGAGAATCACTTTGTGTTAATTCTCACCTTATTTTCACAATATTCAACACTGGCTGGTCTATTTTTCTTCTATCTTCTATTTACATCTAGTTTCTCTGGATAACTGTCCATGTTGGTATTCATTAAGTTTGTCTGTTCTGGTGCTGTCACTGCTTTGCTTGTTCTGTATATGGACTATAGTACTGTATTCAAGGCTAAGCTTTGTACCAGTTGGCAGTCTTCTTAGAATGAGCAATGCCATGAGTTTTTCTAAGTCAAATCTTCTGTTTCTCTTTAGCCATCTTGTTTCAGTAAGGATTGGAAGGAGGAAATTGTTTTATTCGGGATTGATGCACCATTATGTGGCTTTTGTGACATTGAAGTCTCAATAGCTTACATTTTACTGTTGTACTGCTATGAATCTGAGTGATGGTGCCATTTTATACATGTACTTTTCACAGGTTTACCTCTGACCATGGACAATGTCATTATCAATGGTGACACTGTCGAACTTACTTGTGTTTTCAAATATTTCTGGGACAGATAGTGTTGCTTTGTGACATAAACCACCAGTAGACAAACCAACCAATGAGAAGCTACAGTTATGAAAAATGTGAGTGAATTTATGTGCTTTATCTATAAAACCTTTTATGATGGACAAATTCTTCTGTATCAAACAATTAAACATGGTAAAATAACTTGTTTGGAATTTCCTATTTAAAAATGAAAATATAACTTTAAAAGTTTAACACAATTACTGATGGTGATATTTAAATCTAATTGGTTTGCTTTATTTCTAGCAGAAAAGTTTTTTCTGAAGTAAGCACTGGTCAACATAAAGAAAGCTGTGCCCAGAAAACCTACATGTCTGTGAAGCTTCACTATAGTCTGACTAGTAAGGTTTGCAGTGTGGGAAAATTTTAGTCTGAATAAATAAAGATCTGCAACTTGTAGGCCAAAGTTAACACTCATTGGAGTTTCTTGTACCAGTTTGAATACATATTGACCAAATTGCATAAATGTATTATCAAGTAAAAATTTCATGGCTTGTGGACATATACTTGACAGAAATAGTGGTAATTTTCATAAGTGACATGCCATATACAGTCCTCTGTTTACAGAATCAGAAAAGACTCAAGCAAAAGTCACAAAAAAACTAAAATTTTTCATCAAACCCTCTAATTTTATTAATAGGAAAACTGGTGCAAAGATTACTAAACTCAAAAGTTTACACTGTCATTACTTGAAAGCTTTTAATTTTCTGTTGACATTAAACAGAATTACCATTGATTAATACTTGTTCTCTCTTACTCTCTCTGTCTCTCTTTTTTTGTTTTAATAACATTGTATTATTTCTTTAAAAGTTGGTTGTAATTCAGACCATTACCTACAATAATTGACATTTCCTTTGTTATAGTTTTTTATTGGTGAAATAAAACCTGTATTTTCACAGTATTTTTATGTAATTTTAGAATCTAAAGTACTGTAAGTTTAACAATATTTAGTCTGACCAAATGTATACTAAAATCTAATAAAACAGAAATACATATGACTCATGGTTCGGCTTTCGCTTATCAACAAATAAACAACTAAATCAATAACTTATAAGAGGGAACGATTATAAACTTTCTCTGATCACTGAACAATGCAGAAACTGTAAATATAATTTATAAAGATATCACAAAGCGACACTCCTAGGAAACATTTATTTAAATTTTGAGTGAATTAATTATACCATCCAATAACGTGTGTGTGTAGAAATTAACATATACATATTTCTAAAAGAGGTTATATGGAATATATGTCATTCCTTATTATTCTAATCGGTTTTACTTCACTTTTGAGCTTTCCCTCTAGTGGATCAGTGGTCTGCAGACTTACAACGCTGAAATCAGGGTTTCGATACCCCTGGTGAGCAGAACACAGATAGTCCATTGTGTAGATTTGGGCTTAATTCAAAACAATAACATCTACTTTTTTGTACTTTCGACCTCGTTACCTCCTGTGTGCATGTGTTTGTCAGCAATATTTCTTGAAACCAACGGAATGGACTTGGACTATGATCCAATTTAAAAGTGAATAGTTTTGGAAGGTGATGAAAAAAATCCTATATGTTAACATGTTCCACGTCATTTTTATTCTATACGTCAGGAAAAATCGGTTTTTGACTAAACTTGGTGGACACATGTAGAACAGTATTCCCAATTGTCTGCTCATAATGATTCGTATTGTTTGATAACGACAAATTTTTGCATTTTTTGAGGACCAAGTGTGATCACTACTAATTGGTGGAGGTACACTGTCTATTCTGTGGTGGGGGAAAACGATTTATTGAGTGTCCCTCTAGTGTTTTGTTCTGTGATCAATCAGTTGCGGACTTGCTACTAAAACAATTGTTATTATAATCCTGAAAGTATATATCTAAATTTCCGGCCGATAAAGGCCTGGCATGGCCAAGCGCTTAAGGCGTGCGACACGTAATCCGCGTCGCCCTCCCAGCCGTGGGGGTGTATAATGTTACGGTCAATCCCACTATTCGTTGGTAAAAGAGTAGCTCAAAAGTTGGCGGTGGGTGGTGATGACTAGCTGCCTTCCCTCTAGTCTTACACTGCTAAATTAGGGACGGCTAGCACAGATAGCCCTCGAGTAGCTTTGCGCGAAATTCCAAAACAAACAAACAAACCGGCCGATAAAAGGCCTATAACTTTGAATAACCTTTTTTTTTAGTTGTCCAGCCATAATATCCCGAAATACAGACACTCATAACTGCACTGTTTTGAATATGAAAACCTCGCGCTACCCTTCTGCACATATGGAATTTTCATGTAGGTTTCAGATTCCTAAAAGTGTTACTTTTGTGTATTTCTGTAACGAACATATCTGAGTTGGTGATAAGTATCACAAGGAGGCCTTTTGGGCACAAAAATATCAATGTACCACTTTGAGTCAGACCAGTCAGTATAGAACTGCTACAATAGTTTCATTTAGAAAATAGTTAAACTTCCAACGACAAGCTCTAAAATAAACAACAATCAAATTGTTTTCAGTTGTTTTCGTAATGATTTATCTAGTGTCAATTGTAAAACAAGGAATATATGTATACATATATATCCATCCAATTTGCTATCTGTCTCTATGGCAACGAGGACAGTTTTCAAACATGTGAGAAATAAAATGTAATTAATTTTTGGCGACTGTTTGCTGATAACATGAACATGTTTTGTGGGTTGTTTATCTGTGACTTCGACATGCCATGTTGGATTGACTGATTTAACTTTTATGTGTTCTAGTGATAACATGTGTCAATAATGGAGAAATCTAGTGCTTTAGAATGCAGGCACAATAAACAAGTAGTCTGATCTCTTTTTATTGTCCTTTATATTGTTACTGTATACACTTTGCGGCTTTGTTCAGCTCGTTTTGTTACAGGTAGGAAGTTATGTAAACTTGTAAAAAAACAAAACAACTCCCGTTACTGCTAAAGCGCACTCTGGATTTTGGAAATGTGAGAGTAACAGTGAAATTCCTCTGATGTTTCAGTTAGGAGTAGCCCAAGAGTTGGTAGTGGGTGCTGTTGACTAGCTACGGTCCTTGTTATTCAAAATAAGAAACGGTTAGCGTTCTTCGACTGTGTTAATCAAAAATTGGAGTTTAGAAAACAAAATGTTAAAATATGTTTACGAAACTTTTGTGAACCTATGATACTACAGTAAGGAAATTAACTATCAGAGGGAGCATAAAAATGTCCATTTTTTATATTGGTGAGGGGAAGAAGGTTCCGCCTGTTTCCTTGTCGTCTGTTGTGAGCTGTAAATCATTGAGGTGCTTCTTACATATGCATGTTGGAGTTTTGTTTGTTTGTTTGTTTTGGAATTTCGCACAAAGCTAGTCATCACCACCCACCGCCAACTCTTGGGCTACTCTTTTATCAACGAATAGTGGGATTGACCGTAACATTATACGCCCCCACGGCTGGGAGGGCGAGCATGTTTATCGCGACTCGGGCGCGAACCCGCGACCCTCGGATTACGAGCGCACGCCTTAACGCGCTCGGCCATGCCAGGCCTGTGTTGAAGTTTAAAAATTTCGTACGAAACACTCCTAGTGCGGTTAGAAATAGTTATTGTACACAGTTTTTATTCCATTCTCAGCCTAAAGATAAAATTATTTTGAAGTAAAAATATATATGTTATTAAAATAAACTACAGAACAACGTTTCTTCCTCTTCAGATCATCTTCATGTTAACAAAAAGAGTTTCTACCTTTGTTGAATCGAACTGTGAACACGGACCGATAGTGCGATCATACATGAGAGAAGTTGTTGAAAATATACGAGTTAATATTACCCTACGAACTGGACGAGGCACAAAAAAGGATGTTAATTATAACTGCAGACAATAGACAACATATAAGTTACTCATCAACGTAACAAGGATAACTATGGAGGATTCTGTAACAAGAGAAATGAAAGAGAATTTTTGAAAGGGAAGAAAATAATTACGCTCAACCTGACCGTCAGTAATCAAAAACAAAGATCGAATTTCAATGAAGAGAGAAAACACTCGGATACACAGACACAACACTTTACCAATCATGTCCGCTACTCATTCGATAGCCACGGTTGCTATACTGTGTAGGTTTAGTTTTGTGGTCGATGATAGAGCATAATATTTTAGTGTTGTGACAGCTCCCAAATGAAATGACAGAAAAGTTCAAATAGCATGAAGTTTTTATACACTTCTTAGTTAAATGACATATCACATGACTTTATTACTTCTATATGAAACATATTCAAAGTTAATTTTTATTTTCCAACTGAGAACTTATGCTCACTTAGAAGAATAAGTAAAGGCAGTCGTGGCCGAGTGGTTAAGGCGATGGACTAGAAATCCATTGGGTTTTTCCCGCGTAGGTTCGAATCCTACCGACTGCGAAATAGTGACCACTTTTGCCTACATTCTGTTTGTTTATTCTTTTTCGAATGGAAACAATCGACACTTTTGAATATGTTAGCAGAGGAGCAATTAAACTAAAAATGACACACTTGGTTGCCAAAACATCGCACACTATAAGAATTCCCACGTATATTTCCAGAACTGCGAAACGATCCAACACCAGTCGGTATTCTTTCAATTATGAGAATCCTTAAAGGTTAGGTCGTAAATAAAGCAACACTTAATCGGTTTACTATATATGAAAAGTTTTCCATGGTATGTCACAATTACTTTCTCTCTCACATTTCGCTGGACTCGAGAAGGAATTATTGAAATTAGTTGAGAAGAATTTCACTTCACCGAAATAGTGAATGTTGTCAAAACTACTAAAAGTGCAAACTATTCCTTTTCTCTCAGGATATTCAAACTTACAGTTGATAGGACTGGGAATATTCCAATGGATTTCAAATCCATCGCCTTAACCACTCGGCCACAACTGCCGTCGTCACATTTTCTAGTTTAAGTTTTAAATACTGATCTTACGAAGTATTCCATTTTTAAACATCACGTTGACATTAATGCATTTTCTATCATGTTTTCATTTGAAACAAAATATAACGTACAATACTTGTTCGCTATCCCATCCGTTGTGACGAAGATGACTTTAAGCATCAGCAGACGATGTGTTGCTTTTGGTAACGTCTGTAACTGCGGGACTTCTACTGATGACAAAGAACGACTCATAAAACCTGGAACGCTGAAAATCAGAACGTAACTGTAAAAATTATCTTTTTTTCTGCAATTCTTCTGTCTTTCTGAAAGTTGTCGTTTTGCAACTAATATCTCAGACTATATATCTTCATACAACAGTCGAACGGTAAACAAACTATGATGTGAGAAGTGAAAGTAACAAGCAAGGTTGTTGTACAGAAAGCTGAGATATTCACCAAATTTTTTATATTAATATAAAAAAGGATAAAAACTAAAGAAAATGAGATTTCAAAACGATAAAAAGACATATTCCACTTTCAATATTTTATAAGCAATATTTCAAAACCTTAAATAAACTATGCAATAAAAATTCATTTATTTGTTGCGCTCGATTATTCGTAAGTTACCTGCATTGAACGACATCTTTCTTTCTTTCTAATACTTTTGTCTTACGGATATAGTTCCTTCTTTGCTTCGGTTTTACGTGTGAAGAGTATTCGTTTCGTCTAAACACTCTCGCCACACAGTACCGACTGAGTACATTTATTGGTAAAGACATGTACTCGATAGTTGTGAGTGGGAAAGAAAAACAGATATAATTCTTAGTTTTAATTTGTTTTCAATTGAAATAAAATATTATCTATCCTTCTTCAAGCCATTTGTTAGAACATCACAACAAAGATATACAAATTCCCGCAGTAAATATTCTTGCACGACAAGCTTCAATCGTACGAACACATCATGTGCTTTCCACAATATCGAGATGCTACGTAGGGTCCAGAAGTTTAACAAGTTTTATGATAATAATTCTTCAACCATACTAATTCTTACAGAGTGAACTGAATTTTGAACGCTGAAGAAGCTCAAAGCTTAATCAATAAATATTAAATTGTGAAGATGAAACCAAAGATAAGTTATCGTTTCTAATTATTGAAGTTCTTCAAGAATTTAACACACGAGACGTGTAAACTTGGGTTTGAACTTAGAAATGATCTTCATGTTACGACAACATAAATATTAAAAGAGAGCCCATAGTAAAACCGAACTTGAGCTGTTTTAAAGGCCACTTGTAGCCGATAAAATTATTAAAAATGCTGGGTTTGAAATTGTTTTTCCTGTGTTTATTAAAGGGCTCTCTTCGTTTATCATCCATTATTTTGAAGTAACAAGTGAATACGCGTTGTCACTTTTGCCATATCTGTGGCTACATTAATGGAAAAGTGACACTTGAAACGCTTCGATGGCTAAAAGGATGACTATGTTCGTTCAAGAGATTCAAAATCTGATATTTAGAAAATTACGACTGTTTCAACACTGTTGGTCTTCGTCTTCACTGTTTTAACACTATTTGTCTGCAGTTTCAATGGCTGTTTCAACACTGTTGGAATTCAATTTCACTGTCTGTTTTAATAGCACTGATCTTCAGTTTTACTGTCTGTTTCTACATTATTGGTCTTCACTATCACATCTGTTTCAACACTGTTGGTCTTCAGTTTCACTATATGTTTTCACACTTTTGGTCTTCATTTAACTTCTCTTTCAACACTATTGGTCTTGAAATTAAATTCACTGTTTTAACACTAATGGTCTTTAATTCCACTGTCTGTTTAAACACTGTTGGTAATCAATTTTGCTGACGTTTTAATACTAATGGACTTAAATTTTACCCTTTGTTTCAACAATACTGGTTTTCACTTTCACGGACTTTTCCAACACTGCTGGTGTTCAATTTCACTGGTGTTTCGTTATACTGGTTTTGATTTTAGAGTCTGTCTGTACTCTCTTGGTCTCACCTTTCACCTCTTTTCAACATCATTGATGTTCAGTTTCACTGACTGTATCAACACTGTTGGTCTTCAATTTCACTGTCTGCTCAAACACTTAGTAGCTTCAGTTTCACTGTCTGTTTTCACACTGTTGGTTCTCACTTCCATTTGTGTTTCAACACAACTTTGTTTCAGTTTCAATGTCTGTTTTCCCGATGTTCTCCTTCACTTTCACTAACTGTTCAACACCGTTGGTCTTGAATTTCACTGTATGTTTCAGTACTATTGGTGTTCACTGTTTTCACACTGTACGACTACACTTTTACTGTCTGTTTCAACAATATTGATCTTCACTTTTACGGACTCTTTCAGTACTGTTGGTGTTTAAATTGAAATTTTTAATACTACTGGTTTTTAGTTTTACTGTCAGTCTGCACACTCTTGGTCTTCACTTTCACTACTGTTTCAACTCAATTGGTGTTCAGTTTCACTGACTGTTATCACACTATCGGTCTTCACTTTCACGTCTGTTTCAACATTATTGGTCTTCAATTCCACTAATTGTGTCTACACTAATGGTATTCACTGTCACTGACTGTTCCAACACTGTTGGTCTTCAATTTCACTCTGTCTTTGAACACTATTTGTCTTCAGTTTCACTGTCTGTTGTCACACCGTTGGTTTTCTCTTTTACTTTTATTTCAACACTACTGATTTTAACTTCTTACAGTTGTAACTCTGTTGGCCTTTAATTTTACTGTGTTTTAACTCTGTTTTATTCCATTTCATTGTCTCTTTCAACCCTGTTGTTGTTCAGTGTCAATGTCTGTTTCAACACTGATGGTATTCACATCAATTCTATTTTCACACTATTCCTGTTCACTTCCACTGACTGTTTTCACATTGTTGATGAACACTTTCCCTGAGTGTGTCAGTATTGTTGGTCTTTAAATTCACATTCTGTTTCAACTCAACTAGTCATCTGTTTTTACACGGTGTTTCAACATTACTGGTATTAAATTTAACTGACAGTTTTAAAATTATTGGTCTGCAGTTTCAATGACTGTTTCAACAGTGTTGGTCTTCAATTTCACTGTCTCCATCATCACTTTTGATGTTTACTTTAACTGACTGTTTTTACACCGTTAGTCTTCTCTTTCAACATTACTGGTCCCCAGTTTCAATACCTGTTTCTCCATTTCACTGTCAGTTTCAATACTAAGTGTTTTTAATTTCATTCTCTGTTTCAAAAGTGTATTCTTCAATTTCGATCTGTTTCAACAGTGTTGATCTTCATTTTCACTATAGTTTAACACTGCTGGTGTTCAATTCATATCATTGTTTCATTGGTGTTGGTTTTCAGTTTCACTGTCTGTTTAAATAGCGGTTTCAATTTCACGGTGTTTCCAAACAGTTGTTCTTCACTTGCGCTGAGTGTTTAAAGTGTGAAGATCTTCAATTTCACAGTCAGTTTCTGCAGTGCTGGTTTTTAGTTTCAATGTCCTTTTGTGAACAGTGTTGGTCTTTAACTTGACTGTCTGTTTCAACTGTGTATCTTTTAACACAACTGGTTTTCACTTTCAATGACCATTTCAATAAAGTCATCAATTTCACGGTCTGTTTCGGCATTGTTGGTATTTAACTGAAAGTTTGGAAAGAGTAGCTCTTTAATTTCACTGTCTGCATGAATACTATTGTTTTTCGGTTTCACTGACTTTTTCTACAGTGTTTATCTTCACTTTACCATTCTAACATTACTGATCTCCAATTTCATTGAGTTTTTGAAAAGAATTGGTCTACAGTTTCACAGTTTGTTTTGCCAATTTTAGTTTTCACTTTAATTTCATTTTAAGACAATTGGTGTTAACTTCCACTAACTGTTTTCACATCGTTGGTCTTCACTTTCATTGGCTGTTTCAACCCTGTTGTTCATCATGTCTGTTTTAACACTGTTGGTTTTCACCTTCACTGACTGTTTTAATAGCACTGGTCTTCATTTTACTGTTTACTTGTACACTTTTGGTCTTCACTTTCACTGGCTGTTTCACCACTGTTGGTAATCAAATATATTGTCTGTTTCAATATTATTGGCCTTCACTTTCACTGACTGTCTCAACACTTTTGGTCTTCAACTTCACTGTTTTAACAATATTTTTTGTTCAATTTCACTGTGTTTCAACAATGTTGGTCTTTACTTTCAATGGTTGTTTCAGTAGTGTCGGTCACCAACTTCACGGTCTGGTTCAAAAATGTTGGTGTTCACTTTCAATGACTGTCTCAACAGTCAACGTCTGAAGTTTTACTAACTTTATCAACACCTTGATCTTGGGTTTCACTAACGGTTTGCAGGGTTGTTAAACCTCACGATGTTTCAATGGTGTTGGTCTTCACTTTCTATGGGTGTTTGAGAAGTGTGTCGGTCATCAATTTCATGGTGTGTTTCAAAACTGTTCTTCACTTTCACTCCACTTTTAACGGTGAAGATCTTCAATTTGTTTGTAGCAAATAAACCGCAAAGAAAAGTGTACGAAAAACAAGACATGAGTAGTTAGTATGTTAAGTAATAAACATTTATTAACAAATACAATCATAGGATTTGGGATTATGATTTAAAAATTAGTAAGTAAATTGTCTACTGGAGAAACACGTTATAGTTTAGATATTAAACAGTTCCCCACAAGTACAGCAGCAAGTCTATGGACTTACAACACTAAAATCAGGCGTTTGATTCCCTTTGGTGGACTCAGCAGATAGCCCAATGTGGCTTTGTTCTAAGAAAATACACATACGTACATGTTAACAAACATGATAGTCTGGATTGGTTTCTTACTTCTTTGTGACTTACACTCACTAAATGTTACAAAATTATAAAGTATGTCTGAGTAAAACTGTTCATACAGATTTATAATTATTTTTTACTTAAAGTTTAAAATATGACATGGTGGTGTGCACTTAAAACCTGGAAGATGCTCACAAGTTGTGGAAGGATAAAAATCAGGTGTAGTAAAAGATCAAAAGGTTAAAAAAGATACATTGCAGTATATGATTAGTAATGGTTATTTTATATCTCACAAATTACGTTTTAGTTCCAGATTAGTTTTAACCCCATGTCATACCGAAGAATTGGTAGTGGGTGGTGATGACTGGTTCCTTTCTCTCTCGTCTAACACTGCCAAATTGAGGACGGCTATCGCATATAACCTTCATGTATCTTTGTGTGAAATTTCAAAATCAACAAAGATGCTTGAGAAAACTTAATAACAAAAGTGTTGTAGACATTTGTCTGATGATGAGAAGACACCGAGTAAACCATCACAGTATATTAAGTTGTTAGTAATGATGAGAAGACACCGGGTAAACCATCACAGTATATTAAGTTGTTAGTAATGATGAGAAGACACCGGGTAAACCATCACAGTATATTAAGTTGTTAGTAATGATGAGAAGACACCGGGTAAACCATCACAGTATATTAAGTTGTTAGTAATGATGAGAAGACACCGGGTAAACCATCACAGTATATTAAGTTGTTAGTAATGATGAGAAGACACCGGGTAAACTATCACAGTATATTAAGTTGTTAGTAATGATGAGAAGACACCGGGTAAACCATCACAGTATATTAAGTTGTTAGTAATGATGAGAAGACACCGGGTAAACTATCACAGTATATTAAGTTGTTAGCGTAATTGTTATAAAAATAATTATTATAAATTTACTAAAATCACGACGTAAAAGTTTGTTTGTTTGTTTTGGAATTTCGCACAAAGCTACTCGAGGGCTATCTGTGCTAGCCGTCCCTAATTTAGCAGTGTAAGACCAGAGGGAAGGCAGCTAGTCATCACCACCCACCGCCAACTCTTGGGCTACTCTTTTACCAACGAATAGTGGGATTGACCGTCACATTATACACCCCCACGGCTGGGAGGGCGAGCATGTTGAGCGCGACGCGGGCGCGAACCCGCGACCCTCGGATTACGAGTACACGCCTTAACGCGCCCGGCCATGCCAGGCCCACGAAGTAAAAGCAAAGTTAATTAATAACACAACAACATAGTATCGACTATGTATTAATAATTGGAGCATTATATAGTGCTGAAGATATATAGTAAGTCCAATATAAAGAATTAATAACGTCACATTTTCTAATCTTACTTTAACATGACATGTATATCTGTGTCTATCAGTGTATGTGACCGAAACAATAAATAAACTATGGCATATCTATCAAATGGCACCACAAACAAAAATATATTTAAAATTCCCACTTTTGGTATTCTAGATTCAGACATTTACAAAAATAAGTATGATACGTGTAACATTCCTTTGTTTGTCACAGATATAATTTTAAGTATTCTCCTTGTAACAAGAACCTGGCTTTCACTAGGACTGAACCTTAAGGTTTGATTATATCTTTAATGATGTAATTTATAAGTATAGTTTTAAGAAAAGAAAAACTGGTGGGTTTTCTTTAACAAAGTGCAGCACATTTAAGAGATACAAAATGCCTGTTTGAATCAACACAACCTGAACACTTTTCACCTGCTGTAAACTGAATCTTTTTTCTTACTTTTTCAAAATTTTCCAGCACGACGTGATGTAAAACAGCCCAGTAATCGCTAACCGTCTCATAGGTTGTAGAGTAAAGTGAATGTTACCAGTTGTCTAACTTTTGTTTCTTATTTCAAGAATTTAATTCACATTTAAAATATTTATGTAAAACATTATACCTACAAACTGTAATGGCCGAAGAACACTGGGAACACGAGGTGAGCAACCTTTGACCATAAAAATTTTGTTCCTTCTTCCCACAGTTCGGTTTATATTTTAATATTTCGTCTCCATAGTTACTACATACAGATATTTAATAGTATTGTGGTTCAACTTTACTGTTTTGTCTCACAATTTATATTGGTTAGAAGTGAAACAATACTGCTCAATTAATTGTTATAAATTACGTAATGAAAGAAAGGGAAAATGAAAAGAGAAATATAAAACTGAAAAGTGAAGATTTTAAAAGTAGAGTTACACAAAAGACAGTTTCTCTTTAACTTAGTTAACAATTTGTACCTAGAGTATAAATAAAAGGGTCGTTATTCACGATCACGAATGTAACGATATGTTGGTGTAAATCACAGAGAAACAAGTTTGAGATGTTTCTCGGCTGTAGATTTATTCTGCATATACAAGTTTAAACGTATATATATTACATATTTATATTCATGAAATATAAAAATAAAGAGAACCACGATTGTTTTCTTATTAGTTTGTTTTTAGCAGCATCTATTTCTGTGTTTTAAAGTTGAAAAGATACACAATTTTCTAGTTGTGATTAAAACAAACTGTAATATTGTGTGATACTTTACACTAAGTAAGTGTTAAAAGTAATAATATCAAATGTATTGTTATTGTGTGTTGTTTTTATGTTTTTGAATATCGGTTTAAATACACGTACCGTCCATTGTATCTGTTTATTTTTGTATTTATTTCGCGAACGGGTATAGCTTGCATTGTATTTATCTTTTTTAAGATCTTTGGTTTACTCTAAGATAGAAACTTTAAATTGTTTTAGTTTTTATGTTTCGTTTCAGTATATTAAATGTTCTGCTCGGGTGGTTTTGTGTTGTCCATACGTATATAATGAACTGTTGTGTTCTGAGATGTGAAAAGGTCTTCATACGTACACAGACACACATATTCTGGGTTTCATGTATTTAGTTACGTGTTAATGGGGAAAAAACAAACACATTTTTTTAATCCCTGATGACGATAAAAACAACTTGCAGAGAAAAGTATATATTTTAAAACGGCTGGTATTGGTTTAGAAATTTATTTATGTAGAACAGCAAACAACTTTTCGACCTTTTTCGGTCATCGTCTGGTTCACAAAGAAAAAAAGAAGTAACTGACCAATAGCTGACCACATGTTTGAAGGGGGTTGTGTAAATATAATCAAACATCTAAGCATGCCCTCTACAGAAATAGATGCTTCTAAAACAAACTAATAAAAAATTTGTGGTTCTCTTTATATTTATAATAAAACATCTAAGCACGCTCTCTACATTCCTACACTCAGTTACACAACACTTGTAAGTACTTACGGTGCTCAACTAGCAACCTATGGGTCACGTGCTGTAGTGTGAGTTTTGATATCTAAGTGTTACATTAAATACTACATACATGTCGTTAGGCAGTCTTTGAAAGTGAATTAACCTATTAACGACTCAATGTATTCCAAATTAAAACGGGCCCGGCATGGCCAGGTGCATAAGGGTAATCTGAGGATCGCGGGTTCGGATCTTCGTCACACCAAACATGCTCGCCCTTTCAGCCGTGAGGGCATTATAAAGTTACAGTCAATCCCACTATTCTTTGGAAAAAGAGTAGCCAAAGAGTTGTTGGTGGGTGGTGATGACTAGCTGCCTTCGCTCTAGTCAACGCTGCTGAATTAGGGACGGCTAGCGCAAATAGCCCTCGAGTAGCTTTGTGCGAAATTCAAAACAAACAAACCAAACCAAGTCAAACACACGTGAGCGAATGTCATTAAATGATGTCTTTCATGATATAAAACACTTCATTACACAAACAGTCTCTGACACTGACATTAAATACCAAATAAATCTCTAGTTATTCTTTGGAACAGCTTGACTCGTTTTGGTACAAATCAAAACACACATTTAGAGGGGATTACCTTTAACAGCGTTATGAAGATCATGGTGTAGAAGTGTTTATGATTGTTTAATCTTTTCAAGGATTAACATGTTGCTAGTGGTCCTTCTGTTGATTGACAACGTGAACTATTTCAAACGATGTGCTTCTGTGTCATCAGTGTAAGTTATAAACAACATAAAAACGTTAGTTTTATACTTCTGCATAATTTATCATTGAAAGAAACGAAACAAAATAAAGTAAAACAAAAAATATAATCTATAATACGGTGACATTATGTTGAGTAATCTACATTCTATTTGAGAACGGCTTTTATTGATAAGGAGAGAACAACGTTTCGACCTTCCTGGGTCGTCTTCTGGTTAAGAAAGAGAGTTTGCAAGTGACCGTTGCTGGACACAAGTCTTCAGGACGAGAGTTTCAAGAGTGTGACAGTTATTAATTAGTATAGGTATAAAGATGTTCCTTTATATTGGTTTTAGTTTCTGTAAAAGTAGGGCATCTTTCGTTTTACGTTTGTTTATATTTGTTTCCATACTTAGTATCTGGGTGTTTTCTTTGGTAATGTTGTGTTTATTTGATTTGCAGCGTTCAAAAACGTGTGAAGGCATTTTTTGTTGTTGTTGTGCTTTGAATCTAGTTTTCATTTTCCCGCTTGTTTCTCTAATATAGAAGTCATGGAAATTATTGCATTGTATTTTATAAATGATGTTGGTGTTGTGTTTATAAATGTAGTTTTTACTCATAACAGACTTTAGTTTTGTACCTGGTTTTTGGTGTTTACTGGAATGTTGTGTTTTGTTATAAGGTTTTTCCAAATGTTGGTTATTTTTTTTGCTGATGTCGGGAACATGTGTCACTCAGCAGCATAAGGTTTTTTGTTTCTTGGGGTTCATTGTTGTTTGTTTAGATGTGTGCCTATAATTTGTTCCACGTTATTTTTTTTAGGAAATTTGTCGATAAAACGTTGTTTTATTTTGTTGATTTCACAGTTAATTTTATCAGGTGAACATAGTCTTGTGGTTGTGTTTATCTGGTTTCTTAATATGTTGAGTTTTTGTTTTGTTTCGTGTGCCGAGTCCCAAGGAATGTATAATCCAGTATGGGTGATTTTTTTGTGGATTTCTGGTTTAAATTTCATATCTGTTCTAGTGATCTTAAGGTTAAAAAATGTTATTTAGTGAGTTTTTTTCCTGTTCACTAGTAGGGGTGAATCGAGTTAACGTAATTGAAAAACTAAGTGTGTATTTTGTGTGTGTGAATTCAGCATTTGCACCATCAACATACCAGTATCAGTATATTGGTGGGTTGAAGGCTGAATTTACCACTTGAGATTCAGTCTGTGTTATAAAAATGTTGACTAGAACTGTTGACATGGGATTCCCCATACTTAGGCCAATTATTTGTAGGTAGTTTTGGTTATTGAAAATAAATTTAGTTTTTTTGGTAGTGAATTCTATAAGGGCTGCTGGAGATATGTATCAATCCCGTAACCATTTATACTGTCGTCCCTAAGACATTTGTACGGCAACGGCGAGTTGAAAACTCATTTTACTAACCAGAAGATGACCTAGGAAGGTCGAAACATTATTCTCTGCTTATCAATAAAAGTGTCAATACCCACAACTGTCGTTTTGAGATACATTTTTATTTGAATTGAGTTTCTTGTCATCAGGAGTTATTATGTACATTTTCACTTATCTTTCGGATTGGAACGAGATAAGAGTTATAAAGCTATTTTTTTATTTTTTTATTATTTTGTTTTATTTCCATGTTTTTATTTGACACTAGTTCCATCTATCCGTGAACCTTCATAACTACATCAAGATTTACAGTGAGTGAAATTAATGTTTGATAATCTTGTATACATGTTACGAACACTCCTGAAAATATCAAAATAATACATTTACATTAATCGTAATATCTTGGAAGTGATGTTTCTTTGTTCGTACGTCTATCTACCCGACTAAAAGTTATCTAAGAATATCTAACTTGCTTTGTTTTGTTTAGGGAGGCACAACGTCAAGTGTGAACCATTAGTGGACCTACTCCTTACGCAGTTAGTTATTTCGAGATTCTTAACCATCAAAAGACATCGTTAGATATTGTAGATTCATTTATAGCCTCAACTGCAAGTGCAGTAGAAATCTGTATATCAGTCGAACCTATTAAAACAAACAAGTTTCTTTAACACCCCCTTGTTCGACAGCCTAGACTATATGCAAGTCAACAGTTGTAAACATACTCGCATCATATGGAGAACACCTATATATAATTTAAAAAACACGTTTAACTGACTCAGAGTTAAGTCTTTGAGAACACCATATTAAAAGGATTTTATTTTAAGAGTAATCTAAGAATTCCAACTTGATACCTGATTTTCACATTATCGTTTCGTTTTGTGATTTCGCCAGAGTGAAAAAGTGATTAACATGTCCTCTTCCAGGAATTACTACTGGAACAATACATAACATACGAGTTTTTCTTTAATATTCCACTTATTAAACTTTCAGGAAAAAATAGTAACAGATAATTAAACTAATACACATTACTATCCGGATGTTTAATGAAAAAAAATTAAGTTTATCATGACAATAAATTTAGAGTTAACAAATTTGCATCTTCACGATAATTCTTCGGCGTTATTTCTGTTTTTCTTTAAACAAGAATATACAATTATTAGATCAAACTCGTATTTCACTAGTGTTATCTAATTTGCCATTCATTGTTGCCGATATGACGTCTCTAATCGTTCTTCTATTATCCGGAGTCTCAAACTCAAACTCGTGGCAGGGGTTTAGTTTAGAGAGAGAGAAATCAGAAGAGTTCTCTCTCCAACTGGGGTGTTCAGGAACGTTGTGGTTCCTCTCCGACTCCTTTCGTGAGTTGTTATTAGGATTTTTTTAAAGTTTTTTTTTGGGTGGAGGCAAAGGCAGCACCGGAAAGAATGGCCGGGTCCCGTCCCGAAAGGAAGAAGTCATGTAAATATGAACATGGATACAATTCAATTCAATTCAAACGACCCAATTCAGGGTCTGGTAATAAACTTGTCTGGGCTGGGATCTAGAAATCCAATGTCTAAGTATTTGCTGTGGGGGAAAAGGGGGTGCCCCGAGAAAACCCACTTTCACAGGACAGGCGCCGAAAGTTTTGCCTGTCGTGTGCCCGATATATTCAAGAGTTCTACTCTACCTTCCATTTGACATGCATTCTTGCGCCCTTCCAAGTTATTAACTACGCCACGTAACTAAACTAAACTAAACTAACGTGGCAGGGGTTCAGTTTAGAGAGAGAGAAATCAGAAGAGTTCTCTCCCCAACCGGGGTGTTCAGGAACGTTGTGGTTTCTCTTCGTCCCTTTCGTGGATTGTTATTAAGATTAAGTGGTTTTTTTATTTAAATAAATTAATTATCGTTATTATTCTTGACTATTTGGGTGGAGGATGTCTCTTCTAAATGTTGTCTTGGGTGGAAGCAAAGGCAGCAGCGGAAAGGAAGGCCGGGACCTGTCCCGAAAGGAAGAGGTTGAGCAGATGTGAACATGAATATTATTCAAATCCAGATCAAAATTCAAACGGCACGATTCAGGTTCTGGCAAAAGAGTTGCCTGGGCTGGGATCTATAAATCCAATGCCTGAAGATTTTGATGTGGGGGAAACGGGAGTGCCCCGAGAAAACCCACTTTCACAGGACAGGCGCCGAAAGTTTTGCCTGTTGTGTGCCCTGAATCTGAAAAAAAGGAATTCGTGTCTACGCCACGTGACACGAAAAACGCCTTAAATAACATTCGTGTGCCTTTTTACTGTACTCTAGAGCAACAAATAGAAAACATAGTTCTCATATTCTGACGCAAAGTTTTAACTTCTACATCTTTATTGAGCACAACACGTATTTAAGAGTAATCAACATTTGTTTTTATAAAAGGTTCAAGGAAAATTGTGTAACATGCTTAACGAAAAGTCAAAAGAACATTCCAGAAATTTTGCGGAAGTGCACAACCATATAACAGCTATTACCGAACCTTTGTATTGCGAAATAATATCCCGTGACGTCATCTATTATCTCGAATATTCTTTTCAAGAACAAAAAGAAAAATCCTGTTGCATTATAGCGTCCTCTATCATCAAGAATATTATTTATATAAATATAAAAAGGAAAATCCTGAAGTATTAACTACATTTAAGTTTTCCCGATATACAATCCCAAACTGTTTAAAAGTTGTCTTTTAAACAATTTAGAGTTATAATATATATAATATATCAAAATCTAGTTGATTGTAACTTGTTTAGACCTTGTCCTACGTGTTCAAAATTACGAACAAAGCTATTTCAAATATATGATTATTTTAAAAATTATTAACCAAAACTCAATCAACGAGAAAATGAACATACTTTTCAAATTTAAGTTTACTCGATAAAATAGGCAAAATAAAGCAATATTACTTGTATGTTTATTTCGGAAATATAGCACATTATGACAAAAATCACACAAAGACTTCTACGTTAGAAGTGCTTGTAATAATTCACCATATGATTATACAAACAAATCCACAACTCGCAATGATTTCAAAATATATTCTTTTTCAGCACAAGTACATTTAGTATTTCTTTCCCTCCGTACATTTTGTTTTACATATTAAACCACGTATTGTTCTTCTTGATGACAAAAAATCCACTTGAAATAAAAGTGCATGTCGGAATGGTTAACTTGAAAATGTTTTTGAAAGATTGAAACGTTGTTCTCTACTTTATTAATAAAAATGTTAAAACGCATAGCAGCCATGTTTTGTATGTTTTATAATCTGTAATGATATATGTTTACCTGCAAAAACATGTTAGCATACATCGTAACATTGAAAGTGGATCAAACAGGTCGGCAATTAGCTTCACTTTGTTTTTATTTATTTTTTAAAATAAATTCAAGCAATGACGTGAAAAATAAAATTATTTCCTTATTTCATACAACTTATTATTTACGAGTTCGTAAAGATAATATATATTATAAAACTGCAACACAACTTTAATTATATCATGTTATACCTTCAACTTGTTTATTAGTTCTTTCTAACATAAATTTGGTTTTATACCTGACCCATAAGAGCATCCTTGTAATCAAGTTAAATTTCTCAATTTACACAAATGCATGTTGTTACGCAATGATTAAGATGACACAGCGTGCAGTCTCTTGTCCTTGTTACTAAACATTACGTAGGGTGAGTCATATTCTGTCAACACAAAATGATAAACTAAACCTACTGTAGCTAAAACTACTTTCCGATGTACTGCAACGAGTGAAGGCAACATGCGTGAAGTACTGACAATAAAGTAATCAGGTGACCAAGGACTTACGACTAACCCGAGGTTTTTATTTCATTATTTGAGACAAAAAACCCAAACCAAAACATGACTGATCCGCCGCCAGGATCTACTGCAGCCCACACCTGAACTTGTAGACCAGAGTAGAATTACAATAATTTTTTGCCCAACTGATATGTTTGCCCGGAATAGCCTACGACAACGTTTCTCCTACTCCATGTTTACTACTAAACACAAAAGTGAAAAACTCAGATTGAAATAGATAACATTCCCAAGCTATTGGCAACGTAGATAAGAAAACTGTACTGATTCTAGAATGAACAGGGCCTTCGCCTAACTTTTTTTAAGGAGTCAACAGAGCCCACAGAACAAGTATTTTTAGGGGTCAATCCTATAGTTCATTTAAAATGTACTCTATCGTGCAAATTCTTATAAAAATTACGGAACAGAAAATTTTTCGTAAATTAAAAGAAATGTAACAGAATATGTATTGTTGTGAATTCGTATTTCATAAAATATGTACGAGTCAAACCATTTTATTTTTTTCAAACCACTTATTTTAATTCACACATGATCTTTAATTTCTCCCTGAAGCATGGCATGACAGTAACTTTCTGTTTCCCTTTGAAGAAAATCTTCACGTCACTGTCAGTGTAATCTAATTTTGTTCCTACATAACCCTTTACCATCTAGTTGATATGTATTTGTGAATATGTCAAACACATTTAGTGGAGAGACGGAAAAATCATACCATTTACATTACCACTGACTTCATAGCAATTAGTTCTTTCACATCTTCAAACAGTTGTTAATTAGTTGTTCGTGAAAATGAATTTGTTGTAAAAAATTTCTAAAATTAACAACACATGGAAAACATGTAAATAGCTCTAAAATGGTTAGGTAATGGTGAATTAAATTTATATTGATGTCCTTTTCTAATCAAAATAAATAATGAAGGTATTTCTTTTGAGGATCATTCACACTGTGTGTGTGTGTGTATAAAATAAAAAAGGGGGGAGGAAATGGAGCAATGAACACGAAAAAGAGGAAAATATGTTCCAGGTTCGACTCCCGGGAAGAAATATTAACTGATTGCATACGTTGTGGCGAAGACAGTTTACTGGTATGAACAGCCCGTAACAGTTCCGATCTCTCTCGGAATCGAGATTTCGTCGTTTGAAACCTAAGAGTGTCAAACGAATTTGACCTGTATTCCACCCCCATCTCCCTAGTGTATGTTGCGATTTCCTGAGTAATGAACACTATCAAGAAATCAGAGCTAATTTCGCGTACTCGTTCTGCTCCTTTTTAAGGCCATATTCATGTAGGTTACCACGGTACCGTTAATACAAAAATACACTATCGTTCGATCTGATTTTGTGAACTTCTACACTTCTCACACAGTTCAAGGTCTAGTTCGCCATTTCACATACATTCTAATTTAAAATGAAATCATTCACATGTATATACACGCTTTTAATGTTGTCATAATACTTGAGAAACAATATTAAGTCACAGCGGTCTGGTAATAAATATATATATAAAATAAACAATAAAATGTAGTAATAATTTAATTAAGTAAGATTTGTATTTACAATTTTTGTGCAAAAATCCAAAATATTAACCACCTTTATATGTATGTCGCATTATAGTTACCGGTCCAGGTTGTCATACGAAAATGTTTATGGTTTGTTTCCTTTTTAATTTCGCGTAAAGCTACACGAAGGCTATTTGCGTCAGTCGTTTCTAATTTAGCGGTATAAGACTAGAGGGAAAGCTGCTAGTCATCTCCACCCACCGCCAACTGTTTGGTTACTCTTTTATTAACGAATAGTGGAATTGGTCGTAATATTATAACGTCCCCACGGCTGAAACGGCCTGCACGTTTGGTATGACGGGGATTCGAACCCACGACCCTCAGATTACGAGTCGAACGCCTTAACCGACCTGACAATGATACATATTTAATGCTACACGTCCCACAAGGGCGCGCGAATTCAGCTTCCTACCCTTATTTGATTTTTGTACAATTTTCCATGACGTCTGACAAGATTAACATCCGGAGTTTAGATTTTGTTCGATAAACAGGATATTCCCAACACATTTGGATATTACTACCACATACATTATCCGTTATGACAATAAGTTGACAACCTGGACCGCCACAACAAATGCGATATTGTTGTTTTATGGTGCTGATTTAATGGGTTGTTAGGAATTACTGTAAAGTTTGTTTATATTTATAGGTTGAAATGACTAAGGAGATATTCTTGTCATTTGAACAATATTCCTGAAGCTCACATAATAAGTCACTTCTTGGTAGTTACGTGTTAACGTGGGGCCATAACTTCATATATTTTTTATCACATTTAATATAAATGTAATGTGATTAAACTTAACGTGAGCAACATTTTCATTTTAATTTTCTAGTTAAGCCACATTTTACCCTCGCCCCAAAGATGAGGAAAATTTGGATCTGCCCAAAAGTTTAAAAAATTCTATTTCTCTTTTGTAAGGCAATGGAATTCTCCCTGCTGAACGTATGTACAAAACAAAAAGTCACAATATGATATTAACAAGTTTTTGTTGTGAAAAGAAAGAAGAAAAACGTATATTAATCCAAATAAACCACATACATTTAATATTGCATTAATATGTGTTAAATGTCTCATACATTCGAGTGATTTTAATACCCCCCTCCCCATAATACGCAAGTACCTTTTTTTTGTTCAATTTTTGCGAAATAATTTAGCGAACTTTGTCGGAGTCTCTCAGTTATTGCTTCCTTATATACGTATTTGTGCTTGAGATTTAAGTTCTTCTAGGTACTTTGTGTGATGTTGTGTTCTGTATTGTTTGTTGTATTACGTTTTCCGCGAACGAATTTTGCTCAAAACTCAAAACATCTTTCATAGGAATAAATATACCCTTCACTAATAGACATACTAATAGTTTTCACAATATCACCTCTTGATTGGCCAGTGATAGTAGGGTACCTAGCATTACATATCGGACTTAAATCGGGCCCTGAAAACAAAGTAAAATGCTTTAATTTGGAGTTTGTTTTTTTTTTAAATGAAAAACGTTTCTTAAAACATAAACCAGAATATACATATATATAGTTTCTTCGTACAGTACATGTTTTTAATATTTTTTTACGTAATGTACATGTTAAATGTTTGCCAATAAAGCGACTGGTAACATATTTACGTGTCGACTTCATAAGTCGGGGAATCCTGAGAGGCCTAGCCTTTAAACATGGCGCATCGCAGCCCTGAATAACTCAAACAAAATCGATAATTACATTTCTCATGTGACCAGTGCAATAACTCCATCCATCAAAGAAACGGTCCCTAGCAAAGTAACAAATCCTGGAAACTTCCGAAACTCATTAATTAATATTACTCACAAACGTCTCGGACCCTGATTATCACTTGTATTGATACCACTTATGTTAACTTTGAACTGAACAGCGTTGACAGCCAGTCTTGGTTTGTGCTATCTTCACACCTGTTTCGTCAGTAAAACAAAATTCGTGGTAAAAATTTAGGTTTATAAATACGTCAAACCTCAAAAAACACATCTTCGGATTTGAAAGAGAACCGTGGTGATTCGAAATTTTTGTTTCTCTTTTTCACTTCGCGAGGTGAAAAAGTTCATTTTGATGGAGCTTGTTTAAACACGTAGAGTGGATTGTGGATGGACACGAGGAAGATGCCGTCATAAAAAGTTGGGAGAATCGTGCAGCGACCTTCGTTTTGCAATCAGAACAGAACTTCTTTTCACGTGGCGATGACGTCAGTCGAAAAGAGCATTCTTCAGGATTGTAGCGGAGAGACGTGGATTGAGAGTGCGCGATTCTGTTTCAATAGTTTTATAATAGATTGATCGAATTAAAGAAATAAAATATTCTAAAGTTAAAGCGATGTTACGTTTAAAGTGAGTCTGGTGGTTTTACACTGTTTTCATAAGAGTGAGCTGTTGGATCTTTTTGTACAGTATACTGGGCATATTATAGGTAATAAAACAACCATATATTCATGTAGAGGTCCGATGTAGGTTTTGTAAAGTTTGATGATTCAGTGGCTGTTACAACCTTTGCTCGATTCGGCGGGGGAATGCTAGTCTGTTTCATGTTTTCTTGTAGTAAGTGGCCCAGAATAGACTTCAATTTACTGTGATTCTTATCGATTTGGTCGCTGTTTCGCAGTTGATGGAGGTTCTGTTCAATGAAAGTTCGATTTGCCTTATGTTTTTGACTTTCAATTTTCTTTTGAAATGCAATAGCGTACGTTTTGATTTGATTGAGCAGTATTCGGCACATATTACACTATTTAATTAATTTCTTTAGTACGTATTGGGCTATGGACACTGTAGTGAGTGAATTGCGTGATGTACTCCAGATAACATTGTTATACTGAGAGATGAGGGTTTAGAATAACTGTGGGAGCGATATGCCATTTACGAATAGAGTAAATAGAGAATTTTTGACAACTCTACCACATTTAAATTCCTTATCAAAGCCAATTCATTATCAACCAACGTGAGGAAATATTCCAAAAATACCTGATGGAACTTAGAAAGAAAAATATCGCAGACATTTCACTGATGATAATTACGATACGTACGACAAACCTTTGTTAATGAAAGAATAGAATTTTAAAGTTCTGGCTCCCCAGTGGATAAGCGGTATGTCTGCGGATGTACACGTTGAAATCCGGGTTTCGATACCCGTGGTGGGCAGAGCACAGATAGCCCATTGTGCAGCTTTGTTCTTAATTCTAAACAACAACAACAAAAAAATTAAAGTTCTGACCTGAAAACAAAAACCAGACTTTCACTAGGACTAAATCTGCTTATATATTTATTGATGTAATTTGTAAACATAATTTTATGGAAAGTTACACAACTCTTAATTTATAAATAAACGATAACACACTTAATAGACCAAAAATATTGTTTGCTTCACACAATGAGAACAGTTTTCCACTGCATTAATTACTGTAAAAAAATAATATTTTTGTCTTTAAAATTACACATTTTTCTAAAGTTTTCAGTGCGACGCGATCTGAAACAGCCCAGTATATGTTAACCCTAATTGCTGAGCCTCACAGGTTGCAGAGTAAAATGATTGTTACAAGTTGTATGTCTTTTGTTTCTTATTTCAAGAATTTAATTGAGATTTTTAGAATCATCTGATGTGAATATACAACTAAAATTTTTATACAAAACTTTATACCTACAAATTGTGCTGGTCGAAATACCTATGAAATGTAAGGTGGGTAATTTTTGCTATAAAATTTTGTTCTTTCTTCTCAAAGTTCGGCTTTTATTTTAATGTCTGGTCTCCATAGTTATTATATGCAAATATTCAGTAATATTGTGGTTCAACTTTATTGTTGCCTTTCTTCACAGTTTGTATTAGTTTCAAGTGTAACTATACTCTTCAATCAATTGTTGTAACGAAGTGACGAAAGCCAAAAAGAACGAAATGATATAAAAATAAAACTGATAAGTGAGGGGTAGCAATGGGAAAACTCAGATATTCAAAGTTTAGTGATGAAAACGAAATGTCATCATTTAAATCTAATAAAGAAATTGTGCCTACAAACCAAATAAAGGGTTTTTCTCGTGATCACGTGTATGACAGAGCATTGTTTGTTTCGGAATTTCGCACAAAGCAACTCGAGGGCTATTTGTGCTAGCCGTCCCTAATTTAGTAGTGTAAGACTAGAGGAAAGGCAGCTAGTCATCACAACCCACCACCAACTCTTGGGCTACTCTTTTACCAACGAAAAGTGGAATTGACCGTCACATTATAACGTCCACACGGCTGGGAGAGGGAGCATGTTTGGCGTGAACCCGCGACCTTCAGATTACGAAGCACACGCCTTAACGCGCTAAGCCTTGCCAGGCCCATGACAGAGCAACAAGTTACAAATGTGACAAGTTTTTGTCGTCTGTATATTTATTTTGTCCATACGACTTTAACCTTTCATATACATTTATTTATATACACTATATGTATGTATTATATGAAATAAAAAATAGAGAGAATCACAAATGTTTTAAGATTATATTAAAGTAAACAAATAGATGCTACTAAGAAACAAATATTTAAAGTTGAACATTGTAAGCACCTTTGAAACAGTGCTTTTTTGTGTAGAGTTTCTTAAAGTTCGATATGATCTTTTGGTCCATGGGCTGTCGTATCCTGAGTAGTCCAAGATTCGGCGGTGGGTGGTGATGACTAGCTGCCTTCCCTCTAGTCTTACACTGCTAAATTAGGGACGGCTAGCACAGATAGCCCTCGAGTAGCTTTGTGCAAAATTCCAAAACAAACAAACCGGCCTATAAAAGGCCTATAACTTTGAATAACCTTTTTTTTTTTAGTTGTCCAGCCATAATATCCCGAAATACAGACACTCATAACTGCACTGTTTTGAATATGAGAGCCTCGCGCTACCCATGTGCACATATGGAATTTTCATGTAGGTTTCAGATTCGTAAAAGTGTTACTTTTGTGTATTTCTGTAACGAACATATCTGAGTTGGTAATAAGTATCACAAGGAGGCCTTTTGGGCACAAAAATATCAATGTACCACTTTCATGATTTGAGTCAGACCAGTCAGTTTAGAACTGCTACAATAGTTTCATTTAGAAAATAGTTTAACTTCCAACGACGTGCTCTAAAATAAACAACAATCAAATTGTTTTCAGTTGTTTTCGTAATGATTTATCTAGTGTCAATTGTAAAACAAGGAATATATGTGTACATATATATCCATTCAATTTGCTATCTGTCTCTATGGCAACAAGGACAATTTTCAAACATGTGAGAAATAAAATGTAATTATTTTTTGGCGACTGTTTGCTGATAACATGAACATGTTTTGTGGGTTGTTAATCTGTGACTTCGACATGCCATGTTGGATTGACTGATTTAACTTTTATATGTTATAGTGATAATATGTGTCAATAATGGAGAAATCTAGTGTTTTAGAATGCAGGCACAATAAACAAGTAGTCTGATCTCTTTTTATTGTCCTTTATATTGTTACTGTATACACTTTGCGGCTTTGTTCAGCTCGTTTTGTTACAGGTAGGAAGTTATGTAAACTTGTAAAAAACGAAACAACTCCCGTTACTGCTAAAGCGCACTCTGGATTTTGGAAATGTGAGAGTAAAAGTGAAATTCCTCTAATGTTTCAGTTAGGAGTACCCCAAGAATTGGTAGTGGGTGCTGTTGACTAGCGACGGTCCTTGTTATTCAAAATAAGAAACGGCTAGCGTTCTTCGACTGTGTTAATCAAAAATTGGGGTTTAGAAAACAAAATGTTAAAATATGTTTACGAAACTTCTGTGAACCTATGACACTACAGTAAGGAAATTAACTATCAGAGGGAGCATAAAAATGTCCATTTTTTATATTAATGAGAGGAAGAAGGTTCCGCCTGTTTACTTGTCGTCTGTTGTGAGTTGTAAATCATTGAGGTGCTTCTTACATATGCATGTTGGAGTTTAAAAATTCCGTACGAAAGACTCCTAGTGCGGTTAGAAATAGTTATTGTACACAGTTTTTATTCCATTCTCAGCCTAAAGATAAAATTATATTGAAGTAAAAATATATCTTTTATTAAAATAAAGTACAGAACAACGATTCTTCCTCTTCAGATCATCTTCATGTTAACAAAGAGAGTTTCTACCTTTGTTGAATCGAACTGTGAACACGGACCGATAGTGCGATCATACATGAGAGAAGTTGTTGAAAATATACAAGTTAATATTACCTTACGAACTGGATGAAGCACAAAAGGGGGATGTTAATAATAACTGTAGACAATGGACAACATATAAGTTACTCATCAACGTAACAAGGATAACTATGGAGGATTCTGTAACAAGAGAAATGAAATAGAATTTTTGAAAGGGAAGAAAACAATTACGCTCAACCTGACCGTCAGTAATCAAAAACATAGATCGAATTTCGATGAATAGATAAAACACTCGGATACACAGACACAACACTTTACCAATCAGAGAAAACACTCGGTTACACAGACACAACATTTTACCAATCAGAGAAAACACTCGGATACACAGACACAACACTTTACCAATCATATCCGCTACTCATTCGATAGCCACGGTTGCTATACTGTGTAGGTTTAGTTTTGTGGTCGATGAGACAGCATAATATTTTAGTGTTGTGACAGCTCCCAAATGAAATGACAGAAAAGTTCAAATAGCAGGAAGTTTTTAAACACTTCTTAGTTAAACGACATATTACATGATTTTATTACTTCTATATTAAACATATTCAAATTTAATTTTTATTTTCCAACTGAGAACTTATGCTCACTTAGGAGATATAAGTAAAGGCAGTCGTGGCCGAGTGGTAAAGGCGATGGACTAGAAATCCATTGGGATTTTCCCGCGTAGGTTCGAATCCTACCGACTGCGAAATAGTTACTACTTTTGTCTACATTCTGTTTGTTTATTATTTTTCGAATGGAAAGAATCGACACTTTTGAATGTGTGAGCAGAGCAGCAATTAAACTAAATATGACACACTTTGTGGCCGAAACATCGCACACTATAAGAATTCCTACGTATGTTTCCAGAACTGAGAAACGATCCAACACCAGTCGGTATTCTTTAAATTATAAGAATCCTTAGAGGTTAGGTCGTAAATAAAGCAACACTTGATCGGTTTACTATATATGAAAAGTTTTCCATGGTATGTCACAATTACTTTCTCTCTCACATTTCGCTGGACTCGAGAAGAAATTATTGAAATTAGTTGAGAAGAATTTCACTTCACCGAAATAGTGGATGGTGTCAAAACTACTAATACTGCAAACTATTCACTTCTCTCAGGATATTCAAACTTACAGTTGATAGGACTGGGAATATCCCATTGGATTTCGATTCCATCGCCTTAACCACTCGGCCACAACTGCCGTCGTCACATTTTCTAGTTTAAGTTTTAAATACTAATCTTACGAAGTATTCCATTTTTAAACATCACGTTGACATTAATGCATTTTCTATCATGTTTTCTATTGAAACAAAATATAACGTACAACACTTGTAAACGTTCGCTATCCCACCCGTTGTGACGAAGATGACTTTAAGCATCAGTAGACGATGTATTGCTTTTGGTAACGTCTGTAACTGCGGGACTGCTACTGATGACAAAGAACGACTCATAAAACTTGGAACGCTGAAAATCAGAACGTAACTGTAAAAATTATCTATTTTCTGCAATTCTTCTGTCTTTCTGAAAGTAGTCGTTTTGCAACTAATATCTCAGACTATATATCTTCATACAACAATCGAACGGTAAACAAACTATGATGTGAGAAGTGAAAGTAACAAGCAAGGTTGTTGGACAGGAAGCTGAGATATTCACCAATTTTTTTATATTAATATAAAAAAGGATAAAAAATAAAGAAAATGAGATTTCAAAACGATAAAAAGACATATTCCACTTTCAGTATTTTATAAGCAATATTTCAAAACCTTAAATAAACTATGCATTAAAGATTCATTTATTTGTTGCGCTCGATTATTCGTAAGTTACCTACATTGAACGACATCTTTCTTTCTTTCTAATACTTTTGTCTTACGGATATAGTCCCTTATTTGCTTCGGTTTTACGTGTGAAGAGTATTCGTTTCGTCTATACACTCTCGCCACACAGTACCGACTGAGTACATTTATTGATAAAGACATGTACTCGATACTTGTGAGTGGGAAAGAAAAACAGATATAATTTCTTTTCAATTGAAAAAAAATAGTATCTATCCTTCTTCAAGCCATTTGTTTGGACATCAGAACAAAGATATACAAATTCTCGCAGTAAATATTCTTGCACGACAAGCTTCAATCGTACGAACACATCATGTGCTTTCCACAATATCGAGATACCACGTAGGGTACAGAAGTTTAATAAGTTTTATGATAATAATTCTTCAACCATACTAATTCTTATAGAGTGAAGTGAATTTTGAACGCTGAAGAAGCTCAAAGCTTAATCAATAAATATTAAATTGTGAAGATGAAACCAAAGATAAGTTATCGTTTCTAATTATTGAAGTTCTTCAAGAATTTAACACACGAGACGTGTAATCTTGGGTTTGAACTTAGAAATGATCTTCATGTTACGACAACATAAATATTAAAAGAGAGCCCATAGTGAAACCGAACTAGAGCTGTTTAAGAGGCCACTTTTAGCCGATAAAAGTATTAAAAATGCTGGGTGTGAAATTGTTTTTCCTGTGTTTATTAAAGGGCTATCTTCGTTTATCATCCATTATTTTGAAGTAACAAGTGAATACGCGTGTCACTTTTGCCATATCTGTGGCTACAATGATGGAAAAGTGACACTTGTAACGCTTCGATGGCTTAAAGGATGAGTATGTTCGTTCAAGAGATTCAAAATCTGATATTTAGAACATCACGACTGTTTCAACACTGTTGGTCTTCGTCTTCACTGTTTTAACACTATTTGTCTGCAGTTGCAATGGCTGTTTCAGCACTGTTGGTATTCAATTTGACTGTCCGTTTTAATAGCACTGATCTTCAGGTTTACTGTCTGTTTCTACATTATTGGTCTTCACTATCACATCTGTTTCAACACTGTTGGTCTTCAGTTTCACTATATGTTTTCACACTTTTGGTCTTCATTTAACTTCTGTTTCAACACTATTGGTCTTGAAATTAAATTCACTGTTTTAACACTAATGGTCTCTAATTCCACTGTCTGTTTAAACACTGTTGGTAATCAATTTTGCTGACGTTTTAATACTAATGGACTTAAATTTTACCCTTTGTTTCAACAATACTGGTTTTCAATTTCAGGGACTTTTCCAACACTGCTGGGGTTTCGTTATACTGGTTTTGATTTTATTGTCTGTCTGTACTCTCTTGGTCTTACCTTTCACCTCTTTTTCAACATCATTGATGTTCAATTTCACTGACTGTATCAACACTGTTGGGTCTTCAATTTCACTGTCTGCTCAAACACTTAGTAGCTTCAATTTCACTGTCTGTTTTCACACTGTTGGTTCTCACTTCCACTTGTGTTTCAACACAACTTTGTTTCAGTTTCAATGTCTGTTTTCCCGATGTTCTCCTTCACTTTCACTAACTGTTCAACACCGTTGGTCTTGAATTTCACTGTATGTTTCAGTACTATTGGTATTAACTGTTTTCACACTGTACGACTACACTTTTACTGTCTGTTTCAAAAATATTGGTCTTCACTTTTACGGACTCTTTTCAGCACTGTTGGTGTTTAATTTGAAATTTTTAATAGTACTGGTTTTTAGTTTTACTGTCAATCTGCACACTCTTGGTCTTCACTTTCACTACTGTTTCAACTCAACTGGTGTTCAGTTTCACTGACTGTTTTCACACTGTTGGTCTTCACTTTCACGTCCGTTTCAACATTATTGGTCTTCAATTCCACTAATTGTATCTACACTAATGGTATTCACTGTCACTGACTGTTCCAACACTGTTGGTCTTCAACTTCACTCTGTCTTTGAACACTATTTGTCTTCAGTTTCACTGTCTGTTGTCACACCGTTGGTTTTCTCTTTTACTTTTATTTCAACACTACTGATTTTAACTTCTTACAGTTGTAACTCTGTTGGCCTTCAATTTTACTGTGTTTTAACACTGTTTTCTTCCATTTCATTGTCTCTTTCAACCCCGTTGTTGTTCAGTGTCAATGTCTGTTTCAACACTGATGGTATTCACATCAATTCTATTTTCACACTATTCCTTTTCACTTCCACTGACTGTTTTCACATTGTTGATGAACACTTTCCCTGAGTGTGTCAGTATTGTTGGTCTTTAAATTCACATTCTGTTTCAACTCAACTAGTCATCTGTTTTTACACGATGTTTCAACATTACTGGTATTAAATTTAACTGACGATTTTAAAATTATTGGTCTGCAGTTTCAATGACTGTTTCAACAGTGTTGGTCTTTAATTTCACTGTCTCCATCATCACTTTTGATGTTTACTTTAACTGACTGTTTTTACACTGTTGGCCTTCTCTTTTAACATTACTGGTCCCCGGTTTCATTCACTGTTGGTTTTCACTTTCACTGGATGTTTCAATACTTGTTTCTCCATTTCACTGTCAGCTTGAATACTAAGTGTTTTCAAGTTCATTCTCTGTTTCAAAAGTGTATACTTCACTTTCGATCTGTTTCAACAGTGTTGATCTTCATTTTCACTATAGTTTAACACTGCTGGTGTTCAATTCATATCATTGTTTCAATGGTGTTGGTTTTCAGTTTCACTGTCTGTTTAAACAGCGTTTTCAACTTCACGGTGTTTCCAAACAGTTGTTCTTTACTTGCACTGAGTGTTTAAAGTGTGAAGATCTTCAATTTCACTGTCTGCATGAATACTATTGGTTTACGGTTTCACTTACTTTTCTACAGTGTTTATCTTCACTTTACCATTCTAACATTACTGATCTCCAATTTCCTTGAGTTTTTGAAAAGAATTGGTCGGCAGTTTCACAGTTTGTTTTGCTAATTTTAGTTTTCATTTTAATTTCATTTCAAGACTATTGGTGTTAACATCCACTAACTGTTTTCACACCGTTGGTCTTCAGTTTCATTGGCTGTTTCAACCCTGTTGCTCATCATGTTTAATGTCTGTTTTAACACTGTTGGTTTTCACTTTCATTGACTGTTTTAATAGCACTGGTCTTAAGTTTACTGCTTGCTTGTACACTTTTGGTCTTCACTTTCACCACTGTTGGTAATCAAATATATTGTCTGTTTCAATATTATTGGCCTTCACTTTCACTGACTGTCTCAACACTTTTGGTCTTAAACTTCACTGTTTTAACAATATTTTTTGTTCAATCTCACTATGTTTCAACAATGTTGGTCTTTACTTTCAATGGTTGTTTCAGTAGTGTCGGTCACCAACTTCACGTTCTGGTTCAAAACTGTTGGTGTTCACTTTCAATGACTGTCTCAACAGTCAACGTCTTCGGTTTTACTAACTTTCTCAACACCTTGATCTTGGGTTTCACTAACGGTTTGCAGTGTTGTTAAACCTCACGATGTTTCAATGGTGTTGGTATTCACTTTCTATGGGTGTTTCAGAAGTGTGTCGGTCATCAATTTCATGGTGTGTTTCAAAACTGTTCTTCAGTTTCACTTCACTTTTAACAGTGAAGATAATCAATTTCATGGTCAGCTTCAGTAGTGCTTATTTTCAGTTGCTTCAATATCTGTTTTTTAACAATGATAGTCTTTAACTTGACTGTGTATTTCAACAGTGTCTCTTATAGCATAACTAGTTTTCACATTGAATTACTCTTTCAAAAGAGTGAGTCATCAAGTTCACAGTGTTGATCTTCAATATCACTGAAACTCTCACCAGCTTAAGTCTTCAATTTCACTGTCTGTTTCCAAACTGTTGGTCATTGACATCACTGTACGTTTTAACACTATTGGTCTGAAGTTTCACTTGCAATTTCTACACTGTTGGTCGTCAAGTTTACGGTTCGCTTGTACACTGTTGGTCTTCACTTTCTCTGACTGTCTCAACACTGTTGGTCTTTAATTTCAATGTCTGTTTTAACACTTGCTGTTCAGAGTCATTGTCTTTTTATACAGTTTTAGTCTCCATTTAGCTTGTCATTCAACTCTGTCGTTCGAAAATTCAACTGACTGTTTTTACAATTTCACTGTCTGTTTGAACACTATAGTTCTTCTGTTTCACAGTGTGTTTCAATAATAATGATCATCAATTTCACTCTGTTTCAACAGTGAAGTCTGAAGTTTAAGTATTTTTCAACAGTGTTGATTTTCACTTTCACAATAATTTAACAATACTCGGCTTCCATTTCACCTTATGTGTCAACAGTGTTTTTCTTCACTTGCACTGCATGTTTCAACAGAGTAGGTCTTCAGGTTTACTGACTTTATCAACACTATTGATCTTCAGTTTCACTGACGGTTTGCATAGTGTTCCTTTTCACTATGTTTCAACAGTGTTGATGTTCACTTTCAATGACTGTTTTGGTAGTTTCAGCCTTCAATTTCACGATTTTGTTAAAACTGTTGGTGTTCACTTTCAATGACTGTCTCAACAGTCAACGTCTGAAGTTTTACTAACATTATCAACACCTTGGTCTTCGGTTTTACTGACGGTTTGCACAGTGTTGTTCAATCTCACTATGTTTCAACAGTGTTGGTCTCCACTTTCAATGGCTGCTTCAGTAACGTCGGTCATCTATTTCATGGACCGTTTCAAAACTGTTCTTCACTTTCACTCCACTTTCAACTGTAAATATCTTCAATTTCACGGACAGCTTCAGCAGTGCTGATTTTCAGTTGTTTCAATATCTGTTTTTGAACAATGTTAGTCTTGACTGTGTGTTACAACAGTGTCTCTTATAACACAACTAGTTTTCACCTTGGATTACTCTTTCAGTAGAGTGAGTCATTAAGTTCATGGTGTTGATTTTAAATATCACTGAATATCTCACCAGTTTAAGTCTTCAATTTCACTGTCTGTTTTCACACTGTTGGTCTCTGACATCACTGTATGTTTTAACACTATTGATCTGAAGTTTCACTGGCTGTTTCAACACTGTTGATCGTCAAGTTTACTGTTTGCTTGTACACTGTTGGTCTTCAATTTCATTGGCTGTTTCAACACTTTTGGTCATTAAGTATATTGTCTCTTTCAACACCATTGGCCTTCACTTTCACTGACTGTCCCAACACTGTTGGTCTTAAACTTCACTGTTTTAACAATATTTGTTTGCAGTTTCACTGGCTGTTTAAACACTGTTGATATTCTATTTCACTGTCTCTTTTAAGGGTACCGGTCTTCAGTTTTAACATCTGTTCTTACACTGTTGGTCTTCACTGTCACATCTATTTCATCACTGTTGGTCTTCAGTTTCACTGACTGTCTCAACACTGTTTGTCTTCAATTTCAATGTCTGTTTTAACACTTGCTGTTTAGTTTCACTGTCTGTTTATACAGTTTTATAAGTCTGAAATTGTAATAACTTTATCAACACCATGGTCTTCAGTTTCACTGACGATTTGCACAGCGTTGTTCAATCTCACTATGTTTCAACAGTGTTGGTCTTCACTTTCAATGGCTGGTCTGGTTCAAAACTGTTAGTGTTCACTTTCATTGACTGTCTCAACAGAGTACGTCTTCAGTTTTACTTAGTGTTTTACTCCGTTTCACAGGAGTGTATCTTCACTTTCATTTACTGTTTCATCATTGCTAACCTTCATTTTAACTGATTGTTTTCACATTATTAGTGTTCAGATTCACTGCTCGTTCAACACCGTGGATCTTCATTTTCATTAACTGTTTTTACACTCTTGTTCTTCACTTTCATTAACTGTTTTCACACTGTTAGTCTTCACTTTCACTTTCAACAGTGTTGTTCTTCAGTTTCAGTGACTGTTTTCACATTGTTGCTCTTCACTTTTACTGACTCTTTTAACACTCTTGGTCTTCAGTTTCAATGAAAGTTTTATTATTGTTTCAGTCTGCTGCTGAGACTTCTCGTTGTTGAAAACTCATGTTTGTAGTGTTCTGGTGAGACTTCTGGTTACTGATAACTCATGTTTCTTTTTCTCGGGTGGGACTTGTTGTTAATAAAAACTCATGTTTGTTATCTTATACTGATATTTCTTGTTGCCCATAACTCATGTTTGTAGTGCTGTGGTGACACTTTTGATTACTATAAAATTATGTTCATCGTGTTCTGGTGAGAGATCTCGTTGCTGATAACTCATGTTGTCTTACTCTGGTAAGATTTCTGCTCACTGATAACCCATTGTTGTAATTTTCTGGTGGGACTTCTGGCCACTTAAAAGTAATGTTTGTAGTTCTCTAGTGGAGCTTCTGGTAACTGAAACTCATACTTGTTGTGTTCTGGTGAGACAAAAGGTTAGGAGGTATAAAGTGAAGGGTCAGAAATAGGATAATTGTGTGCGGAGCAGTTGATCTGAACTCAATTGGTCACTTTTGCAAACATGTCCCAAATATTTCAAAGTTTCTAAATGTGGATAATACAAGTGAGAATAACTATAAGTTAGAATAAAAATATAGATAACGTAAGTGTGTTAAAGAGATTTTAGTTTACTATGTTTGATGTTCCATGTTTGTATAGAAAGTGTTCTGCTAAGAGCCATTCAACAATAACATACCGTTACGTCACATGTTGATATGTGAATGAAACAGTTATTAATTTACAACAAATTAGTGTAGAATATCCTGTTTGTTGTCAACATTATTCATATCGGTTCTACTGTTATTTAAATAGTTAATGTGAACTTACTTTCATCCGTAGCTTTCCACAATCAACACGAGAAGTGACCGTCATATATAGGAGGCAGATGAACGGATGGACCGACACTACGGTTCACAATGTAGAACAAGTAGCACGTAATGTCCGATCACATTCAAATATTGTCTGCATCCACTTTCAAAGTCGGTCTGCTATGTAGATCCATTATGTAATATCATACATGAGTAAAATAAAAAAATTGTTGTCAGTAAACTACTGAGAAAATTGTACGAAACACAAGATATGAGTAATTATTATGTGTAGAAATGATAATTAGTTAACAACTACAATCATAGGATTTGGGATTTGGAGTTAGAAATCAATAGGAAGATTGTCTACTGGAGAAACTCGTCAGAGTTTACATTTAAACAAACATGAAAGTCTGGATTGGTTTTAATTCTTGACATACACTGAATGAAAAATTCATAATTATAAAGTCTAAAGTATTTATGATTAAACCTGTTAGTATACATTTATAATTATATTTTACTTAAAGTTTAAAATTTGAAACGTGGTTTGTGCAGCCAACATCTGAAAGGTGCTCCCAAATCGGGGTAGGATAAAAAAAAGCAGTAAGATAGATTAAAAAACAAAAAGCACACAGCAATAAGGTGATAGATAATTGCTTTTTTATAACTCATAAATTATGTCATAGTTCCACATTAGTTTAACACCTTATCATGCACATGGGATTTTTCGTAACTAACAACATCCGAATTTATCTTTGTTTATGGCTTGTCCACACTTCACGAGTGTTTGTGTTTCTGGGTTGGCTTGTCCACACTTCACGAGTTTGTGTGTTTCTAGGTTGGCTTGTCTATACTTCACGAGTGTGTATGTTTCTGGGTTAGCTTGTCCACACTTCACGAGTGTTTGTGTTTCTGGGTTGGCTTGTCCATACTTCACGAGTACGTGTGTTTCTGGGTTGGCTTGTCCATACGTCACGAGTGTGTATGTTTCTGGGTTGGCTTGTCCACACTTCACGAGTGTTTGTGTTTCTGGGTTGGCTTGTCCATACTTCACGCAAAACGAAAAATTACCCCCGGGCGGTCACGAGTGAAGACAGTAAAGTTGTTATACTAAAAAACTGAACGCCAGTATGCTGTGAATCTGAAAAATGGAGCAATAAAGTTAAAAAAAGTCTACTTTGAAATTTGCTTTCTTTCAGAATGCAGTCTTTGATACATCATTCCAAAGTTTCTCCATTTTAGTGAACGAAACCAAACTTTGATAAATTCGTTAGATTATCAGATTTCCCTAAAAAGACTCTTGGCTTGTTTGAATTTGGCTAAATGCTACACGAGGGCTATCTGCTATAGCCGTCAGTAATTTAGCAGTGAAAGAAAAGAGGAAAGGTACCTAGTGATCACCAACCACTGTTTTGCAAAGGAACTGTTGGATTGATTGTAACAATTTCCGCCCAGTCACGTTTCAGAAAGGAAAGCATGATTGGTGGAGTTAAAGTTGGATCATGCACTTCGAATAAAACGTCAACAGAACATAAATTTTACTGAAAAAGTTCAAAGTGTACTGTACTAACCTTAGAATCGTTCATAGCAGTGTTGATTACAGCATTCATTCCTTGTTTCATCCTGGCGACCAGATTGTTAACCTATGTAATTATAACATAAATAATCAGTGTAAATCAGTGATAGCTAAAGGTCTTCAGTTCTCTCTTCCATCACGTAAACTCTGCGTACCTAACATAGTTTACACTTTTAAATCTGCCTTTTCTACTTCTAAAGATTTTATCACTAATGTTCGTCCTTACCATTTAAGCCCTGAATAAATCTTTTAAAAGAACTCTCATTAAATAAAAATATTTATGTTACATCTTCCGACAGTAACAATGTTATTCTCAACTAAAATAATTACCTGATCAAAATGGTCGTTATTCTTGACAACTCTACCACATTTAAATTCCTTATCAAAGCCTATTCATTATCATCCAACGTGAGGAAATATTCCAAAGATACCTGATGGAACTTAGAAAGAAAAATATCGTAGACATTTCACTGATGATAATTACGATACGTACGACAAACCTTTGTTAATGAAAGAATAGAATTTTAAAGTTCTGGCCCCCCAGTGGTTCAGCGGTATGTCTGCGGATGTACACGTTGAAATCCGGGTTTCGATACCCGTGGTGGGCAGAGCACAGTTAGCCCATTGTGCAGCTTTGTGCTTAATTCTAAACAACAACAATAAAAATTAAAGTTCTGACCTCAAAACAAAAACCAGACTTTCGCTAGTACTAAATCTGCTTATATATTTATTGATGTAATTTATAAACATAATTTTATGGAAAGAAGTAACACAAGTCTTAATTTATAAATAAACGGTAACACACTTAATGGACCAAAAATGTTGTTTGCTTCACACAATGAGAACCATTTTCCACTGCATTAATTACTGTAAAAAATAATATTTTTGTCTTTAAAATTACACATTTTTCTAAAGTTTTCAGTGCGACGCTATCTGAAACAGCTCGGTATATGTTAACCCTAATTGCTGAGCCTCACAGGTTGCAGAGTAAAATGAATATTACTAGTTGTTTCACTTTTGTTTCTTATTTCAAGAATTTAATTGAGATTTTTAGAATCATCTTATGTAAATATACAACTAAAATATTTATACAAAACTTTATACCTACAAATTGTGCTGGTCGATATACCTATGAAATGTAAGGTGGGTAATTTTTGCGATAAAATTTTGTTCTTTCTTCTCAAAGTTCGGCTTTTATTTTAATGTCTGGTCTCCATAGTTGTTATATGCAAATATTCAGTAATATTGTGGTTCAACTTTATTGTTGCCTTTCTTCACAGTTTGTATTCGTTTCAAGTGTAACTATACTCTTGAATCAATTGTTGTAACGAAGTGTTGTTAGCCAAAAAGAACGAAATGATATAAAAATAAAACTGATAAGTGAGGGGTAGCAATGGGAAAACTCAGATATTCAAAGCTTAGTGATGAAAACGAAATGTTATCATTTAAACCTAATAAAGAAATTGTGCCTAGATACCAAATAAAGGGTTTTTCTCGTGATCACGTGTATGACAGAGCATTGTTTTTTTCGGAATTTCGCCCAAAGCAATTCGAGGGCTATCTGTGCTAGCCGTCCCTAATTTAGTAGTGTAAGACTAGAGGGAAGGCAGCTAATCATCACAACCCACCACCAACTCTTGGGCTACTCTTTTACCAACGAAAAGTGGAATTGACCGTCACATTATAACGCCCCCATGGCTGGGAGAGGGAGCATGTTTGGCGCGAACCCGCGACCTTCAGATTACGAAGCACACGCCTTAACGCGCTAGGCCTTGCCAGGCCCATGACAGAGCAACAAGTTACAAATGTGACAAGTTTTTGTCGTCTGTATATTTCTTTTGTCCATACGACTTTAACCTTTTATATACATTTATTTATATACACTATATGTATGTATTATATGAAATAAAAAATAGAGAGAATCACAAATGTTTTAAGATTATATTAAAGTAAACAAATAGATGCTACTAAGAAACAAATATTTAAAGTTGAACATTGTAAGCACCTTTGAAACAGTGCTTTTTTGTGTGTAGAGTTTCTTAAAGTTCGATATGATCTTTTGGTCCATGGGCTGTCGTATCCTGAGTAGTCTAAGATTCGGCGATGGGTGGGGATGACTAGCTGGCTTCTTTGTAATTTTACACTTAGGGAAGGCTAGCGCAAATAGTCCTCGTGTGGCTTTATACGAAATTGAGAAATCAAATAAACAAACTCTTGTATATCATTTCAAAATTATGGGCGGCTATGCGTCGAAATTTATGTACGTTGTACACACCAACTTGTCATGTACATGTAGGCCTCTTGTATCCAGGCTAAGATTAAATTATAATTTTAAGCTGTAAATATGCATACTGTACGTTATTAGTAATAAAGCGCGAAGGAAGTTGTAATAATGTGATAAAAATGTAATAATAATTAAGAGTTTGTTTGTTTTGAATATCACGTTAAGCTACTCGAGGGCTATGCGTTCGTCGCCCCTACTTTAGCAGTGTAAGACTAGAGGGTAGGCAACTAGTGATCACCACCCACCGCTAACTCTTAGGCTTATCTTTTACCAACGAATAGTGAGATTGACCGTCATCTTATAACGCCCCCACTGCTGAAAGGGTGAGCATGTTTGGTGCAACGGGGATTAAAACCCGCGACCCTCAGATTACGAGTCGAACGCCTTAACCAACCTGACCATGCCAAGTAAGAGTAAGACTTGAGATAATTTGAATTAGGTTGGTTAAGAATCCCAGTGGTAGTGACACTACATTAACAACAATCTGAGTGAATGAATAACATGTATTATCTTTAATACTTACATTTTTCTATTGTTTTTTTAAATTAATTTTGTTAGTTTAGTACTTGTAATTAATCCATGAATTATGAAGTTCTTGCTTCATGCTTGAGGTCTAACAAATAGCTTAATATTTAGTATTAAATATTTATACTGACAGAACAATGATGTTTGTCACTTAGAAGTTTTTACAAAGTTAATAACATGTTTATTTTCTTACTATCTTACTAACGTGGCATCCAGATCTTTATTTTTCACCTACCTTTTAACTGTTTCACATACATACCTTCATTCCCTTACTTAATATTTGAGATCCAAATCTCTATCCATACTTTTTTAAGTATTTATTCCTCAAATTTCCATTTTGCATTATCTTTCCCACCACTAGACATCCAGGTCTCTATTTTTCATCATCTTTCTAATCTCTAATCAGAGTGAAATAACTAGTCTTGCCATTCTATATACCTAACACTCAAATCTTTATTCTTCGTTGTAATACCCACCACTTCCCACCGTCATCTCTATTCTTCTTCGTCTTGCTGTTTGAAATTCGTGTCTCTATTCTTCATATTTTATAAAAAATCTGGCATCAAGATATCTATTTTTCACCTTCCTTTCAAGTGTTTCACATCTATATCTTTATTCTTCATCATCTTGCTATGTATTTGACATCGTAATCTTTATTTTTACCTTTTTTCTAAGTATTTATTCTTCAGATCTCTATTTTGCATAATCTTACCTACCGCATGATATACAGGTTTCTATTTTTATCCTTGCAATTTGATATTCATATGTCTATTATTCATATCTTTATAACCATCTGGCTTCCATTTCTTTATTCTTCACCTCTTTTCTAACTATTAATTCTTTAGATCTCCATTTTGCATTGTCTTAACGACATCGTCTTGCTATTTGTACGTCACAAATTTACGCTTCATAATTTTATAACTATCTGACATACAACTTTTTAATTTTTTGACATGCGGATCTCTATTCTTCCTAACTATTTGACACTGAAATATTTATTCTTGTCCTTTTATCTGTTTGATACCCGGATCTCTATTCTTTGTTATGTTACTCACAACTTTCCATCCGCATCTCTATTGTTCTTCGTTTTGCTATATCAAATCAATGTATCTATCATTCATATCTTTATAACTGTCTGGATTCTATATTTTTATTCTTCAATTCTGTCTTAACTGTTTGACATCCATATTTCTATTATTTATTGTCTTGTTAACTATTTGACACACAAATCTCTATTTTAGTCCTTCTTTCTATACAACATCCAAATCCCTATTATTCATTGTATTAAAGACCACAATACTGTATTCTCCATCGTCTTGCTGTTTGAACTTCATATATCTATTCTATATAATTTTTATATATCTGACATACACATCGTTATTCTTAACCAATTTAACAACTGAGACTAAATCTTTTATTCTCAGGTTGGAAAGAAATGGCTTCTTGTTATAAACAAAACATTATCATGCTTGTGTAAAAAAAACCCTCACAAACTAGATATTTAGTTCACTGTTTTATATTTATCCCGACAAGTTGGTAAGTTTCCATGTTTTGTATTGTTTAGAAACAGGTTTGTTTGAATAACGTTATTAACAATATTTAGTCTGACCAAATGTATATTAAAATCTAATAAAACAGAAATACATATGACTCATAGTTCAGCTTTCGCTTATCAACAAATAAACAACTAAATCAATAACTTATAAGAGGGAACGATTATAAACTTTCTCTGATCACTGAACAATGCAGAAACTGTAAATATAATTTATAAAGATATCACAAAGCGACACTCCTAGGAAACGTTTATTTAAATTTTGAATGAATTAATTATACCATCCAATCACGTGTGTGTGTATATATTAACATATACATATTTCTAAAACAGGTTATATGGACTATATTTCATTCCTTATTATTCTAATCGGTTTTACTTCACTTTTGAGCTTTCCCTCCAGTGGATCAGTGGTCTGCAGACTTACAACGCTAAAATCAGGGTTTCGATACCCCTGGTGAGCAGAACACAGATAGTCCATTGTGTAGATTTGGGCTTAATTCAAAACAATAACATCTACTTTTTTGTACTTTCAATCCTCGTTACCTCCTGTGTGCATGTGTTTGTCAGCAATATTTCTTGAAACCCACGGAATGGACTTGGACTATGATCCAATTTAAGAGTGATTAGTTTTGGAAGGTGATGGAAAAAATCCTATATCTTAACATGTTCCACGTCATTTTTATTCTTTCCGTCAGGAAAAATCGGTTTTTGACTAAACTTGGTGGACATATGTAGAACAGTATTCCCAATTGTCTCTTCAAAATGATTCGTATTGTTTGATAACGACACATTTTTGCATTTTTTGAGGACCATGTATGATCAATACTGAGTGGTGGAGGTACACTGTCTATTGTGTGGTGGGAATATACGCTTTATTGAGTGTCCCTCTAGTATTTCGTTCTGTGATCAATCTGTTGCGGACTTGCGACTAAAACAATTGTTATTATAATCCTGAAAGTATATATCTAAATTTCCGGCCGATAAAGGCCTGGCATGGCCAGGCGCGTAAGGCGTGCGACTCATAATCCGAGGGTCGCGGGTTCGCGCCCGCGTCGCGCTAAACATGCTCGCCCTCCTAGCCGTGGGGGCGTATAACGTGACGATCAATCTCACTATTCGTTGGTAAAAGAGTAGCCCAAGAGTTGGCGGTGGGTGATGATGACTAGCTGCCTTCCCTCTAGTCTTACACTGCTAAATTAGGGACGGCTGGCACAGATAGCCCTCGAGTAGCTTTGTGCGAAATTCCAAAACAAACAAACAAACAAACCGGCCTATAACTTTGAATGACCTTTTTTTTTTAGTTGTCCAGCCATAATATCCCGAAATATAAACACTCATAACTGCACTGTTTTGAATATGAGAGCCTCGCGCTACCCATGTGCACATATGGAATTTTCATGTAGGTTTCAGATTCCTAAAAGTGTTATTTTTGTGTATTTCTGTAACGAACGTATCTGAGTTGGTAATAAGTATCACAAGGAGGCCTTTTGGGCACAAAAATATCAATGTACCACTTTCATGATTTGAGTCAGACCAGTCAGTTTAGAACTGCTACAATAGTTTCATTTGGAAAATAGTTTAACTTCCAACGACGTGCTCTAAAATAAACAACAATCAAATTGTTTTCAGTTGTTTTCGTAATGATTTATCTAGTGTCAATTGTAAAACAAGGAATATATGTATACATATATGTCCATTCAATTTGCTATCTGTCTCTATGGCAACGAGGACAATTTTAAAACATGTGAGAAATAAAATGTAATTATTTTTTCGCGACTGTTTGCTGATAACATGAACATGTTTTGTGGGTTGTTTATCTGTGACTTCGACATGCCATGTTGGATTGACTGATTTAACTTTTATGTGTTCTAGTGATAATATGTGATAATAATGGAGAAATCTAGTGTTTTAGAATGCAGGCACAATAAACAAGTAGTCTGATCTCTTTTTATTGTCCTTTATATTGTTACTGTATACACTTTGCGGCTTTGTTCAGCTCGTTTCTACCTACGTTGAATCGAACTGTGAACACGGACCGATAGTGCATACATGAGAGAAGTTGCTGAAAAAAGGCCTGGCATGGCCGAGCGCGTTAAGGCGTGCACTCGTAATCCGAGGGTCGCGGGTTCGCGCCCGAGTTGCGCTAAACATGCTCGCCCTCCCAGCCGTAAGGGTGTATAATGTGACGGTCAATCCCACTATTCGTTTGTAAAAGAGTAGCCCAGGAGTTGGCGGTGGGTGGTGATGACTAGCTGCCTTCCCTCTAGTCTTACACTGCTAAATTAGGGACGGCTAGCACAGATAGCCCTCGAGTAGCTTTGTGCGAAATTCCAAAAACAAAAAAAAAAGTTGTTGAAAATATACGAGTTAATATTACCCTACGAACTGGAAGAAGCACAAAAGGGGGATGTTAATTATAACTGCAGACAATGGACAATATATAAGTTACTCATCAACCTAACAAGGATTACTATGGAGGATTCTGTAACAAGAGAAATGAAATAGAATTTTTAAAAGGGAAGAAAATAATTACGCTCAACCTGACCGTCAGTAATCAAAAACATAGATCGAATTTCGATGAAGAGAGAAAACACTCGGATACACAGACACAACATTTTACCAATCAGAGAAAACACTCGGATACACAGACACAACACTTTACCAATCAGAAAAAACACTCGAATACACAGACACTACACTTTACCAATCATGTCCGCTACTCATTCGATAGCCACGGTTGCTATACTGTGTAAGTGTAGTTTTGTGGTCGATGATACAGCATAATATTTTAGTGTTGTGACAGCTCCCAAATGAAATGACAGAAAAGTTCAAATAGCATGAAGTTTTTAAACACTTCTTAGTTAAATGACATATTACATGATTTTATTACTTCTATATTAAACATATTCAAAGTTAATTTTTATTTTCTAACTGAGAACTTACGCTCACTTAGGAGAATAAGTAAAGGCAGTCGTGCCGAGTGGTTAAGGCGATGGACTAGAAATCCATTGGGATTTTCTCGCGTAGGTTCGAATCCTACCGACTGCGAAACAGTGACCACTTTTGCCTACATTCTGTTTGTTTATTCTTTTTCGAATGGAAACAATACACAATTTTAAATATGTTAGCAGAGCAGCAATTGAAATAAATATGACACACTTAGTGGCCGAAACATCGCACACTATAAGAATTCCCACGTAAATTTCCAGAACTGCGAAACGATCCAACACCAGTCAGTATTCTTAAAATTATAAGAATCCTTAGAGGTTAGGTCGTAAATAAAGCAACACTTGATCAGTTTACTATATATGAAAAGTTTTCCATGGTGTGTCACAATTACTTTCTCTCTCACATTTCGCTGGACTCGAGAAGAAATTATTGAAATTAGTTGAGAAGAATTTCACTTCACCGAAATAGTGAATGTTGTCAAAAGTACTAACAGTGCAAACTATTCCACTTCTCTCAGGAGATTCAAACTTACAGTCGGTAGGACTCTACCTACGTGGGAATATCCCAATTGATTTCAAATCCATCGCCTCAACCACTCGGCCACAACTGCCGTCGTCACATTTTCTAGTTTAAGTTTTAAATACTAATCTTACCAAGTATTCCATTTTTAAACATCACGTTGACATTAGTGCATTTTCTATCATGTTTTCTATTGAAACAAAATATAACGTACAACACTTGTGAACGTTCTCTATCCCATCCGTTGTGACGAAGATGACTTTAAGCATCAGTAGACGATGTGTTGCTTTTGGTAACGTCTGTAACTGCGGGACTTCTACTGATGACAAAGAACGACTCATAAAACTTGGAACGCTGAAAATCAGAACGTAACTGTAAAAATTATCTTTTCGCTGCAATTCTTCTGTCTTTCTGAAAGTAGTCGTTTTGCAACTAATATCTCAGACTATATATCTTCATACAACAATCGAACGGTAAACAAACTATGATGTGAGAAGTGAAAGTAACAAGCAAGGTTGTTGGACAGGAAGCTGAGATATTCACCAAATTTTTTATATTAATATAAAAAAGGATAAAAAATAAAGAAAATGAGATTTCAAAACGATAAAAAGACATATTCCGCTTTCAATATTTTATAAGCAATATTTCAAAACCTTAAATAAACTATACAATAAAAATTCATTTATTTGTTGCGCTCGATTATTCGTAAGTTACCTACATTGAACGACATCTTTCTTTCTTTCTGATACTTTTGTCTTACGGATGTAGTTTTTTTTTGCTTCGGTTTTACGTGTGAAGAGTATTCGTTTCGTCTCTACACTCTCGCCACACAGTACCGACTGAGTACCTTTATTGATAAAGACATATACTCGATACTTGTGAGTGGGAAAGAAAAACAGATATAATTTTTAGTTTTAATTTGTTTTCAATTGAAAGAAAATATTATCTATCCTTCTTCAAGCCATTTGTTAGGACATCACAACAAAGATATACAAATTCCCGCAGTAAATATCCTTGCACGACAAGCTTCAATCGTACGAACACATCATGTGCTTTCCACAATATCGAGATACTGCGTAAAGTACAGAAGTTTAACAAGTTTTATGATAATAATTCTTCAACCATACAAATTCTTATAGAGTGAAGTAAATTTTGAACGCTGAAGAAGCTCAAAGCTTAATCAATAAATATTAAATTGTGAAGATGAAACCAAAGATAAGTTATCGTTTCTAATTATTGAAGTTCTTCAAGAATTTAACACACGAGACGTGTAAACTTGGGTTTGTACTTAGAAATGATCTTCAAGTTACGACAACATCAATATTAAAAGAGAGCCCATAGTGAAACCGAACTAGAGCTGTTTATATTAAAGGCCACTTTTAGCCGATAAAATTATTAAAAATGCTGGGTGTGAAATTGTTTTTCCTGTGTTTATTAAAGGGCTATCTTCGTTTATCATCCATTATTTTGAAGTAGCAAGTGAATACGCGTTGTATCTGTGGCTACATTGATGGAAAAGTGACACTTGAAACGCTTCGATGGCTTAAAGGATGAGTATGTTCGTTCAAGAGATTCAAAATCTGATATTTAGAAAATCACGACTGTTTCAACACTGTTGGTCTTCGTCTTCACTGTTTTAACACTATTTGTCTGCAGTTTCTCTGGCTGTTTCAATACTGTTGGTATTCAATTTGACTGTCTGTTTTAATAGCACTGATCTTCAGTTTTACTGTCTGTTTCTACATTATTGGTCTTCACTATCACATCTGTTTCAACACTGTAGGTTTTCAGTTTCACTATATGTTTTCACACTTTTGGTCTTCATTTAACTTCTCTTTCAACACTATTGGTCTTGAAATTAAATTAACTGTTTTAACACTAATGGTCTTTAATTCCACTGTCTGTTTAAACATTGTTGGTAATCAATTTCGCTGACGTTTTAATACTAATGGACTTAAATTTCACCCTTTGTTTCAACAATACTGGTTTTCACTTTCACGGACTTTTCCAACACTGCTGGTGTTCAATTTCACTGGTGTTTCGTTATACTGGTTTTGATTTTAGAGTCTGTCTGTACTCTCTTGGTCTTACCTTTCACCTCTTTTTCAACATCATTGATGTTCAGTTTCACTGTCGGTATCGACACTGTTGGTCTTCAATTTCACTGTCTGCTCAAACACTTAGTAGCTTCAGTTTCACTGTCTGTTTTCACACTGGTGGTTCTCACTTCCACTTGGGTTTCAACACAACTTTGTTTCAGTTTCAATGTCTGTTTTCCCGATGTTTTCCTTCACTTTCACTAACTGTTCAACACCGTTGGTCTTGAATTTCACTGTATGTTTCAGTACTATTGGTGTTCACTGTTTTCACACTGTACGACTACACTTTTACTGTCTGTTTCAACAATATTGGTCTTCACTTTTACGGACTCTTTCAGCACTGTTGGTGTTTAATTTGAAATTTTTAATATCACTGGTTTTTAGTTTTACTGTCAGTCTGCACACTCTTGGTCTTCACTTTCACTACTGTTTCAACTCAATTGGTGTTCAGTTTCACTGACTGTTTTCACACTGTCGGTCTTCACTTTCACGTCTGTTTCAACATTATTGGTCTTCAATTCCACTAATTGTATCTACACTAATGGTATTCACTGTCACTGATTGTTCCAACACTGTTGGTCTTCAATTTCACTCTGTCTTTGAACACTAGTTGTCTTCAGTTTCACAGTCTGTTGTCACACCGTTGGTTTTCTCTTTTACTTTTATTTCAACACTACTGATTTTAACTTCTTACAGTTGAAACTCTGTTGGCCTTCAATTTTACTGTGTTTTAACTCTGTTTTCTTCCATTTCATTGTCTCTTTCAACCCTGTTGTTGTTCAGTGTCAATGTCTGTTTCAACACTGATGGTATTCACATCAGTTCTATTTTCACACTATTCCTTTTCACTTCCACTGACTGTTTTCACATTGTTGATGAACACTTTCCCTGAGTGTGTCAGTATTGTTGGTCTTTAAATTCACATTCTGTTTCAACTCACCTAGCCATCTGTTTTTACACGGTGTTTCAACATTACTGGTATTAAATTTAACTGAGAGTTTTAAAATTATTGGTCTTCAATTTCACTGTCTCCATCATCACTTTTGATGTTTACTTTAACTGACTGTTTTTACACTGTTAGTCTTCTCTTTCAACATTACTGGTCCCCAGTTTCAATCACTGTTTCAACACTTTTGGTTTTCACTTTCACTGTCAGCTTCAATACCAAGTGTTTTCAATTTCATTCTCTGTTTCAAAAGTGTATACTTCACTTTCGATCTGTTTCAACAGTGCTGATCTTCATTTTCACTATAGTTTAACACTGCTGGTGTTCAATTCATATCATTGTTTCAATGGTGTTGGTTTTCAGTTTCACTGTCTGTTTAAACAGCGTTTTCAACTTCACGGTGTTTCCAAACAGTTGTTCTTCATTTACACTGAGTGGTTAAAGTGTGAAAATCTTCAATTTCACAGTCAGTTTCAGCAGTGCTGGTTTTTAGTTTCAATGTCCTTTTGTGAACAGTGTTGGTCTTTAACTTGACTGTCTGTTTCAACTGTGTATCTTTTAACACAACTGGTTTTCACTTTCAATGACCATTTCAATAAAGTCATCAATTTCACGGTCTGTTTCGGCATTGTTGGTATTTAACTGAAAGTTTGGAAAGAGTAGTTCTTTAATTCACTGTCTGCAAGAATAATATTGGTTTTTGGTTTCACTGACTTTTTCTACAGTGTTTATCTTCAATTTACCATTCTAACACTACTGATCTCCAATTTCGTTGATTTTTTGAAAAGAATTGGTCTACAGTTTCACTGTTTGTTTTGCCAATTTTAGTTTTCACTTTAATTTCATTTTAAGACAATTGGTGTTAACTTCCACTGACTGTTTTCACACCGTTGGTCTTCACTTTCATTGGCTGTTTCAACCCTGTTGTTCATCATGTTTAATGTCTGTTTTAACACTGTTGGTTTTCACCTTCACTGACTGTTTTAATAGCACTGGTCTTAAGTTTACTGTTTGCTTGTACACTTTTGGTCTTCACTTTCACTGGCTGTTTCACCACTGTTGGTAATCAAATATATTGTCTGTTTCAATATTATTGGCCTTAACTTTCACTGACTGTCTCAACACTTTTGGTCTTCAACTTCACTGTTTTAACAATATTTTTTGTTCAATCTCACTGTCTTTCAACAGTGTTGGTCTTTATTTTCAATGGTTGTTTCAGTAGTGTCGGTCTGGTTCAAAACTGTTGATGTTCACTTTCAATGACTGTCTCAACAGTCAAGTCTTCAGTATTACTAACTTTATCAACACCTTGATCTTGGGTTTCACTAACGGTTTGCAGTGTTGTTAAACCTCACGATGTTTCAATGGTGTTGGTATTCACTTTCTATGGGTGTTTCAGAAGTGTGTCGGTCATCAATTTCATGGTGTGTTTCAAAACTGTTCTTCACTTTCACTTCACTTTTAACGGTGAAGATCTTCAATTTCACGGTCAGCTTCAGCAGTGTTGATTTTAGTTGTTTCAATATCTGTTTTTGAACAATGTTAGTCGTTAACTTGACTGTGTATTTCAACAGTGTCTCTTATAACACAACTGGATTTCACTTTGAATTACTCTTTCAATAGAGTGAGTCATCAAGTTCACGCAGTTGACCTTGAATATAACTGAATATCTTACCAGTTTAAGTCTTCAATTTGACTGTCTGTTTTCACACTGTTGGTCTTTGACATCACTGTATGTTTTAACACTATTGGTTTGAAGTTTCACTGGCTGTTTCAACACTGTTGGTCGTCAAGTTTACTGTTCAATTGTACACTTTTGGTCTTCACTTTCACTGACTTTTTCAATACTGTTTTAACAATATTTGTCTTTAGTTTCACTGGCTGTTTCAACACTGTTGACATTTTATTTCACTGTCTCATTTAATAGTACTGGTCTTCAGTTTTACCATCTGTCCTTACACTGTTGGTCTTCACTGTCACGTCTGTTTCATCATGGTTGGTCTTCAGTTTCACTGACTCTCTCAATACTGTTGATCTCCAATTTCAATGTCTGTTTCAACACTTGCTGTTCAGTGTCACTGTCTGTTTAAACAATTTTAGTCTCCACTTTAGCTTGTCATTCAACTCTGTCGTTCGTAAATTCAACAGACTGTTTTCACAATTTTGGTCTTCAATTTCACTCTGTTTCAACAGCGAAGTCTGAATTTTAAGATTTTTTCAACAGTGTTGATTTTCATTTTCACAATAATTTAACAATACTGGGCTTCCATTTCACGGTATGTGTCAACAGTGTTGTTCGTCACTTGCACTGCATGTTTCAACAGAGTACGTCTTCAGTTTTTCTGACATTAGCAAAACTATTGGTCTTCAGTTTCACTAACGCTTTGCACAGTGTTGTTCATCTCACTATGTTTTAACAGTGTTGGTCTTCACTTTCAGTGACTGTTTTGGTAGTGTAGGTCATGAACTTTACGGTCTGGTTCATAACTGTTGGTCTTCACTTTCAATGACTGTCTCAACAGTCAACGTCTTCAGTTTTACCAGCTTTATCAACAACTTGGTCCTCGGTTTTACTGATGGTTTGCACAGTGTTGTTCAATCTCAATATGTTTCAACAGTGTTGGTCTTCACTTTCAATGCCTTTTTCAGTAGTGTCGGTCATCAATTTCATGGTCTGTTTCAAAACTGGTTTTAACTTTCAATAGTGGAGATCTTCAATTTCACGGTCAGCTTCAGCAGTGCTGATTTTCAGTTGTTTCAATATCTGTTTTTGAACAATGCAAGTTTTTAACTTAACTGTGTATTTCAACAGTGTCTCTTACAACACAACTGGTTTTCACTTTTAAATAATCTTTCAGTAGAGTGAGTCATCAAGTTCACGGTGTTGGTCTTCAATATCACTGAATGTCTCACCAGTTTAAGAGTTCAATTTCACTATCTGTTTTCACACTGTTGGTCTTACACATCACTGTATGTTTTTTACACTATTGGTCTTAAGTTTCATTGGCTGTTTCAAAACTGTTGATCGTTAAGTTTACTTTTCGCTTGTACACTGTTCGTCTTCACTTTCTTTGGCTGTTTCAACGCTATTGGCCTTCAGTTTCACTGACTGTCTCAACACTGTTGGTCTTCAATTTCAATGTCTGTTTCAACACTTGCTGTTCAGTGTCACTGTCTTTTTATATAGTTTTAGTCTCTACTTTAGCTTGTCATTCAACTCTGTCGTTCGTATATTCAACTGACTGATTTCACAATTTTGGTCTTCACTTTCAATGTCTGTTGGAACACTATTTTTCTTCTGTTTCACAGTGTGTTTCAATAATGATGGTCTTCAATTTCACTCTGTTTCAACAGTGTAGTCTGAATATTAAGTTTCCTTCAACAGTGTTGATTTTCTATTTCACTATAATTTAACAATACTGGGCTTCCATTTCACGGTATGTGTCAATAGTGTTGTTCTTCACTTGGAATGCATGTTTCAACAGAATACGTCTTCAGTTTTACTGACTTTATCAACACTATTGGTCTTCAGTTTCACTGACGGTTTGCACAGTGTTCCTTTTCACTATGTTTCAACAGTGTTGGTCTTCAATTTAAATGACTGTTTTGGTAGTGTCGGTCATGAACTTCACCGTCTGGTTTATAACTGTTGGTCTTTACTTTCAATGACTGTCTCAACAGTCAACTTTATCAACACCTTGGTCTTCGGTTTTAAGGATGGTTTGCGCAGTGTTGTTGAATCTCACTATGTTTCAACCGTGTTGGTCTTTACTTTCAATGGTTGTTTCAGTAGTGTCGGTCACCAACTTCACGGTCTGGTTCAAAACTGTTGGTGTTCACTTTCAATGACTGTCTCAACAGTCAACGTCTTCAGTTTTACTAATTTTATCAACACCTTGATCTTTGGTTTCACTAACGGTTTGCAGTGTTCTTAAACCTTACGATGTTTCAACAGTGTTGGTCTTCACTTTCTATGGGTATTTCAGAAGTGTGTCGGTCATCAATTTCATGGTGTGTTTCAAAACTGTTCTTCAGTTTCACTCCACTTTTAACAGTGAAGATCATCAATTTCACGGTCAGCTTCAGCAGTGCTTATTTTCAGTTGCTTCAATATCTGTTTTTGAACAATGATAGTCTTTAACTTGACTGTGTATTTCAACAGTGTCTCTTATAACATAACTAGTTTTCACATTGAATTACTCTTTCAATAGAGTGAGTCATGAAGTTCACAGTGTTGATCTTCAATATCACTGAAACTCTCACCAGCTTAAGTCTTCAATTTCACTGTCTGTTTCCAAACTGTTGGTCATTGACATCACTGTATGTTTTAACACTATTGGTCTGAAGTTTCACTTGCAATTTCAACACTGTTGGTCGTCAAGTTTACTGTTCCGTTGTACACTGTTGGTCTTCACTTTCATTGGCTGTTTCAACACTATTGGCCTTCACTTCCTGTGACTGTCTCAACACTGTTGGTCTTCAATTTCAATGTCTGTTTTAACACTTGCTGTTCAGTGTCACTGTCTTTTTATACAGTTTTAGTCTCCACTTTAGCTTGTCATTCAACTCTGTCGTTCGTAAATTCAACTGACTGTTTTCACAATTTTGGTCTTCAATTTCACTGTCTGTTTGAACACTATAGTTCTTCTGTTTCATAGTGTGTTTCAATAATAATGGTCATCAATTTCACTCTGTTTCAACAGCGAAGTCTGAATTTTAAGATTTCTTCAACAGTGTTCATTTTCACTTCCACAATAATTTAACAATACTGGGCTTCCATTTCACGGTATGTGTCAACAATGTTTTTCTTCACTTGCACTGCATGTTTCAACAGAGTACGTCTTCAGTTTCACTGACGGTTTGCACAGTGTTCCTTTTCACTGTATTTCAACAGTGTCGGTCTTCGCTTTCAATAATTGTTTCAGTGGTGCCAGTCATCAACTTCACGGTCTGGTTTAAAACTGTTGGTGTTCACTTTCAATGACTGTCTCAACAGTCAACGTCTGAAATTTTACTAACTTTATCAACACCATGGTCTTCGGTTTCACTGACGGTTTGCACAGCGTTGTTCAATCTCACTATGTTTCAACAGTGTTGGTCTTCACTTTCAATGGCTGGTCTGGTTCAAAACTGTTAGTGTTCACTTTCAATGACTGTCTCAACAGAGTACGTCTTCAGTTTTACTTACTGTTTTACTCCGTTTCACAGGAGTGTATCTTCACTTTCATTTACTGTTTCATCATTGCTAACCTTCATTTTAACTGATTGTTTTCACATTATTAGTGTTCAGTTTCACTGCCCGTTCAACACCGTGGATCTTCATTTTCATTAACTGTTTTTACACTGTTGTTCTTCACTTTCATTAACTGTTTTTACACTGTTGTTCTTCACTTTCATTAACTGCTTTTACACTGTTGTTCAATGTTCAGTGTGTGTTACAACACTAATGGTGGTATGTTTTTCTGTCTGTGTCAACGCAATTGGTTTTAAGTTTCAATTTTTATTTCAACTTTATCGGTATTCACTTTAATTGACTGTTTCACACTGTTAGTCTTCACTTTCACTTTCAACAGTGTTGTTCTTCAGTTTCCGTGACTGTTTTCACATTGTTGGTCTTCACTTTTACTGACTCTTTTAACACTCTTGGTCTTCAGTTTCACTGAAAGTTTTATTATTGTTTCAGTCTGCTGCTGAGACTTCTCGTTGTTGAAAACTCATGTTTGTAGTGTTCTGGTGAGACTTTTGGTTACTGATAACTCATGTTTCTTTTTCTCGGGTGGGACTTGTCGTTAATAAAAACTCATGTTTGTTATCTTATACTGATATTTCTTGTTGCCCATAACTCATGTTTGTAGTGCTGTGGTGACACTTTTGATTACTATAAAATTATGTTCATCGTGTTCTGGTGAGAGATCTCGTTGCTGATAACTCATGTTGTCTTACTCTGGTAAGATTTCTGCTCACTGATAACCCATTGTTGTAATTTTCTGGTGGGACTTCTGGCCACTTAAAAGTAATGTTTGTAGTTCTCTAGTGGAGCTTCTGGTAACTGAAACTCATACTTGTTGTGTTCTGGTGAGACAAAAGGTTAGGAGGTATAAAGTGAAGGGTCAGAAATAGGATAACTGTGTGCGGAGCAGTTGATCTGAACTCAATTGGTCACTTTTGCAAACATGTCCCAAATATTTCAAAGTTTCTAAATGTGGATAATACAAGTGAGAATAACTATAAGTTAGAATAAAAATATAAATAACGTTAGTGTGTTAAAGAGATTTTAGTTTACTATGTTTGATGTTCCATGTTTGTATAGAAAGTGTTCTGCTAAGAGCCATTCAACAATAACATACCGTTACGTCACATGTTGATATGTGAATGAAACAGTTATTAATTTACAACAAATTAGTGTAGAATATCCTGTTTGTTGTCAACATTATTCATATCGGTTCTACTGTTATTTAAATAGTTAATGTGAACTTACTTTCATCCGTAGCTTTCCACAATCAACACGAGAAGTGACCGTCATATATAGGAGGCAGATGAACGGATGGACCGACACTACGGTTCACAATGTAGAACAAGTAGCACGTAATGTCCGATCACATTCAAATATTGTCTGCATCCACTTTCAAAGTCGGTCTGCTATGTAGATCCATTATGTAATATCATACATGAGTAAAATAAAAAAATTGTTGTCAGTAAACTACTGAGAAAATTGTACGAAACACAAGATATGAGTAATTATTATGTGTAGAAATGATAATTAGTTAACAACTACAATCATAGGATTTGGGATTTGGAGTTAGAAATCAATAGGAAGATTGTCTACTGGAGAAACTCGTCAGAGTTTACATTTAAACAAACATGAAAGTCTGGATTGGTTTTAATTCTTGACATACACTGAATGAAAAATTCATAATTATAAAGTCTAAAGTATTTATGATTAAACCTGTTAGTATACATTTATAATTATATTTTACTTAAAGTTTAAAATTTGAAACGTGGTTTGTGCAGCCAACATCTGAAAGGTGCTCCCAAATCGGGGTAGGATAAAAAAAAGCAGTAAGATAGATTAAAAAACAAAAAGCACACAGCAATAAGGTGATAGATAATTGCTTTTTTATAACTCATAAATTATGTCATAGTTCCACATTAGTTTAACACCTTATCATGCACATGGGATTTTTCATAACTAACAACATCCGAATTTATCTTTGTTTATGGCTTGTCCACACTTCACGAGTGTTTGTGTTTCTGGGTTGGCTTGTCCACACTTCACGAGTTTGTGTGTTTCTAGGTTGGCTTGTCTATACTTCACGAGTGTGTATGTTTCTGGGTTAGCTTGTCCACACTTCACGAGTGTTTGTGTTTCTGGGTTGGCTTGTCCATACTTCACGAGTACGTGTGTTTCTGGGTTGGCTTGTCCATACTTCACGAGTGTGTATGTTTCTGGGTTGGCTTGTCCACACTTCACGAGTGTTTGTGTTTCTGGGTTGGCTTGTCCATACTTCACGCAAAACGAAAAATTACCCCCGGGCGGTCACGAGTGAAGACAGTAAAGTTGTTATACTAAAAAACTGAACGCCAGTATGCTGTGAATCTGAAAAATGGAGCAATAAAGTTAAAAAAGTCTACTTTGAAATTTGCTTTCTTTCAGAATGCAGTCTTTGATACATCATTCCAAAGTTTCTCCATTTTAGTGAACGAAACCAAACTTTGATATATTCGTTAGATTATCAGATTTCCCTAAAAAGACTCTTGGCTTGTTTGAATTTGGCTAAATACTACACGAGGGCTATCTGCTATAGCCGTCAGTAATTTAGCAGTGAAAGAAAAGAGGAAAGGTACCTAGTGATCACCAATCACTTTTTTCCAAAGGAACTGTTGGATTGATTGTAACAATTTCCGCCCAGTCACGTGTCAGAAAGGAAAGCATGATTGGTGGAGTTAAAGTTGGATCATGCACTTCGAATAAAACGTCAACAGAACATAAATTTTACTGAAAAAGTTCAAAGTGTACTGTACTAACCTTAGAATTGTTCATAGCAGTGTTGATTTCAGCATTCATTCCTTGTTTCATCCTGGCGACCAGATTGTTAACCTATGTAATTATAACATAAATAATCAGTGTAAATCAGTGATAGCTAAAGGTCTTCAGTTCTCTCTTCCATCACGTAAACTCTGTGTACCTAACATAGTTTACACTTTTAAATCTGCCTTTTCTACTTCTAAAGATTTTATCACTAATGTTCGTCCTTACCATTTAAGCCCTGAATAAATCTTTTAAAAGAACTATCATTAAATAAAAATATTTATGTTACATCTTCCGACAGTAACAATGTTATTCTCAACTAAAATAATTACCTGATCAAAATGGTCGTTATTCTTGACAACTCTACCACATTTAAATTCCTTATCAAAGCCTATTCTTTATCATCCAACGTGAGGAAACATTCCAAAGATACCTGATGGAACTTAGAAAGAAAAATATCGTAGACATTTCACTGATGATAATTACGATACGTACGACAAACCTTTGTTAATGAAATAATAGAATTTTAAAGTTCTGGCCCCCCAGTGGTTCAGCGGTATGTCTGCGGATGTACACGTTGAAATCCGGGTTTCGATACCCGTGGTGGGCAGAGCACAGTTAGCCCATTGTGCAGCTTTGTGCTTAATTCTAAACAACAACAACAAAAATTAAAGTTCTGACCTCAAAACAAAAACCAGACTTTCACTAGTACTAAATCTGCTTATATATTTCTTGATGTAATTTATAAACATAATTTTATGGAAAGAAGTAACACAAGTCTTAATTTATAAATAAACGGTAACACACTTAATGGACCAAAAATATTGTTTGCTTCACACAATGAGAACAGTTTTCCACTGCATTAATTACTGTAAAAAATAATATTTTTGTCTTTAAAATTACACATTTTTCTAAAGTTTTCAGTGCGACGCTATCTGAAACAGCCCAGTATATGTTAACCCTAATTGCTGAGCCTCACAGGTTTCAGAGTAAAATGAATGTTACTAGTTGTTTCACTTTTGTTTCTTATTTCAAGAATTTAATTGAGATTTTTAGAATCATCTTATGTAAATATACAACTAAAATATTTATACAAAACTTTATACCTACAAATTGTGTTGGTCGAAATACCTATGAAATGTAAGGTGGGTAATTTTTGCTATAAAATTTTGTTCTTTCTTCTCAAAGTTCGGCTTTTATTTTAATGTCTGGTCTCCATAGTTACTATATGCAAGTATTCATTAATATTGTGGTTCAACTTTATTGTTGCATTTCTTCAAACTCTGTATTAGTTTCAAGTGTAACTATACTCTTGAATCAATTGTTGTAACGAAGTGTTGTTAGCCAAAAAGAACAAAATGATATAAAAATAAAACTGATAAGTGAGGGGTAGCAATGGGAAAACTCAGATATTCAAAGTTTAGTGATGAAAACGAAATGTTATCATTTAAACCTAATAAAGAAATTGTGCCTAGATACCAAATAAAGGGTTTTTCTCGTGATCACGTGTATGACACAGTATTGTTTGTTTCGGAATTTCGCACAAAGCAACTCGAGGGCTATCTGTGCTAGCCGTCCCTAATTTAGTAGTGTAAGACAAGAGGGAAGGCAGCTAGTCATCACAACCCACCACCAACTCTTGGGCTACTCTTTTACCAACGAAAAGTGGAATTGACCGTAACATTATAACGCCCCCATGGCTGGGAGAGGGAGCATGTTTGGCGCGAACCCGCGACCTTCAGATTACGAAGCACACGCCTTAACGCGCTAGGCCTTGCCAGGCCCATGACAGAGCAACAAGTTACAAATGTGACAAGTTTTTGTCGTCTGTATATTTGTTTTGTCCATACGACTTTAACCTTTTATATACCTTTATTTATATACACTATATGTATGTATTATATGAAATAAAAAATAGAGAGAATCACAAATGTTTTAAGATTATATTAAAGTAAAGAAATAGATGCTACTAAGAAACAAATATTTAAAGTTGAACATTGTAAGCACCTTTGAAACAGTGCTTTTTTGTGTGTAGAGTTTCTTAAAGTTCGATATGATCTTTTGGTCCATGGGCTGTCGTATCCTGAGTAGTCTAAGATTCGGCGATGGGTGGGGATGACTAGCTGGCTTCTTTGTAATTTTACACTTAGGGAAGGCTAGCGCAAATAGTCCTCGTGTGGCTTTATACAAAATTGAGAAATCAAATAAACAAACTCTTGTATATCATTTCAAAATTATGGGCGGCTATGCGTAGAAATTTATGTACGTTGTACACACCAACTTGTCATGTACATGTAGGCCTCTTGTATCCAGGCTTAGATTAAATTATAATTTTAAGCTGTAAATATGCATACTGTACGTTATTATTAATAAAGCGCGAAGGAAGTTGTAATAATGTGATAAAAATGTAATAATAATTAAGAGTTTGTTTGTTTTGAATATCACGTTAAGCTACTCGAGGGCTATGCGTTCGTCGCCCCTACTTTAGCAGTGTAAGAATAGAGGGTAGGCAACTAGTGATCACCACCCACCGCTAACTCTTAGGCTTATCTTTTACCAACGAATAGTGAGATTGACCGTCATCTTATAACGCCCCCACTGCTGAAAGGGTGAGCATGTTTGGTGCAACGGGGATTCAAACCCGCGACCCTCAGATTACGAGTCGAACGCCTTAACCAACCTGACCATGCCAAGTAAGAGTAAGACTTGAGATAATTTGAATTAGGTTGGTTAAGAATCCCAGTGGTAGTGATACTACATTAACAACAATCTGAGTGAATGAATAACATGTATTATCTTTAATACTTACATTTTTCTATTGTTTTTTTATATTAATTTTGTTAGTTTAGTACTTGTAATTAATCCATGAATTATGAAGTTCTTGCTTCATGCTTGAGGTCTAACAAATAGCTTAATATTTAGTATTAAATATTTATACTGACAGAACAATGATGTTTGTCACTTAGAAGTTTTTACAAAGTTAATAACATGTTTATTTTCTTACTATCTTACTAACGTGGCATCCAGATCTTTATTTTTCACCTACCTTTTAACTGTTTCACATACATACCTTCATTCCCTTACTTAATATTTGAGATCCAAATCTCTATCCATACTTTTTAAAGTATTTATTCCTCAAATTTCCATTTTGCATTATCTTTCCCACCACTAGACATCCAGGTCTCTATTTTTCATCATCTTTCTAATCTCTAATCAGAGTGAAATAACTAGTCTTGCCATTCTATATACCTAACACTCAAATCTTTATTCTTCGTTGTGATACCCACCACTTCCCACCGTCATCTCTATTCTTCTTCGTCTTGCTGTTTGAAATTCGTGTCTCTATACTTCATATTTTATAAAAAATCTGGCATCAAGATATCTATTTTTCACCTTCCTTTCAAGTGTTTCACATCTATATCTTTATTCTTCATCATCTTGCTATGTATTTGACATCGTAATCTTTATTTTTACCTTTTTTCTAAGTATTTATTCTTCAGATCTCTATTTTGCATTAATCTTACCTACCGCATGATATACAGGTTTCTATTTTTATCCTTGCAATTTGATATTCATATGTCTATTATTCATATCTTTATAACCATCTGGCTTCCATTTCTTTATTCTTCACCTCTTTTCTAACTATTAATTCTTTAGATCTCCATTTTGCATTAACTTAACGACATCGTCTTGGTATTTGAACGTCACAAATTTACGCTTCATAATTTTATAACTATCTGACATACAACTTTTTAGTTATTTGACATGCAGATCTCTATTCTTCCTAACTATTTGACACTGAAATGTTTATTCTTGTCCTTTTATGTGTTTGATACCCAGATCTCTATTCTTTGTTATGTTACTCAGAACTTTCCATCCACATCTCTATTGTTCTTCGTTTTGCTATATCAAATCAATGTATCTATCATTCATATCTTTATAACTGTCTGGATTCTATATTTTTATTCTTCAATTCTGTTTTAACTGTTTGACATCCATATTTCTATTATTTATTGTCTTGTTAACTATTTGACACACAAATCTCTATTTTAGTCCTTCTTTCTATACAACATCCAAATCCCTATTATTCATTGTATTAAAGACCACAATACTGTATTCTCCATCGTCTTGCTGTTTGAACTTCATATATCTATTCTATATAATTTTTATATATCTGACATACACATCGTTATTCTTAACCAATTTAACAACTGAGACTAAATCTTTTATTCTCAGGTTGGAAAGAAATGGCTTCTTGTTATAAACAAAACATTATCATGCTTGTGTAAAAAAAAACCTCACAAACTAGATATTTAGTTCACTGTTTTATATTTATCCCGACAAGTTGGTAAGTTTCCATGTTTTGTATTGTTTAGAAACAGGTTTGTTTAAATAACGTTATTAACAATATTTAGTCTGACCAAATGTATATTAAAATCTAATAAAACAGAAATACATATGACTCATAGTTCAGCTTTCGCTTATCAACAAATAAACAACTAAATCAATAACTTATAAGAGGGAACGATTATAAACTTTCTCTGATCACTGAACAATGCAGAAACTGTAAATATAATTTATAAAGATATCACAAAGCGACACTCCTAGGAAACGTTTATTTAAATTTTGAATGAATTAATTATACCATCCAATCACGTGTGTGTGTATATATTAACATATACATATTTCTAAGACAGGTTATATGGACTATATTTCATTCCTTATTATTCTAATCGGTTTTACTTCACTTTTGAGCTTTCCCTCCAGTGGATCAGTGGTCTGCAGACTTACAACGCTAAAATCAGGGTTTCGATACCCCTGGTGAGCAGAACACAGATAGTCCATTGTGTAGATTTGGGCTTAATTCAAAACAATAACATCTACTTTTTTGTACTTTCAATCCTCGTTACCTCCTGTGTGCATGTGTTTGTCAGCAATATTTCTTGAAACCCACGGAATGGACTTGGACTATGATCCAATTTAAGAGTGATTAGTTTTGGAAGGTGATGAAAAAAATCCTATATGTTAACATGTTCCACGTCATTTTTATTCTTTCCGTCAGGAAAAATCGGTTTTTGACTAAACTTGGTGGACATATGTAGAACAGTATTCCCAATTGTCTGTTCATAATGATTCGTATTGTTTGATAACGACACATTTTTGCATTTTTTGAGGACCATGTATGATCAATACTGAGTGGTGGAGGTACACTGTCTTTTGTGTGGTGGGAATATACGCTTTATTGAGTGTCTCTCTAGTGTTTCGTTCTGTGATCAATCTGTTGCGGACTTGCGACTTAAACAATTGTTATTATAATCCTGAAAGTATATATCTAAATTTCCGGCCGATAAAGGCCTGGCATGGCCAAGCGCGTAAGGCGTGCGACTCATAATCCGAGGGTCGCGGGTTCGCGCCCGCAACGCGCTAAACATGCTCGCCCTCCTAGCCGTGGGGGCGTATAATGTGACGATCAATCTCACTATTCGTTGGTAAAAGAGAAGCCCAAGAGTTGGCGGTGGGTGGTGATGACTAGCTGCCTTCCCTCTAGTCTTACACTGCTAAATTAGGGACGGCTAGCACAGATAGCTCTCGAGTAGCTTTGTGCGAAATTCGAAAACAAACAAATAAACAAACCGGCCTATAACTTTGAATGACCTTTTTTTTTTTAGTTGTCCAGCCATAATATCCCGAAATATAGACACTCATAACTGCACTGTTTTGAATATGAGAGCCTCGCGCTACCCATGTGCACATATGGAATTTTCATGTAGGTTTCAGATTCCTAAAAGTGTTATTTTTGTGTATTTCTGTAACGAACGTATCTGAGTTGGTAATAAGTATCACAAGGAGGCCTTTTGGGCACAAAAATATCAATGTACCACTTTCATGATTTGAGTCAGACCAGTCAGTTTAGAACTGCTACAATAGTTTCATTTAGAAAATAGTTTAACTTCCAACGACGTGCTCTAAAATAAACAACAATCAAATTATTTTCAGTTGTTTTGCGTAATGATTTATCTAGTGTCAATTGTAAAACAAGGAATATATGTATACATATATGTCCATTCAATTTGCTATCTGTCTCTATGGCAACGAGGACAATTTTAAAACATGTGAGAAATAAAATGTAATTATTTTTTCGCGACTGTTTGCTGATAACATGAACATGTTTTGTGGGTTGTTTATCTGTGACTTCGACATGCCATGTTGGATTGACTGATTTAACTTTTATGTGTTCTAGTGATAATATGTGATAATAATGGAGAAATCTAGTGTTTTAAAATGCAGGCACAATAAACAAGTAGTCTGATCTCTTTTTATTGTCCTTTATATTGTTACTGTATACACTTTGCGGCTTTGTTCAGCTCGTTTCTACCTACGTTGAATCGAACTGTGAACACGGACCGATAGTGCATACATGAGAGAAGTTGCTGAAAAAAGGCCTGGCATGGCCGAGCGCGTTAAGGCGTGCACTCGTAATCCGAGGGTCGCGGGTTCGCGCCCGAGTTGCGCTAAACATGCTCGCCCTCCCAGCCGTGGGGGTGTATAATGTGACGGTCAATCCCACTATTCGTTTGTAAAAGAGTAGCCCAAGAGTTGGCGGTGGGTGGTGATGACTAGCTGCCTTCCCTCTAGTCTTACACTGCTAAATTAGTGACGGCTAGCACAGATAGCCCTCGAGTAGCTTTGTGCGAAATTCCAAAAACAAAAAAAAAGTTGTTGAAAATATACGAGTTAATATTACCCTACGAACTGGAAGAAGCACAAAAGGGGGATGTTAATTATAACTGCAGACAATGGACAATATATAAGTTACTCATCAACCTAACAAGGATTACTATGGAGGATTCTGTAACAAGAGAAATGAAATAGAATTTTTAAAAGGGAAGAAAATAATTACGCTCAACCTGACCGTCAGTAATCAAAAACATAGATCGAATTTCGATGAAGAGAGAAAACACTCGGATACACAGACACAACATTTTACCAATCAGAGAAAACACTCGGATACACAGACACAACACTTTACCAATCAGAAAAAACACTCGAATACACAGACACTACACTTTACCAATCATGTCCGCTACTCATTCGATAGCCACGGTTGCTATACTGTGTAAGTGTAGTTTTGTGGTCGATGATACAGCATAATATTTTAGTGTTGTGACAGCTCCCAAATGAAATGACAGAAAAGTTCAAATAGCATGAAGTTTTTAAACACTTCTTAGTTAAATGACATATTACATGATTTTATTACTTCTATATTAAACATATTCAAAGTTAATTTTTATTTTCTAACTGAGAACTTACGCTCACTTAGGAGAATAAGTAAAGGCAGTCGTGCCGAGTGGTTAAGGCGATGGACTAGAAATCCATTGGGATTTTCTCGCGTAGGTTCGAATCCTACCGACTGCGAAACAGTGACCACTTTTGCCTACATTCTGTTTGTTTATTCTTTTTCGAATGGAAACAATACACAATTTTAAATATGTTAGCAGAGCAGCAATTGAAATAAATATGACACACTTAGTGGCCGAAACATCGCACACTATAAGAATTCCCACGTAAATTTCCAGAACTGCGAAACGATCCAACACCAGTCAGTATTCTTAAAATTATAAGAATCCTTAGAGGTTAGGTCGTAAATAAAGCAACACTTGATCAGTTTACTATATATGAAAAGTTTTCCATGGTGTGTCACAATTACTTTCTCTCTCACATTTCGCTGGACTCGAGAAGAAATTATTGAAATTAGTTGAGAAGAATTTCACTTCACCGAAATAGTGAATGTTGTCAAAACTACTAACAGTGCAAACTATTCCACTTCTCTCAGGATATTCAAACTTACAGTCGGTAGGACTCTACCTACGTGGGAATATCCCAATGGATTTCAAATCCATCGCCTCAACCACTCGGCCACAACTGCCGTCGTCACATTTTCTAGTTTAAGTTTTAAATACTAATCTTACGAAGTATTCCATTTTTAAACATCACGTTGACATTAATGCATTTTCTATCATGTTTTCTGTTGAAACAAAATATAACGTACAACACTTGTGAACGTTCGCTATCCCATCCGTTGTGACGAAGATGTCTTTAAGCATCAGTAGACGATGTGTTGCTTTTGGTAACGTCTGTAACTGCGGGACTTCTATTGATGACAAAGAACGACTCATAAAACTTGGAACGCTGAAAATCAGAACGTAAATGTAAAAATTTTCTTTTTTCTGCAATTCTTCTGTCTTTCTAAAAGTAGTCGTTTTGCAACTAATATCTCAGACTATATATCTTCATACAACAATCGAACGGTAAACAAACTATGATGTGAGAAGTGAAAGTAACAAGCACAACGGTTGATGGACAGGAAGCTGAGATATTCACCAAATTTTTTATATTAATATAAAAAAGGATAAAAAACAAAGAAAATGAGATTTCAAAACGATAAAAAGACATATTCCACTTTCAGTATTTTATAAGCAATATTTCAAAACCTTAAATAAACTATGCAATAAAGATTCATTTATTTGTTGCGCTCGATTATTCGTAAGTTATCTACATTGAACGACATCTTTCTTTCTTTCTAATACTTTTGTGTAACGGATATAGTGGCCTGGCATGGCCGAGCGCGTTAAGGCGTGCACTCGTAATCCGAGGGTCGCGGGTTCGCGCCCGCGTCGCGCTAAACATGCTCACCCTCCCAGCCGTGGGGGTGTATAATGTGACGGTCAATCCCACTATTCGTTGGTAAAAGAGTAGCCCAAGAGTTGGCGGTGGGTGGTGATGACTAGCTGCCTTCCCTCTAGTCTTACACTGCAAAATTAGGGACGGCTAGCACAGATAGCCCTCGAGTAGCTTTGTGCGAAATTCCAAAACAAACAAACAAACAAGACGGATATAGTTCCTTATTTGCTTCGGTTTTATGTGTGAAGAGTATTCGTTTCGTCGATACACTCTCGCCAAACAGTACCGACTGAGTATATTTATTGATCAAGACATGTACTCGATACTTGTGAGTAGGAAAGAAAAAACAGATATAATTTTTAGTTTTAATTTGTTTTCAATTGAAAGAAAATATTATCTATTCTTCTTCAAGTCATTTGTTAGGACATCACAACAAAGATATGCAAATTCCCGCAGTGAATATTCTTGCACGACAAGCTTCAATCGTACGAAAACATCATGTGCTTTCCACAATATCGAGATGCTACGTAGGGTACAGAAGTTTAATAAGTTTTATGATAATAATTCTTCAACCATACTAATTCTTATAGAGTGAAGTGAATTTTGAACGCTGAAGAAGCTCAAAGCTTAATCAATAAATATTAAATTGCGAAGATGAAACCAAAGATAAGATATCGTTTCTAATTATTGAAGCTCTTCAAGAATTTAACACACGAGACGTGTAAACTTGGGTTTGAACTGAGAAATGATCTTCATGTTACGACAACATAAATATTAAAAGAGAGCCCATAGTAAAACCGAACTAGAGCTGTTTTAAAGGCCACTTTTGGCCGATAAAATTATTAAAAATGCTGGGTGTGAAATTGTTTTTCCTGTGTTTATTAAAGGGCTATCTTCGTTTATCATCCATTATTTTGAAGTAACAAGTGAATACGCCTCGTCACTTTTGCCATATCTGAGGCTACATTGATGGAAAAGTGACACTTGAAACGCTTCGATGGCTTAAAGGATGAGTTTGTTCGTTCAAGAGATTCAAAATCTGATATTTAGAAAATCACGACTGTTTCAACACTGTTGGTCTTCGTCTTCACTGTTTTAACACTATTTGTCTGCAGTTTCTCTGGCTGTTTCAACACTGTTGGACTTCAATTTCACTGTCTGTTTTAATAGCACTGATCTTCAGTTTTACTGTCTGTTTCTACATTATTGGTCTTCACTATCACATCTGTTTCAACACTGTTGGTCTTCAGTTTCACTACATGTTTTCACACTTTTGTTTTCATTTAACTTCTCTTTCAACAATATTGGTCTTGAAATTAAATTCACTGTTTTAACACTAATGGTCTTTAATTCCACTGTCTGTTTAAACACTGTTGGTAATCAATTTAGCTGACGTTTTAATACTAATGGACTTAAATTTTACCCTTTGTTTCAACAATACTGATTTTCACTTTCACGGACTTTTCCAAAACTTTTGGTGTTCAATTTCACTGGTGTTTCGTTATCTGTACTCTCTTGCTCTTACCTTTCACCTCTTTTTCAACATCATTGATGTTCAGTTTCACTGACTGTATCAACACTGTTGGTCTTCAATTTCACTGTCTGCTCAAACACTTAGTAGCTTCAGTTTCACTGTCTGTTTTCACACAGGTGGTTCTCACTTCCACTTGTGTTTCAACACAACTTTGTTTCAGTTTCAATGTCTGTTTTCCCGATGTTTTCCTTCACTTTCACTAACTGTTCAACACCGTTGGTCTTGAATTTCACTGTATGTTTCAGTACTATTGGTGTTAACTGTTTTCACACTGTACGACTACACTTTTACTGTCTGTTTCAACAATATTGGTCTTCACTTTTACGGACTCTTTCAGCACTGTCTTTTTATACAGTTTATTCTCCACTTTAGCTTGTCATTCAACTCTGTCGTTCGTAAATTCAACTGACTGTTTTCACAATTTTGGTCTTCAATTTCACAGTCTGTTTGAACACTATAGTTCTTCTGTTTCACAGTGTGTTTCAATAATAATGGTCATCAATTTCACTCTGTTTCAACAGTGAAGTCTGAAGTTGAAGTTTGTTTCAACAGTGTTTATTTTCACTTTCACAATAATTTAACAATACTGGGCTTCCATTTCACGGTATGTGTCAACAGTGTTTTTCTTCACTTGCACTGCATATTTCAACAGAGTACGTCTTCAGTTTTACTGACTTTATCAACACTATTGATCTTCAGTTGCACTGACGGTTTGCATAGTGTTCCTTTTCACTATGTTTCAACAGTGTTGGTCTTCACTTTCAATGACTGTTTTGGTAGTTTCAGCCTTCAATTTCACGATCTTGATAAAACTGTTGGTGTTCACTTTCAATGACTGTCTCAACAGTCAACGTCTGAAGTTTACTAACTTTATCAACATCTTGGTCTTCGGTTTTACTGACGTTTTGCACAGCGTTGTTCAATCTCACTATGTTTCAACAGTGTTGGTCTTCACTTTCAATGGCTGTTTCAGTAACGTCGGTCATCTATTTCATGGTCCGTTTCAAAACTGCTCCTCACTTTCACTCCACATTCAACTGTAAATATCTTCAATTTCACGGACAGCTTCAGCAGTGCTGATTTTCAGTTGTTTCAATATCTGTTTTTGAACTATGTTAGTCTTGACTGTGTGTTACAACAGTGTCTCTCATAACACAACTAGTTTTCACTTTGTATTACTCTTTCAATAGAGTGAGTCATCAAGTTCATGGTGTTGATTTTAAATATCACTGAATATCTCACCAGTTTAAGTCTTCAATTTCACTGTCTGTTTTCACACTGTTGGTGTCTGACATCACTGTATGTTTTAACACTATTGATCTGAAGTTTCACTGACTGTTTCAACACTGTTGATCGTCAAATTTACTGTTCGCTTGTACACTGTTGGTCTTCAATTTCATTGGCTGTTTCAACACTTTTGGTCATTAAGTATATTGTCTCTTTCAACACCATTGGCCTTCACTTTCACTGACTGTCCCAACACTGTTGGTCTTAAACTTCACTGTTTTAACAACATTTGTTTGCAGTTTCACTGGCTGTTTAAACACTGTTGATATTCTATTTCACTGTCTCTTTTAAGGGTACCGGTCTTCAGTTTTAACATCTGTTCTTACACTGTTGGTCTTCACTGTCACATCTATTTCATCACTGTTGGTCTTCAGTTTCACTGACTCTTTAACACTATTCGTCTTCAGTTTAACTGACTTTCTCAACACTGTTTGTCTTCAATTTCAATGTCTGTTTTAACACTTGCTGTTTAGTTTCACTGTCTGTTTATACAGTTTTGGTCCTCACTTTAGCTTCTCATTCAACTCTGTTGTTCTTGAATTCAACTGACTGTTTTCACAATTTTGGTCTTCCCTTTCATTGTCTGTTTGAACACTATTGTTCTTTTGTTTCACAGTGTGTTTCAATAATAATGGTATTCTATTTCACTCTGATTCAACAGTGTAATCTTTATTTTTAATTTTTTCAACAGTGTTGATTTTCTATTTCACTATAATTTAACAATACTGGGCTTACATTTCACGGTATGTGTGAACAGTGTTTTTTCTTCACTTGCACTGCATGTTTCAACAGAGTACGTCTTCAGTTTTACTGACTTTATCAACACTATTGGTCTTCAGTTTCACTGACGGTTTGCACAGTGTTCCTTTTCACTGTATTTCAACACTGTCGGTCTTCGCTTTCAATAATTGTTTCAGTGGTGTCAGTCATCAACTTCACGGTCTTGTTTAAAACTGTTGGTGTTCACTTTCAATGACTGTCTCAACAGTCAACGTCTGAAATTTTACTAACTTTATCAACACCATGGTCTTCGGTTTCACTGACGGTTCGCACAGCGTTGTTCAACCTCACTATGTTTCAACAGTGTTGATCTTCACTTTCAATGGCTGGTCTGGTTCAAAACTGTTAGTGTTCACTTTCAATGACTGTCTCAACAGAGTACGTCTTCAGTTTTACTTACTGTTTTACTCCGTTACACGGAGTGTATCTTCACTTTCATTTACTGTTTCATCATTGCTAACCTTCATTTTAACTGATTGTTTTCACATTATTAGTGATCAGTTTAACTGCCCGTTCAACACCGTGGATCTTCATTTTCATTAACTGTTTTTACACTGTTGTTCTTCACTTTCATTAACTGTTTTTACACTATTGTTCTTCACTTTCATTAACTTCTTTTACACTGTTGTTCATCAATTTCACTGTGTGTTGCAACACTAATGGTGGTATGTTTTTCTGTCTGTGTCAACGCAATTGGTTTTAAGTTTCAATTTTTATTTCAACACTATCGGTATTCACTTTAATTGACTATTTCACACGGTTAGTCTTTACTTTCACTTTCAACAGTGTTGTTCTTCAGTTTCAGTGACTGTTTTCACATTGTTGGTCTTCACTTTTACTGACTCTTTTAACACTCTTGGTCTTTGGTTTCACTGAAAGTTTTTTATTATTGTTTCAGTCTGCTGCTGCGACTTCTCGTTGTTGAAAATCATGTTTGTAGTGTTCTGGTGACACTTCTGTTTACTGATAACTCATGTTTCTTTTTCTCGGGTGGGATTTGTCGTTAATAAAAACTCATATTGGTTATCTTATACTGATATTTCTTGTTGCCCATAACTCATGTTTGTAGTGTTGTGGTGACACTTTTGATTACTATAAAATTATGTTCATCGTGTTCTGGTGAGAGATCTCGTTGCTGATAACTCATCTTGTCTTACTCTGGTAAGATTTCTGCTGACTGATAACCCATGGTTGTAGTTTTCTGGTGGGACTTCTGGCCACTTAAAAGTAATGTTTGTAGTTCTCTTGTGGGGCTTCTGGTAACTGAAACTCATACTTGTTGTGTTCTGGTGAGACAAAAGGTTAGGAGGTACACAGTGAAGGGTCAGAAATAGGATAACTGTGTGCTGAGCAGTTCATCTGAACTCAATTGGTCACTTTTGCAAACATGTCCCAAATATTTCAAAGTTTCTAAATCTGGATAATACAAGTGAGAATAACTATAAGTTAGAATAAAACTATAAATAACGTAAGTGTGTTAAAGAGATTTTAGTTTACTCTGTTTGATGTTCCCTTTTTGTATAGAAAGTGTTCTGCTAAGAGCCACTCAACAATAACATACCGTTACGTCACATTTTGATATGTGAATGAAACAGTTATTAATTTACAACAAATTAGTGTAGAATATCCTGTTTGTTATCAACATTATTCATACCGGTTCTACTGTTATTTAAATAGTTAATGTGAACTTACTTTCATCCGTAGCTTTCCACAATCAACACGAGAAGTGACCGTCATATATAGGAGGCAGATGAACGGATGGAGTGACACTACGGTTCACAATGTAAAACAAGTAGCACGTGATGTCCGATCACATTCAAATATTGTCTGCATCCACTTTCAAAGTCGGTCTTCTTTGTTGTTATGTAGATCCATTCTGTAATATCATACATGAGTAAAATAAAAAAATTGTTGTCAGTAAACCACTGAGAAAATTGTACGAAACACAAGACATGAGTAGTTATTATGTGTAGAAATGATAATTAGTTAACAACTACAATCATAGGATTTGGGATTTGGAGTTAGAAATCAATAGGAAGATTGTCCACTGGAGAAACTCGTCAGAGTTTACATTCAAACAAACATGAAAGTCTGGATTGGTTTTAATTCTTGACATACACTGAATGAATAATTCATAATTATAAAGTCTAAAGTATTTATGATTAAAACTGTTAGTATACATTTATAATTATGTTTTACTTAAAGTTTAAAATTTGAAAGGTGGTTTGTGCAGCCAACATCTGAAAGGTGCTCCCAAATCGGGGTAGGATAAAAAAAAGCAGTAAGATAGATTAAAAAACAAAAAGCACACAGCAATAAGGTGATAGATAATTGTTTTTTTATAACTCATAAATTATGTCATAGATCCACATTAGTTTAACACCTTATCATACACATGGGACTTTTCCTAACTAACAACATCCAAATTTATCTTTGTTTATGGCTTGTCCACACTTCACGAGTGTGTGGGTTTCTGGGTTGGCTTCTCCACACTTCACGAGTACGTGTGTTTCTGGGTTGGCTTGTCCATACTTCTCGAGTGTGTATGTTTCTGGGTTGGCTTGTCCACACTTCACGAGTGTTTCTGTTTCTGGGTTGGCTTCTCCATACTTTACGAGTGTGTATGTTTCTGGATTAGCTTGTCCACACTTCACGAGTGTTTGTGTTTCTGGGTTGGCTTCTCCATACTTCGCGAGTGTGTATGTTTCAGGGTTGGCTTGTCCACGCTTCACGAGTGTATATGTTTCTGGGTTGGCTTGTCCACACTTCACGAGTGTTTCTGTTTCTGGGTTGGCTTGTTAATACTTCACGAGTACGTGTGTTTCTGGGTTATCTTGTCCATACTTCTCGAGTGTGTATGTTTCTGGGTTGGCTTGTCCACACTTCACGAGTGTTTGTGTTTCTGGGTTGGCTTCTCCATACTTCACGAGTGTGTATGTTTCTGGATTGGCTTGTCCACACTTCACGAGTGTTTGTGTTTCTGGGTTGGCTTCTCCATACTTCGCGAGTGTGTATGTTTCTGGGTTGGCTTGTCCACGCTTCACGAGTGTGTATGTTTCTGGGTTTGCTTCTCCATACTTCACGAGTGTGTATGTTTCTAAGTTGGCTTGTCCACACTTCACGAGTGTTTATGTTTCTGGGTTGGCTTGTCCATACTTCACGAGTACGTGTGTTTCTGGGTTGGCTTGTCCATACTTCACGAGTACATGTGTTTCTGGGTTGGCTTGTCCACACTTCACGAGTGTTTATGTTTCTGGGTTGGCTTGTCCATACTTCACGAGTACGTGTGTTTCTGGGTTGGCTTGTCCATACTTCACGAGTACATGTGTTTCTGGGTTGGCTTGTCTATACTTCACGAGTGTGTATGTCTCTGGGTTGGCTTGTCCACACTTCACGAGTGTTTTTGTTTCTGTGTTGGCTTGTCCATACTTCACGCGAAACGAAAAATTACCACCGGGCGGTCACGAGTGAAGACAGTAAAGTTGTTATACTAAAAAACTGAACGCCACTATGCTATGAATCTGAAAAATGGAGCAATAAAGTTAAAAAAGTCTACTTTGAAATTTCCTTTCTTTCAGAATGCAGTCTTTGATACATCATTTCAAAGTTTCTCCATTTTAGTGAACGAAACCAAACTTTGATAAATTCGTTAGATTATCAGATTTCCCTAAAAAGACTCTTGGCTTGTTTGAATTTGGCTAAATGCTACACGAGTGCTATCTGCTATAGCCGTCAGTAATTTAGCAGTGAAAGAAAAGAGGAAAGGTACCTAGTGATCACCAACCACTGTTTTACAAAGGAACTGTTGGATTGATTGTAACAATTTCCGCCCAGTCACGTGTCAGAAAGGAAAGCATGTTTGGTGGAGTTAAAGTTGGATCATGCACTTCGAATAAAACGTCAACAGAACATAAATTTTACTGAAAAAGTTCAAAGTGTTCTGTACTAACCTTAGAATCATTGATACCAGTGTTGATTTCAGCATTCATTCCTTGTTTCATCCTGGCGACCAGATTGTTAACCTATGTAATTATAACACAAATAATCAGTGTAAATCAGTGATAGCTAAAGGTCTTGAGTTCTCTCTTCCACCACGTAAACTCTATGTACCTTACATAGTTTACACTTTTAAATCACAATACAGACACCTAAAGGACCTTCTTTTGAAAGCAAAGTAACTCTGTCCAATCAGTAATTTTTTCATGACGAAAATAATGAATTCTGCCTTTTCTACTTCTAATGATTTTATCACTAGTGTTCGTCCTTAGCATTTAAGCCCTGAATAAATCTTTTAAAAGAACTATCATTAAATAAAAATATTTATGTTACATCTTCCGACAGTAACAATGTTATTCTCAACTAAAATAATTACCTGATCAAAATGGTCGTTATTCTTGACAACTCTACCACATTTAAATTCCTTATCAAAGCCTATTCATTATCATCCAACGTGAGGAAATATTCCAAAGATACCTGATGGAACTTAGAAAGAAAAATATCGTAGACATTTCACTGATGATAATTACGATACGTACGACAAACCTTCGTTAATGAAAGAATAGAATTTTAAAGTTCTGGCCCCCCAGTGGTTCAGCGGTATGTCTGCGGATGTACACGTTGAAATCCGGGTTTCGATACCCGTGGTGGGCAGAGCACAGTTAGCCCATTGTGCAGCTTTGTGCTTAATTCTAAACAACAACAAAAAAAAATTAAAGTTGTGACCTCATAACAAAAACCAGACTTTCACAAGGACTAAATCTGCTTATATATTTATTGATGTAATTTATAAACATAATTTTATGGAAAGTTACACAACTCTTAATTTATAAATAAACGATAACACACTTAATGGACGAAAAATATTGTTTGCTTCACACAATGAGAACAGTTTTCCACTGCATTAATTACTGTAAAAAATAATATTTTTGTCTTTAAAATTACACATTTTTCTAAAGTTTTCAGTACCACGCTATCTGAAACAGTCTTTAAATTTACACATTTTTCTAAAGTTCTCAGTGCGACACTATCTGAAACAGCCCAGTATATGTTAAAGCCTAAATGCTGAGCCTCACAGGTTGCAGAGTAAAATGAATATTACTAGTTGTTTGACTTTTGTTTCTTATTTCAAGTATTTAATTGAGATTTTTAGAATCATCTTATGTGAATATACAACTAAAATATTTGTACAAAACTTTATACTTACAAATTGTGCTGGTCGAAATACCTATGAAATGTAAGGTGGGTAATTTTTGCTATAAAATTTTGTTCTTTCTTCTCAAAGTTCGGCTTTTATTTTAATGTCTGGTCTCCATAGTTACTATATGCAAATATTCATTAATATTGTGGTTCAACTTTATTGTTGCCTTTCTTCACAGTTTGTATTAGTTTCAAGTGTAACTTTTCTCTTGAATCAATTGTTGTAACGGAGTGATGTTAGCCAAATAGAACGAAATGATATAAAAATAAAACTGATAAGTGAGGGGTAGCAATGGGAGAACTCAGATATTCAAAGTTTAGAGATGAAAACGAAATGTTATCATTTAAATCTAACAAAGAAATTGTGCCTAGATACCAAATAAAGGGTTTTTCTCGTGATCACGTGTATGACAGAGCATTGTTTGTTTCGGAATGTCGCACAAAGCAACTCGAGGGATATCTGTGCTAGTCGTCCCTAATTTAGTAGTGTAAGACTAGAGGGAAGGCAGCTAGTCATCACAACCCACCACCAACTCTTGGGCTACTCTTTTACCAACGAAAAGTGGAATTGACCGTCACATTATAACGCCCCCACGGCTGGGAGAGGGAGCATGTTTGGCGCGAACCCGCGACCTTCAGATTACGAAGCACACGCCTTAACGCGCTAGGCCTTGCCAGGTACATGACAGAGGAACAACTTACAAATGTGACAAGTTTTTGTCGTCTGTATATTTATTTTGTCCATACGACTTTAATCTTTTATATACATTTATTTATACACACTATATGTATGTATTATATGAAATAAAAAATAGAGAGAACAACAAATGTTTTAAGATTATATTAAAGTAAACAAATAGATGCTACTAAGAAAAAAATATTTAAAGTTGAACATTGTAAGCACCTTTGAAACATTGCTTTTTTTGTGTGTAGAGTTTCTTAAAGTTCGATATGATCTTTTGGTCCATGGGCTGTCGTATCCTGAGTAGTCCAAGATTCGGCGGTGGGTGGTGATGACTAGCTGCCTTCCCTCTAGTCTTACACTGCTAAATTAGGGACGGCTAGCACAGATAGCCCTCGAGTAGTTTTGTGCGAAATTCCAAAACAAACAAACAAACAAATCCGGCCGATAAAAGGCCTATAGCTTTGAATAACCTTTTTTTTTTTTAGTTGTCCAGCCATAATATCCCGAAATACAGACACTTATAACTGCACTGTTTTGAATATGAGAGCCTCGCGCTACCCATGTGCACATATGAAATTTTCATGTAGGTTTAAATTGCTAAAAGTGTTAGTTTTGTGTATTTCTGTAACGAACATATCTGAGTTGGTAATAAGTATCACAAGGAGGCCTTTTGGGCACAAAAATATCAATGTACCACTTTCATGATTTGAGTCAGACCAGTCAGTTTAGAACTGCTACAATAGTTTCATTTAGAAAATAGTTTAACTTTCAACGACGTGCTCTAAAATAAACAACAATCAAATTGTTTTCAGTTGTTTTCGTAATGATTTATCTAGTGTCAATTGTAAAACAAGGAATATATGTATACATATATATCCATTCAATTTGCTATCTGTCTCTATGGCAACGAGGACAATTTTCAAACATGTGAGAAATAAAATGTAATTATTTTCTGGCGACTGTTTGCTGATAACATGAACATGTTTTGTGGGTTGTTTATCTGTGACTTCGACATGCCATGTTGGATTCACTGATTTAACTTTTATGTGTTCTAGTGATAATATGTGTCAATAATGGAGAAATCTCGTGTTTTAGAATTCAGGCACAATAAACAAGTAGTCTGATCTCTTTTTATTGTCCTTTATATTGTTACTGTATACACTTTGCTGCTTTGTTCAGCTCGTTTTGTTACAGGAAGGAAGTTATGTAAACTTGTAAAAAACAAAACAACTCCCGTTACTGCTAAAGCGCACTCTGGATTTTGGAAATGTGACTAACAGTGAAATTCCTCTGATGTTTCAGTTAGGAGTCGCCCAAGAGTTGGTAGTGGGTGCTGTTGACTAGCTACGGTCCTTGTTATTCAAAATAAGAAACGGCTAGCGTTCTTCGACTGTGTTAATCAAAAATTGGGGTTTAGAAAACAAAATGTTAAAATATGTTTACGAAACTTATGTGAACCTATGATACTAAAGTAAGGAAATTAACTATCAGAGGGAGAATAAAAATGTCCATTTTTTATATTGGTTAGGGGAAGAAGGTTCCGCCTGTTTTTTTGTCGTCTGTTGTGAGCTGTAAATTATTGAGGTGCTTCTTACATATGCATGTTGGAGTTTTAAAATTCCGTACGAAACACTCCTAGTGCGGTTAGAAATAGTTATTGTACACAGTTTTTATTCCATTCTCAGCCTAAAGATAAAATTATATTGAAGTAAAAATATATATTTTATTAAAATAAAGTACAGAACAACGTTTCTTCCTCTTCAGATCATCTTCATGTTAACAAAAAGAGTTTCTACCTTTGTTGAATCGAACTGTGAACACGGACCGATAGTGCGATCATACAGGAGAGAAGTTGTTGAAAATATACGAGTTAATATTACCCTACGAACTGGAAGAAGCATAAAAGGGGGATGTTAATTATAACTGCAGACAATGGACAACATATAAGTTACTCATCAACGTAACAAGGATTACTATCGAGGATTCTGTAACAAGAGAAATGAAATAGAATTTTTGAAAGGGGAGAAAATAATTACGCTCAACCTGACCGTCAGTAATCAAAAACATAGATCGAAATTCGATGAAGAGAGAAAACACCCGGATACACAGACACAACACTTTACCAATCAGAGAGAACACTCGGATACACAGACACAACACTTTACCAATCTTGTCCGCTACTCATTCGATAGCCACGGTTGCTATACTGTGTAATTTTAGTTTTGTGGTCGATGATAGAGCATAATATTTTAGTGTTGTGACAGCTCCCAAATGAAATGACAGAAAAGTTCAAATAGCATGAAGTTTTCATACACTTCTTAGTTAAATGACATATTACATGATTTTATTACTTCTATATTAAACATATTCAAATTTAGTTTTTATTTTCCAAGTGAGAATTTATGCTCAATTAGGAGAATAAACAATGGCAGTGACCGAGTGGTTAAAGCGATGGACTAGTATTCATTGGGTTTTTCCCGCGTAGGTTCGAATCCATCCGACTGCGAAATAGTTACTACTTTTGCCTACACTCTGTTTGTTTATTTTTTTTCGAATGGAAACAATCGACACTTTTGAATGTGTTAGCAGAGCAGCAATTAAACTAAAAATGACACACTTTGTGGCCAAAACATCGCACAATATAAGAATTCCCACGTATATTTCCAGAACTACGAAACGATCCAACACCAGTCGGTATTCTTTAAATTATAAGAATCATTAGAGGTCAGGTCGTAAATAAAGCAACACTTGATCAGTTTACTATACATGAAAAGTTTTCCATGGTATGTCACAATTACTTTCTCTCTCACATTTCGCTGGACTCGAGAAGAAATTATTGAAATTAGTTGAGAAGAATTTCACTTCACCGAAATAGTGAATGTTGTCAAAACTACTAACAGTGCAAACTATTCCACTTCTCTCAGGATATTCAAACTTACAGTCGGTAGGACTCTACCTACGTGGGAATATCCCAATGGATTTCAAATCCATCGCCTCAACCACTCGGCCACAACTGCCGTCGTCACATTTTCTAGTTTAAGTTTTAAATACTAATCTTACGAAGTATTCCATTTTTAAACATCACGTTGACATTAATGCATTTTCTATCATGTTTTCTGTTGAAACAAAATATAACGTACAACACTTATGAACGTTCGCTATCCCATCCGTTGTGACGAAGATGTCTTTAAGCATCAGTAGACGATGTGTTGCTTTTGGTAACGTCTGTAACTGCGGAACTTCTATTGATGACAAAGAACGACTCATAAAACTTGGAACGCTGAAAATCAGAACGTAACTGTAAAAATTATCTTTTTTCTGCAATTCTTCTGTCTTTCTAAAAGTAGTCGTTTTGCAACTAATATCTCAGACTATATATCTTCATACAACAATCGAACGGTAAACAAACTATGATGTGAGAAGTGAAAGTAACAAGCACAACGGTTGTTGGACAGGAAGCTGAGATATACACCAAATTTTTTATATTAATATAAAAAAGGATAAAAAATAAAGAAAATGAGATTTCAAAACGATAAAAAGACATATTCCACTTTCAGTATTTTATAAGCAATATTTCAAAACCTTAAATAAACTATGCAATAAAGATTCATTTATTTGTTGCGCTCGATTATTCGTAAGTTATCTACATTGAACGACATCTTTCTTTCTTTCTAATACTTTTGTGTGACGGATATAGTTCCTTATTTGCTTCGGTTTTATGTGTGAAGAGTATTCGTTTCGTCGATACACTCTCGCCAAACAGTACCGACTGAGTATATTCATTGATCAAGACATGTACTCGATACTTGTGAGTAGGAAAGAAAAAACAGATATAATTTTTAGTTTTAATTTGTTTTCAATTGAAAAAAAAAATTATCTATTCTTCTTCAAGTCATTGGTTAGGACATCACAACAAAGATATGCAAATTCCCGCAGTAAATATTCTTGCACGACAAGCTTCAATCGTACGAAAACATCATGTGCTTTCCACAATATCGAGATGCTACGTAGGGTACAGAAGTTTAATAAGTTTTATGATAATAATTCTTCAACCATACTAATTCTTATAGAGTGAAGTGAATTTTGAACGCTGAAGAAGCTCAAAGCTTAATCAATAAATATTAAATTGCGAAGATGAAACCAAAGATAAGATATCGTTTCTAATTATTGAAGCTCTTCAAGAATTTAACACACGAGACGTGTAAACTTGGGTTTGAACTGAGAAATGATCTTCATGTTACGACAACATAAATATTAAAAGAGAGCCCATAGTAAAACCGAACTAGAGCTGTTTTAAAGGCCACTTTTGGCCGATAAAATTATTAAAAATGCTGGGTGTGAAATTGTTTTTCCTGTGTTTATTAAAGGGCTATCTTCGTTTATCATCCATTATTTTGAAGTAACAAGTGAATACGCCTCGTCACTTTTGCCATATCTGAGGCTACATTGATGGAAAAGTGACACTTGAAACGCTTCGATGGCTTAAAGGATGAGTTTGTTCGTTCAAGAGATTCAAAATCTGATATTTAGAAAATCACGACTGTTTCAACACTGTTGGTCTTCGTCTTCACTGTTTTAACACTATTTGTCTGCAGTTTCTCTGGCTGTTTCAACACTGTTGGTCTGCAATTTCACTGTCTGTTTTAATAGCACTGATCTTCAGTTTTACTGTCTGTTTCTACATTATTGGTCTTCACTATCACATCTGTTTCAACACTGTTGGTCTTCAGTTTCACTACATGTTTTCACACTTTTGTTTTCATTTAACTTCTCTTTCAACAATATTGGTCTTGAAATTAAATTCACTGTTTTAACACTAATGGTCTTTAATTCCACTGTCTGTTTAAACACTGTTGGTAATCAATTTAGCTGACGTTTTAATACTAATGGACTTAAATTTTACCCTTTGTTTTAACAATACTGATTTTCACTTTCACGGACTTTTCCAAAACTTTTGGTGTTGAATTTCACTGGTGTTTCGTTATCTGTACTCTCTTGCTCTTACCTTTCACCTCTTTTTCAACATCATTGATGTTCAGTTTCACTGACTGTATCAACACTGTTGGTCTTCAATTTCACTGTCTGCTCAAACACTTAGTAGCTTCAGTTTCACTGTCTGTTTTCACACAGGTGGTTCTCACTTCCACTTGTGTTTCAACACAACTTTGTTTCAGTTTCAATGTCTGTTTTCCCGATGTTTTCCTTCACTTTCACTAACTGTTCAACACCGTTGGTCTTGAATTTCACTGTATGTTTCAGTACTATTGGTGTTCACTGTTTTCACACTGTACGACTACACTTTTACTGTCTGTTTTAACAATATTGGTCTTCACTTTTACGGACTCTTTCAGCACTGTTGGTGTTTAATTTGAAATTTTTAATACTACTGGTTTTTAGTTTTACTGTCAGTCTGCACACTCTTGGTCTTCACTTTCACTACTGTTTAAACTCAATTGGTGTTCAGTTTCACTGACTGTTTTCACACTATCGGTCTTCACTTTCACGTCTGTTTCAACATTATTGGTCTTCAATTCCACTAATTGTATCTACACCAATGATATTCACTGTCACTGACTGTTCCAACACTGTTGGTCTTCAACTTCACTCTGTCTTTGAACACTATTTGTCTTCAGTTTCACTGTCTGTTGTCACACCGTTGGTTTTCTCTTTTACTTTTATTTCAACACTACTGATTTTAACTTCTTACAGTTGTAACTCTGTTGGCCTTCAATTTTACTGTGTTTTAACACTGTTTTCTTCCATTTCATTGTCTCTTTTAACCCCGTTTTTGTTCAGTGTCAATGTCTGTTTCAACACTGATGGCATTCACATCAATTCTATTTTCACACTATTCCTGTTCACTTCCACTGACTGTTTTCACATTGTTGATGAACACTTTCCCTGAGTGTGTCAGTATTGTTGGTCTTTAAATTCACATTCTGTTTCAACTCAACTAGTCATCTGTTTTTACACGGTGTTTCAACATTACTGGTATTAAATTTAACTGACGGTTTTAAAATTATTGGTCTGCAGTTTCAATGACTGTTTCAACAGTGTTGGTCTTTAATTTCACTGTCTCCATCATCACTTTTGATGTTTACTTTAACTGACTGTTTTTTCACTGTTGGTCTTCTCTTTCAACATTACTGGTCCCCAGTATCAATCACTGTTGGTTTTCACTTTCACTTGATGTTTCAATACTTGTTTCTCCATTTCACTGTCAGTTTCAATACTAAGTGTTTTCAAGTTCATTCTCTGTTTCAAAAGTGTATTCTTCACTGTCGATCTGTTTCAACAGTGTTGATCTTCATTTTCACTATAGTTTTACACTGCTGGTGTTCAATTCATATCACTGTTTCAATGGTGTTGGTTTTCAGTTTCACTGTCTGTTTAAACAGCGTTTTCAACTTCACGGTGTTTTCAAACAGTTGTTCTTCACTTGCCATGAGTGTTTAAAGTGTGAAGATCTTCAATTTCACTGTCTGCATGAATACTATTGGTTTACGGTTTCACTTACTTTTCTACAGTGTTTATCTTCACTTTACCATTCTAACATTACTGATCTCCAATTTCCTTGAGTTTTTGAAAAGAATTGGTCGGCAGTTTCACAGATTTGCTAATTTTAGTTTTCACTTTAATTTCATTTCAAGACTATTGGTGTTAACATCCACTAACTGTTTTCACACCGTTGGTTTTCAGTTTCATTGGCTGTTTCAACCCTGTTGCTGATCATGTTTAATGTCTGTTTTAACACTGTTGGTTTTCACCTTCACTGACTGTTTTAATAGCACTGGTCTTCAGTTTACTGTTTGCTTGTGCACTTTTGGTCTTCACTTTCACTGGCTGTTTCACCACTGTTGGTAATCAAATATATTGTCTGTTTCAATATTATTGGCCCTCACTTTCACTGACTGTCTCAACAATTTTGGTTTTAAACTTCACTGTTTTAACAATATTTTTTGTTCAATCTCACTATGTATCAACAATGTTGGTCTTTACTTTCAATGGTTGTTTCAGTAGTGTCGGTCACCAACTTCACGTTCTGGTTCAAAACTGTTGGTGTTCACTTTCAATGACTGTCTCAACAGTCAACGTCTTCGGTTTTACTAACTTTCTCAACACCTTGATCTTGGGTTTCACTAACGGTGTGCAGTGTTGTTAAATCTCATGATGTTTCAATGGTGTTGGTCTTCACTTTCTATGGGTGTTTCAGAAGTGTGTCGGTCATCAATTTCATGGTGTGTTTCAAACTTGTTCTTCACTTTCACTCCACTTTTAACGTTGAAGATCTTCAATTTCACGGTCAGCTTCAACAGTATTGATTTTAGTTGTTTCAATATCTGTTTTTGAACAATGTTAGTCGTTAACTTGACTGTGTATTTCAACAGTGTCTCTCATAACACAACTGGATTTCACTTTGATTTACTCTTTCAATACAGTGAGTCATCAATTTCACACAGTTGACCTTGAATATAACTGAATATCGTACCAGTTTAAGTCTTCAATTTCACTGTCTGTTTTCACACTGTTGGTCTTTGACATCACTGTATGTTTTAACACTATTGGTCTGCAGTTTCACTGGCTGTTTCAACACTGTTGACATTTTATTTCACTGTCTCATTTAATAGTACTGGTCTTCAGTTTTACCATCTGTTCTTACACTGTTGGTCTTCACTGTCACGTCTGTTTCATCCTGGTTGGTCTTTAGTTTCACTGACTCTTTAACACTATTCGTATTCAGTTTCACTGACTCTCTCAACACTGTTGATCTTCAATTTCAATGTCTGTTTCAACACTTGCTGTTCAGTGTCACTGTCTGTTTGTACAGGTTTAGTCTCAACTTTAGCTTGTCATTCAACTCTGTCGTTCGTAAATTCAACTGACTGTTTTCACAATTTTCGTCTTCAATTTCACAACACCGAAGTCTGAATTTTAAGATTTTTTCAACAGTGTTGATTTTCATTTTCACAATAATTTAACAATACTGGGCTTCCATTTCATGGTATGTGTCAATAGTGTTTTTCTTCACTTGCACTGCATGTTTCAACAGAGTACGTCTTCAGTTTTACTGACATTAGCAAAACTATTGGTCTTCAGTTTCACTGACGGTTTGCATAGTGTTCCTTTTCACTATTTTTAAACAGTGTTGATCTTCACTTTCAATGACTGTTTTGGTAGTTTCAGCCTTCAATTTCACGATTTTGTTAAAACTGTTGGTGTTCACTTTCAATGACTTTCTCAACAGTCAACGTCTGAAGTTTTCTAACTTTATCAACACCTTGGTATTCCGTTTTACTGACGGTTTGCACAGTGTTGTTCAATCTCACTATGTTTCAACAGTGTTGGTCTTCACTTTCAATGGCTGCTTCAGTAACGTCGGTCATCTATTTCATGGACCGTTTCAAAACTGTTCTTCACTTTCACTCCACTTTCAACTGTAAATATCTTCAATTTCACGGACAGCTTCAGCAGTGCTGATTTTCAGTTGTTTCAATATCTGTTTTTGAACAATATTTGTCTTGACTGTGTGTTACAACAGTGTCTCTTATAACACAACTAGTTTTCACCTTCGATTACTCTTTCAATGGAGTGAGTCATTAAGTTCATGGTGTTGATTTTAAATATCACTGAATATCTCACCAGTTTAAGTCTTCAATTTCACTGTCTGTTTTCACACTGTTGGTCTCTGACATCACTGTATGTTTTCACACTATTGATCTGAAGTTTCACTGGCTGTTTCAACACTGTTGATCGTCAAGTTTACTGTTTGCTTGTACACTGTTGGTCTTCAATTTCATTGGCTGTTTCAACACTTTTGGTCATTAAGTATATTGTCTCTTTCAACACCATTGGTCTTCACTTTCACTGACTGTCCCAACACTGTTGGTCTTAAACTTCACTGTTTTAACAATATTTGTTTGCAGTTTCACTGGCTGTTCAAACACTGTTGATATTCTATTTCACTGTCTCTTTTAAGGGTACCGGTCTTCAGTTTTAACATCTGTTCTTACACTGTTGGTCTTCACTGTCACATCTATTTCATCACTGTTGGTCTTCAGTTTCACTGACTCTTTAACACTATTCGTCTTCAGTTTAACTGACTGTCTCAACACTGTTTGTCTTCAATTTCAATGTCTGTTTTAACACTTGCTGTTTAGTTTCACTGTCTCTTTATACAGTTTTATAAGTCTGAAATTTTAATAACTTTATCAACACCATGGTCTTCAGTTTCATTGACGATTTGGACAGCATTGTTCAATCTCACTATGTTTCAACAGTGTTGGTCTTCACTTTCAATCGCTGGTCTGGTTAAAAACTGTTAGTGTTCACTTTCAATGACTGTCTCAACAGAGTACGTCTTCAGTTTTACTTACTGTTTTACTCCGTTTCACAGGAGTGTATCTTCACTTTCATTTAATGTTTCATCATTGCTAACCTTCATTTTAACTCATTGTTTTCACATTATTAGTGTTCAGATTCACTGCTCGTTCAACACCGTGGATCTTCATTTTCACTAACTGTTTTTACACTGTTGTTCTTCACTTTCATTAACTGTTTTCACACTGTTAGTCTTCACTTTCACTTTCAACAGTTTTGTTCTTCAGTTTCAGTGACTGTTTTCACAATGTTGGTCTTCACTTTTACTGACTCTTTTAACACTCTTGGTCTTCAATTTCACTGAAAGTTTTAATATTGTTTCACTCTGCTGCTGAGACTTCTCGTTGTTGAAAACTCATGTTTGTAATGTTCTGGTGAGACTTCTGGTTACTGATAACTCATGTTTCTTTTTCTCGGGTGGGACTTGTCGTTAATAAAAACACATGTTTGTTATCTTATACTGATATTTCTTCTTGCCCATAACTCATGTTTGTGGTGTTGTGGTGACACTTTTGATTACTATAAAATTATGTTCATCGTGTTCTGGTGAGAGATCTCGTTGCTGATAACTCATCTTGTCTTACTCTGGTAAGATTTCTGCTCACTGATAACCCATTGTTGTAATTTTCTGGTGGGACTTCTGGCCACTTAAAAGTAATGTTTGTAGTTCTCTAGTGGAGCTTCTGGTAACTGAAACTCATACTTGTTGTGTTCTGGTGAGACAAAAGGTTAGGAGGTAGACAGTGAAGGGTCAGAAATAGGATAACTGTGTGCTGAGCAGTTGATCTGAACTCAATTGGTCACTTTTCCAAACATGTCCCAAATATGTCAAAGTTTCTAAATCTGGATAATACAAGTGAGAATAACTATAAGTTAGAATAAAAATATAAATAACGTAAGTGTGTTAAAGAGATTTTAGTTTACTCTGTTTGATGTTCCCTGTTTGTATAGAAAGTGTTCTGCTAAGAGCCACTCAACAATAACATACCGTTACGTCACATGTTAATATGTGAATGAAACAGTTATTAATTTACAACAAATTAGTGTAGAATATCCTGTTTGTTGTCAACATTATTCATACCGGTTCTACTGTTATTTAAATAGTTAATGTGAACTTACTTTCATCCGTAGCTTTCCACAATCAACACGAGAAGTGACCGTCATATATAGGAGGCAGATGAACGGATGGAGTGACACTACGGTTCACAATGTAAAACAAGTAGCACGTGATGTCCGATCACATTCAAATATTGTCTGCATCCACTTTCAAAGTCGGTCTTCTTTGTTGCTATGCAGATCCATTCTGTAATATCATACATGAGTAAAATAAAAAAATTGTTGTCAGTAAACCACTGAGAAAATTGTACGAAACACAAGACATGAGTAATTATTATGTGTAGAAATGATAATTAGTTAACAACTACAATCATAGGATTTGGGATTTGGAGTTAGAAATCAACAGGTAGTTTGTCTGCTGGAGAAACTCGTCAGAGTTTACATTTAAACAAACATGAAAGTCTGGATTGGTTTTAATTCTTGACATACACTGAATGAATAATTCATAATTATAAAGTCTAAAGTATTTATGATTAAAACTGTAAGTATACATTTATAATTATGTTTCACTTAAAGTTTAAAATTTGAAACGTGGTTTGTGCAGCCAACATCTGAAAGGTGCTCCCAAATCGGGGTAGGATAAAAAAAAGCAGTAAGATAGATTAAAAAACAAAAAGCACACAGCAATAAGGTGATAGATAATTGCTTTTTTATAATTAATAAATTATGCCATAGTTTCACATTAGTTTAACACCTTATCATACACATGGAATTTTTCCTAACTAACAACATCCGAATTTATCTTTGTTTATGGCTTGTCCACACTTCACGAGTGTTTGTGTTTCTGGGTTGGCTTGTCTATACTTCACGAGTGTGTATGTTTCTGGGTTAGCTTGTCCACACTTCACGAGTGTTTGTGTTTCTGGGTTGGCTTGTCCATACTTCACGAGTACATGTGTTTCTGGGTTGGCTTGTCTATACTTCACGAGTGTGTATGTTTCTGGGTTGGCTTGTCTACACTTTACGAGTGTTTGTGTTTCTGGGTTGGCTTGTCCATACTTCACGCGAAACTAAAAATTACCCCCGGGCGGTCACGAGTGAAGACAGTAAAGTTGTTATACTAAAACCTGAACGCCAGTATGCTGTGAATCTGAAAAATGGAGCAATAAAGTTAAAAAAGTCTACTTTCAAATTTGCTTTCTTTCAGAATGAAGTCTTTGATACATCATTCCAAAGTTTCTCCATTTTAGTGAACGAAACCAAACTTTGATAAATTCGTTAGATTATCAGATTTCCCTAAAAAGACTCTTGGCTTGTTTGAATTTGGCTAAATGCTACACGAGGGCTATCTGCTATAGCCGTCAGTAATTTAGCAGTGAAAGAAAAGTGGAAAGGTACCTAGTGATCACCAACCACTGTTTTACAAAGGAACTGTTGGATTGATTGTAACAATTTCCGCCCAGTCACGTGTCAGAAAGGAAAGCATGTTTGGTGGGGTTAAAGTTGGATCATGCACTTCGAATAAAACGTCAACAGAACATAAATTTTACTGAAAAGTTCAAAGTGTTCTGTACTAACCTTAGAATCATTGATACCAATGTTGATTACAGCATTCATTCCTTGTTTCATCCTGGGGACCAGATTGTTAACCTATGTAATTATAACATAAATAATCAGTGTAAATCAGTGATAGCTAAAGGTCTTCAGTTCTCTCTTCCACCACGTAAACTCTATGTACCTAACATAGTTTACACTTTTAAATCACAATACAGACACCTAAAGGACATTCTTTTGAAAGACAAAGTAACTCTTTGTAGAATCAGTAATTTTTTCATGACGAAAATAAGCAAATCTGCCTTTTCTACTTCAAATGATTTTATCACTAATGTTCGTCCTTACCATTTAAGCCCTGAATAAATCTTTTAAAAGAACTATCATCAAATAAAAATATTTATGTTACATCTTCCGACAGTAACAATGTTATTCTCAACTAAAATAATTACCTGTTCAAAATGGTCGTTATTCTTGACAACTCTATCACATTTAAATTCCTTATCAAAGCCTATTCATTATTATCCAACGTGAGGAAATATTCCAAAGATACCTGATGGAACTTAGAAAGAAAAATATCGTAGACATTTCACTGATGATAATTACGATACGTACGACAAACCTTTGTTAATGAAGGAATAGAATTTTAAAGTTCTGGCCCCCCAGTGGTTCAGCGGTATGTCTGCGGATGTACACGTTGAAATCCGGGTTTCGATACCCGTGGTGGGCAGACCACAGACAGCTCATTGTGCAGCTTTGTGCTAAATTCTAAACAACAACAACAAAAAAATTAAAGTTCCGACCTCAAAACAAGAACCAGACTTTCACTAGGACTAAATCTGCTTATATATCTATTGATGTAATTTATAAACATAATTTTATGGAAAGAAGTTACACAACTCTTAATTTATAAATAAACGGTAACACACTTACTAGACCAAAAATATTGTTTGCTTCACACAATGAGAACAGTTTTCCACTGCATTAATTACTGTAAAAAATAATATTTTGTCTTTAAAATTAGACATTTTTCTAAAGTTTTCAGTACGACGCTATTTGAAACAGCCCAGTATATGTAAACCTTAAATGCTGAGCCTCATAGGTTGCAGAGTAAAATGAATGTTACTAGTTGTTTGACTTTTGTTTCTTATTTCAAGAATTTAATTGAGATTTTTAGAATCATCTTATGTGAATATATAACTAAAATATTTATACAAAACTTTATACCTACAAATTGTGCTGGTCGAAATACCTATGAAATGTAAGGTGGGTAATTTTTGCTATAAAATTTTGTTCTTTCTTCTCAAAGTTCGGCTTTTATTTTAATGTCTGGTCTCCATAGTTACTATATGCAAATATTCATTAATATTGTGGTTCAACATTATTGTTGCCTTTTTTCACAGTTTGTATTAGTTTCAAGTGTAACAATACTCTTCAATCAATTGTTGTAACGAAGTGACGTTAGCCAAAAAGAACGAAATGATATAGAAATAAAACTGATAAGTGAGGGGTAGCAATGGGAAAACTCACATATTCAAAGTTTAGTAATGAAAACGAAATGTTATCATTTAAATATAAAAAAAAATTGTGCCTAGATACCAAATAAAGGGTTTTTCTCGCGATCACGTGTATGACAGAGCATTGTTTGTTTCGGAATTTCGCACAAAGCAACTCGAGGGCTATCTGTGCTAGCCGTCCCTAAATTAGTAGTGTAAGACTAGAGGAAAGGCAGCTAGTCATCACAACCAACCACCAACTCTTGGGCTACTCTTTTACCAACGAAAAGTGGAATTGACCAGAACATTATAACGCCCCCACGGCTGGGAGGGGGAGCATGTTTGGCGCAAACCCGCGACTTTCAGATTACGAAGCACACGCCTTAACGCGCTAGGCCTTGCCAGGCCCATGACAGAGCAACAAGTTACAAATGTGACAAGTTTTTGTCGTCTGTATACTTATTTTGTCCATCCGACTTTAACCTTTTATATACATTTATTTATATACACTATGTGTATGTATTATATGAAATAAAAAATAGAGAGAACCACAAATGTTTTAAGATTATATTAAAGTAAACAAATAGATGCTGCTAAGAAACAAATATTTAAAGTAGAACATTGTAAGCACCTTTCAAACAGTGCTTTTTTTGTGTAGAGTTTCTTAAAGTTCGATATGATCTTTTGGTCCATGGGCTGTCGTATCCTGAGTAGTCGAAGATTCGGCGGTGGGTGGTGATGACTAGCTGCCTTCCCTCTAGTCTTACACTGCTAAATTAGGGACGGCTAGCACAGATAGCCCTCGAGTAGTTTTGTTCGAAATTCCAAAACAAACAAACAAACCGGCCGATAAAAGGCCTATAACTTTGAATAACCTTTTTTTTTTAGTTCTCCAGCCATAATATCCGGAAATACAGACACTCATAACTGCACTGTTTTGAATATGAGAGCCTCGCGCTACCCATGTGCACATATGGAATTTTCATATAGGTTTCAGATTCCTAAAAGTGTTACTTTTGTGTATTTCTGTAACGAACATATCTGAATTGGTAATAAGTATCACAAGGAGGCCTTTGGGGTACAAAAATATCAATGTACCACTTTCATGATTTGAGTCAGACCAGTCAGTTTAGAACTGCTACAATAGTTTCATTTAGAAAATAGTTTAACTTCCAACGACGTGCTCTAAAATAAACAACAATCAAATTGTTTTCAGTTGTTTTCGTAATGATTTATCTAGTGTCAATTGTAAAACAAGGAATATATGTATACATATATATCCATTCAATTTGCTATCTGTCTCTATGGCAACGAGGACAATTTTAAAACATGTGAGAAATAAAATGTAATTATTTTTTGGCGACTGTTTGCTGATAACATGAACATGTTTTGTGGGTTGTTTATCTGTGACTTCGACATGCCATGTTGGATTGACTGATTTAACTTTTATGTGTTCTAGTGATAACATGTGTCAATAATGGAGAAATCTAGTGTTTTAGAATGCAGGCACAATAAACAAGTAGTCTGGTCTCTTTTTATTGTCCTTTATATTGTTACTGTATACACTTTGCGGCTTTGTTCAGCTCGTTTTCTTACAGGTAGGAAGTTATGTACACTTGTAAAAAAACAAAACAACTCCCGTTACTGCTAAAGCGCACTCTGGATTTTGGAAATGTGAGTAAAAGTGAAATTCCTCTGATGTTTTAGTAAGGAGTAGCCCAAGAGTTGGTAGTGGGTGCTGTTGACTAGCTACGGTCCTTGTTATTCAAAATAAGAAACGGCTAGCGTTCTTCGACCGTGTTAATCAAAAATTGGGGTTTAGAAAACAAAATGTTAAAATATGTTTACAAAACTTTTGTGAACCTATGATACTACAGTAAGGAAATTAACTATCAGAGGAAGCATAAAAATGTCCATTTTTTATATTAATGAGAAGAAGAAGGTTCCGCCTGTTTCCTTGTCGTCTGTTGTGAGCTGTAAATCATTGACGTGCTTCTTACATATGCATGTTGGAGCTTAAAAATTCCGTACGAAACACTCCTCGTGCGGTTAGAAATAGTTATTGTACACAGTTTTTATTCCATTCTCAGCCTAAAGATAAAATTATATTGAAGTAAAAATATATCTTTTATTAAAATAAAGTACAGAACAACGTTTCTTCCTCTTCAGATCATCTTCATGTTAACATAGAGAGTTTCTACCTTTGTTGAATCGAACTGTGAACACGGAACGACAGTGCGATCATACATGAGAGAAGTTGTTGAAAATATACGAGTTAAAGTTACCCTACGAACTGGACGAGGCACAAAAAGGATGTTAATTATAACTGCAGACAATGGACAACATATAAGTTACTCATCAACGTAACAAGGATAACTATGGAGGGTTCTGTAACAAGAGAAATGAAATAGAATTTTTGAAAGGGACGAATATAATTACGCTCAACCAGACCGTCAGTAATCAAAAACATAGATCGAATTTCGATGAATAGAGAAAACACTCGGATACACAGACACAACACTTTACCAATCATATCCGCGACTCATTCGATAGCCGCGGTTGCTATACTGTGTAGGTTTAGTTTTGTGGTCGATGATAGAGCATAATATTTTAGTGTTGTGACAGCTCCCAAATGAAATGACAGAAAAGTTCAAATAGCATGAAGTTTTTAAACACTTCTTTGTTAAATGACATATCACATGATTTTATTACTTCTATATTAAACATATTCAAAGTTAATTTTTATTTTCCAACTGAGAACTTACGCTTACTTAGAAGAATAAGTAAAGGCAGTCGTGGCCGAGTGGTTAAGGCGATGGACTAGAAATCCATTGGGTTTTTCCCGCGTAGGTTCGAATCCTACCGACTGCGAAATAGTTACCGCTTTTGTCTACATTCTGTTTGTTTATTATTTTTCGAATGGAAACAATCGACACTTTTAAATGTGTTAGCAGAGCAGCAATAAAACTAAATATGACACACTTAGTGGCCAAAACTTCGCACACTATAAGAATTCCCACGTATGTTTCCAGAACTGCGAAACGATCCAACACCACTCGGTATTCTTTAAATAATAAGAATCCTTAGAGGTTAGGTTGTAAATAAAGCAACACTTGATCGGTTTACTATATATGAAAAGTTTTCCATGGTGTGTCACAATTACTTTCTCTCTCACATTTCGCTGGACTCGAGAAGAAATTATTGAAATTAGTTGAGAAGAATTTCACTTCACCGAAATAGTGGATGTTGTCAAAACTACTAATACTGCAAACTATTCACTTCTCTCAGGATATTCAAACTTACAGTCGGTAGGACTCTACCTACGTGGGAATATCCCAATGGATTTCGATTCCATCGCCTTAACCACTCGGCCACAACTGCCGTCGTCACATTTTCTAGTTTAAGTTTTAAATACTAATCTTACGAAGTATTCCATTTTTAAACATCACGTTGACATTAATGCATTTTCTATCATGTTTTCTATTGAAACAAAATATAACGTACAACTCTTGTGAACGTTCTCTATCCCATCCGTTGTGACGAAGATGACTTTAAGCATCAGTAGACGATGTATTGCTTTTGGTAACGTCTGTAACTGCGGGACTTCTACTGATGACAAAGAACGACTCGTAATGTAGATATGTAATGTAAGATATCGTAATGTAGGTTCTTCAGCTTGTTTATTGCTCTTTGAATATTTGTTTATACATAACACTTTCAGGAAAAAACTTTCGAAGAATCTTTTATTCGGAAATTTAACAGTAATTTCCAACAGGGACAGCAGTAAGTCTATGGATTTACAGCACTTAAATAAAGTGCTCGATTCCCCTCGATGGATACAGGAGATCGCCCGATGTGGCTTTGCTACAAGAAAAACACACACGCGTATGTCTTTTCAAAATAATCTTTTTTTTGAGCTACAGACTCAAAAAAGACTTGACATCTACAAAAAATGAGGAATAGCAGAATTACGAAACTGTTTTTTATTTAAATTACATAAAATTTTCATTATTTTATTTCTTCTTTAAACGTTTATTCAGTTAGTAATTTTAACATCAATATCAATTTTTAACATAGAGCTATGAACTTCAAGGAAGCAATCATGGAGATTGTACTGTTCTGAAATAACGTTAGCAAAAACTATTAATTCTAATAATAATACTACACGTAAATTTGAAACTGGCAACTATTAAGTTTAATTTAAATTAGGCCTGGCATGGCCAAGCGCGTAAGGCGTGCGACTCGTAATCCGAGGGTCGCGGGTTCGCGCCCGGGTCGCGCTAAACATGCTCGCCCTCCCAGCCGTTGGGGTGTATAATGTGACGGTCAATCCCACTATTCGTTGGTAAAAGAGTAGCCCAAGAGTTGGCGGTGGGTGGTGATGAGTAGCTGCCTTCCCTCTAGTCTTACACTGCTAAATTAGGGACGGCTAGCACAGATAGCCCTCGAGTAGCTTTGTGCGAAATTCCAAAACAAACAAACAAACAAGCCTGTAAAGTAACCATTGGGCTGTGAGATTTTCAGTTGATCTATTGCGCCCCTCAGAAGAACACGCGATGTTGTATTCTAGTCTTTACACAGACTGAAACAGAATGCAATTATATAACACCTTTACAAACTTGTAATACTTTTTAAAACACATGGATACCTTCCATCCAAGATTTATAAATTGTTTGTCAGCCTTTGGTTTCACTTTTGGCAAAATTTCAATCAAACCTTTCTTTGAGCCGTGAATCGTCATGAGGTATTCATGATCAGTAAATTCCATTTGAAACACTAACGTTTCACCAATGCAGCTGATGAAATCATCCTCACGCTCTTTTTGAAATTGAAGAGGAGTGAATTTTTGTGAAACAAGAACTTCTGTTGGTTCAGTTTCATAGTATTTAATTCCTTGAAAGAATGTGTTAATACTCTCATCGTCTCCAGGAGTAATGAAATGTTTTGTCTTTATATAATGAATAAAGAAAGGGAATATGATCCCACCTCCTTGAAACTGATATTTCTTATCTTTAGGCAGATGCCAAGGTCGTTGACGTGCTGGAGTGGTAAGGGAACTGTCTACTTCACACTTGGAGAGCTTTTCAACTGGAATCCTGTGTGTGATTCCATTGATATTCAAACGTATTGTTTTTATTCCTTCAGAAAACATGGCAAAATATCGAGCTATAGCAACTTATTTCACTTGAGATTCTTATTTCAAATAGTCTTCACGTAGATTTGCACGAAATTAAGAAATTAAATAAACAAAGTGTAGCCTTTCATTTCAAACGGTCAGGCTAAAGCGTTCGACTCGTAATTCGAGATTCGCGGGTTCGAACCCTCGTCACACCAAACATGCTCGCCTTTTCAGCCGTGGGGCGTTATAATGTTACATCAATCCCACTATTCGTTGGTAAAAGAGTAGCCCAAGAGTTGGCGGTTGGTGGTGATGACCAGCTGCCTTCCTTCTGGTATTACACTGTTAAATTAGGGACGGCTAGCGCAAATACCTTCAGTGTATTTTGCGCGAAATTCAGAAACAAAACAAAGTATCAAAAATAACAAATCATTTCACATATACGGGCGGCTATACGTAGGAACTTATTTGATTAGCTTTGCATGAAAACATCTGAAACAAACTAAACTTTGAAAGTAACTTTGCCAAAAAAAATGTGCAATTTTATGTGTATGTACGTGCACTTATCACAGTTTGAAAATGATAAAAAATCTATTTAATCTATTATTAATTGTTTTCATATCAGTTAAATTTTACAAATAGGTTTATTCAAAGAAAACAATTTATTAATTTTGTTTATACTTCTTTAAAATGTAATCTATGCAGAGTCGTCACAAACGCTACTTGACTGTGATTGGCGAAATCAATTCAAAGGTGAAAGTTGTGAAGATTAGGCGGGATGCTTGAGTTAGGATATAATTTGTAAGAACCACATAAACAGCAAGAACAGAACACTAATACACAGGACAAGAACACATTAAGACAAACACAAAAACCAAGTGAAAACAACACAACTATACAAGAAACGAATATTAACATATCAGACAAAACAAGCCTGTTCTCAACAATATTCAAAAACGTAATAACAGAATTTGTAACATAATATACCAAACCAAACCAGACAACTAACTGTTTAGAACTACTGATTACTATCTCCATAAAACACATCACACCTCACATACCCTATATTATAACTACACTAACAAGTTACATGCTCACAGCACAATGTTCACAGTAGTATATATCAACATCCAAGGTGCAATAGCTTCCAAGAAACATGAGATCGAAGACCTAATAGAAGAAATTAACCCTCATATTATAATAATAAGCGAAAGTCTAACATATAATAATAATATATTTAAAATACCAAATTATTCAACTATAAGAAAAGACAGAACAAATAAAAATGATGAAAACAGAGGCATTATGCTGCTCTACAAAGTGGAGCTTTCAATTGTAGAAATTATATTTATCAATAGCAACGAACATGTTACTGTAGACATCCTGCAAAGAAATACAACTAAAGTAACAGTAGCAGGAATATACTGCTCACCTAACAAACAAATAGATATAACATTACTTAGTAACATCTTTTCCCACAACCAAAACTCCATAGTTATGTGGACTTAAACAGTAAAAATGTTACCTTTGGATGCCGAAGCTCTAATTCCAATGATAGAAATTTAATAAATTTCATAGATGAAAATAACATAGCTTTATTAAATGATACCACCCCAACACATACATCATATGCCACTAACACTAGTGACATACTAGATCTGTGTATGTGTACATATAACTTAAGCCAGAAATTAATAAAATTTCAAGTGGGAAAAGATGTTGATAGTGATCACCTCCCAATATATTGTGTATTTTCGATCTCGCCCCCTATAAAAATATAACATATAGGAAAGAAAAATTTAATTACAGAAAAGCAGATTGGCAATGCTATAAACAGGAATTAGATAATCTGTTTCCTAATAAAGTTATAAAAGAAGTTAAAACACATATCGAAATGGACAACTACTGTCAAACAATCACGGAATGCCTTCAGAAAGCAGCCAAGTTAACAATACCAAAACAACACCATAAAACAACAAACAACATATGGAAACCCACCACAGAAATAATCAATCTAATACAAAAACGAGACAACTGAGAAGACTGTACATAATTACAAGAAACAGAGAAACCAAAACGCAAATAAACAACATTAGAAATCACATCAGAACTCAAAAAAAACAACAAAAACAAAATAAATGGGACAATTACTGTCATAAACTAAACGATAAAACTGACCCGAAAAAATTCTGGTCACATCTTAAAAGACTCACAAATCAAAACACAAACACAAAGAAATATCCTCCACTTGAACATAATAACACCACTGCACACACAAATAAGGAAATAGCCGAAGCTTTCAAAGACCAACTCCAAAATACATTTAAAACTCACACAGATCCAGATATGAATACAAATTTCTACAATAAAGTCACTAATTATATAGCAAATAATAAACATCAATTTGAACCAATATTTCCAGTAAACACAACTGATACAAATACAAGTTCCAATACAGATTATGCAAGCACATTACTAGCAAACGAAATATCCCTTCAAGAATTACTAGAAGCAATAAAAAACACCAAAAACAAAGCACCTGGAGAAGACGAAATACAAGCTATTCTCCTAAAAAAGGGCACTCCGAAATTGTTTGACCACCTAAATTCACTAGTTAACTTATCACTATCCTCAGGATACATCCCAGTTTCTTGGAAGCTTGCAAATATATTAATGTTCCATAAGGAAGGAAAACCAGCGAATAAACCTTATAGCTACCGACCAATTAGCCTGACCAGCTGTGTAGGCAAAATTCTTGAAAGAATAATAAGTAATAGATTCTCCACATTTTTGGAGATAACATCAAAATTACCAGAAGAACAGAATGGATTCAGAAAATTTAGACAAACGACAGACCACTTAATAGGATTAACCAAAACCATAATAGATAGTTTCAATAAAAACGAATGTACAGTCGCTTGCTTCCTCGATATCGAGAAAGCATTCGACACTGTTTGGCACGACGGTCTAAGGTTCCGAATGAATGAAATGGAACTACCGCGAGGAATTATTCGCTGGTTATCTAACTTTTTGGAAAACAGAAAATGTAGAAGGAACTTTTTCCGAATACTTTACTCCACAAGCTGGTGTCCCACAGGGAGGGGTGGTTAGCCCTATACTTTTCATCATGTATGTAAACAATATGCCACTGAAATATCCAAATCATGGATTCTCTTCACAGTTCGCAGATGATGTGGCAATCTGGAAAAGTGCCGCAACACCCACGATAGCAGCTACAAACATACAACCACAATTAAATAGAATTAGTGAATACTGTAAAAAATAAAAAATTAAAATAAACACAGCAAAAACACAGCTCGTAGTCTTTACGAAATCGACAAAACACAAAAAACAAGAGCCAGAAATATACATGAATGGCACTATACTCCAGATTGCCCCATCGGCAAAATTTTTAGGTCTGACCTATGATTTAAAACTAACTTGGATCAATCATGTAAACGAAGTTAAAAATAAAATCTGGCGAAGAACCAGCTATGCGAGGAGTCTAACTGGTAAAAACAGTGGAGCATCTACAGATAACATACTAAAAATATACAAAAGATATATTAGACCTGTAATAGACTATGCAGCTCCAGCATGAATAACTGTAAGTAATAAAACAATCAAAACTAAACTACAAACAATCCAAAAAACACTTCTCACAACTGCATATAGAGTCCCAAGAACAATATTATCTAAATTCATTCACAAATACTCGAACATAACAACCATACCAGATAGACTTCTACATATTACAATCAGGTACTTTAATGAAAATTGGTTGAAAAATGAATTATTATGCGAACTAGACAGGTACCTCATACATGATGAAGAAAGTCCTAAATATCTCTCCCCAATTAACATATATTTTAAATATTAATATAAATAAATTAAAATATATATGTATATAAACTTTAGATATTAATACTTATAGTTTACTTATTTATGTATTTTAAAATTTAAAAAAATTGCCACCAGCTAACTTGACATACTGTGAATAAAATAAATAATTAAAACTGTATAAGAGCCATATATATGGACATTGCCCTGAGAAGGACCAAATACAAACAGTTAAGATAATAAGTTCAGGGAGGAGGAAGAGGTCAAAGAGAACCTGATCCTTCAGGGCATAAAATACTCAAACACCATTGATTGATTGATTGTCGTTATTGAAGTTTGTAGTTAGCGTTAATAATTTGTTTCATGTAAATTAAATTTTTTATGTATCACCACAATAATATATTATTAATTTGCGCTTACTAGAATATCTTCATTATGCGGACATATTTGATCCCTAAACTTTGAAGAAAAGATAGATTATGACTCGGAATCATACATCATACGTATGGAAAAATTGCATTATTTAAGGTACTTGTTTCAGTTTATGATGACTGTATTGTTTGTTTATTTAATATAACCTTCTAGTGTATAGAAATAATTTGTGGTCTAGGCAGAAGTGACATGAAGTTTCCCTCTTCACGTGATTGTGGCATATATTGTAGTGTTGTATGCTGGTTGTTGTTTTGAATTAAGCACAAAGCTACACAATGGGCTATCTGTGCTCTGCCCACCACGGGTATCAAAACCCGGATTTTAGCATGTAAGTCCACAGACATACCGCTGAGCCACTGGACAACTGAGAGAACTGTTGAGAAATAGAAAATTTAATTGGTTACCTCAAGGCAGTATTTATGTTGATTAGTTTTGTGCAGTCTAATAAAAGGCGTGACTAAATCAATTGTCACTATAACAATAAACTAACTGCAAATAGAGATAATAATTTTATCTATATTTGGTAATTTTATTTATCCAAGTTATAAAAAATTTACTTTGTTTCTGAGCACAAAACTGTAAACCTGACAAACTAAATCATGAACATCAATACAGAAACCAACCATTACGATTTGAACATAATCATTATGATTTTGGTGTTTACATCACAACTATATGCCCATATAGACAAATATTACAAATTGTTGCAACTCTCAAAATATTATATATTATTTTGGCCAATACAATAAAGTGATAAATTGTTCCCCAGGGCTTGAAAGGGGTGAAAAGAAAATTTCTAGTAAAGGCCAACTTCAGGTGACTTATGAATTTTATGAATTTTACTAAATTTACTTTTATCTTTTTACCTGATGTTTGACATGGATAGCCTAACTGCTTTGTGCTATAAAACTTTAAATCAACCAACCAACCAACCTCTCAGAAATACCAACAAAACTCCCATGCTACTTCTGATAGATTGTCCATATCAACAAACATATTACCTATTTTATATGCAAAAATGGCTCGTTTGGGTTGACAAAATATTTTACATAGAAGAGCGAACAACGTTTCGACCTTCTTCCGTCATCGTCAGGTTCACATATTACCACTGTAGATATTTTCTTGTGCAATATTTTCTTTGTTACTGTACCTTCAAAAGTATACAAATGTCTAGATTTTCTCTTAGAAATACCTTGCATCATGGAATCGTACTTAGATGTTAGCTTCAAAACTGGTACTTACACTATGAGTATCAACAGCATTTAGATGTTAGCTTCAAAACTGGTACTTACACTATGAGTATCAACAGCATTTTGATGTTAGCTTCAAAACTGGTACTTACACTATGAGTACCAACAGCATTTTAATGTTAGCTTCAAAACTGGTACTTACACTATGAGTATCAACAGAATTTTAATGTTAGCTTCAAAACTGGTACTTACACTATGAGTATCAACAGCATTTTGATGTTAGCTTCAAAACTGGTACTTACACTATGAGTACCAACAGCATTTTGATGTTAGCTTCAAAACTGGTACTTACACTATGAGTATCAAAGCTTCAAAACTGGTACTTACACTGTGAGTATCAAAGCTTCAAAACTGGTACTTACACTATGAGTACAAACAGAATTTTGCTACCAAGTGATTTTCTTGTGCTGCTACTAAGCTTATTGGTCTTGTCTTTTTTCAGTTGTTTGTTTCTGGTGTATCTGTTGCCATGAAACTTCCTGGTGTCTGATTTGTGAACCATACTTCATGTTCAAATTAAAAAATTCAGGAATTATAAGGGTAATAAACATTTTTGTCAGACTACATCAATTAGTAAAAGTACTTTCTTTGTTTCACACATAAAATGTAACATTTATGACTGACTCATCAATGAAAGGTTATTGATACAGTCCATTCAAAGGAGGTAGTAATAAGAAAATCTGTATTTTGACAACAAGGAGGAATTAGAGACAAACTGGGTAAAATTGTTAACAAAAATGGATAAAAACAATTGTGGATCACACTGCCATGAAAATGTAATGTAAATATGACATTTAAATAGAAAATCTTACAGTTTTCATACATTTTAAGGGTTTACTGTGGTTCTCAGAGTTTTTGATAAGACATTGAAAATATAGGGGCTAAGGATTCTAAATATGGAAAAGATCATTTGTTATATTTTTTGATATTTTAAGTGAACATGCTACTGTAAAATTATGAACAAGGAATCCCAGGTGTGATTGATCTGATCATTTACTGATTCAGCCCCTGAGGTGCCTTTCAAGATGATAATTTCAGTTAGAGTTACTCTGGTAGAAATTATTTTTACTGTACCTATTCTTTCCGAACTGTAATTGATTATTAGAAAGTACCAAAATATTTAGAGTTGTATCACTTTACTTTCATTTCTTATACAACCACAAAAAGCAAATATTTGGCTGCTAATATTGAGGCCTGGCATGGCCGAGCGCGTTAAGGCGTGCACTCGTAATCCGAGGGTCGCGGGTTCGCGCCCGGGTCGCGCTAAACATGCTCGCCCTCCCAGCCGTGGGGGTGTATAATGTGACGGTCAATCCCGCTATTCGTTGGTAAAAGAGTAGCCCAAGAGTTGGCGGTGGGTGGTGATGACTAGCTGCCTTCCCTCTAGTCTTACACTGCAAAATTAGGGTCGGTTAGCACAGATAGCCCTCGAGTAGCTTTGTGCGAATTCCCAAAACAAACAAACAAACAAAAGCTAATTTTGATAGTTTTTCTAAAAGTTCTTTAAACACATTTTAAGGGTGTTGAGTGTTAATATAATTACTAGAACCTTCTTTATCATAAAAACTTGAGAATGATTGCATTAGAGATTGAAATGTTGTACTTGTTTTTAAATATTAAACGGTGTAACATCCAATAATTTTACAGCAGTGTTCGTATTGTGAGTACTTATCACATTTTCAAACAGTTATCCATTTTTATGTACTTGTTAATAGATTTCTTAGAATTCTTGCACTATTACCAGCAGCACAGTGTGTGGACTTCTAATGCTAGAAAATTGGTTTTGATACACATGGTGGGTAAAGAAAAGACAGCCTGTTGTGTATATTTGTGCTTAATTACAAACACATAAATACTTAGAACTCAACAAAACATTTAGTTTCTGAACAGAATTAAAAACAATTACACAACAGACATAATTGAAACACAAATTAAGTTTATATTTTCATATTCATATTTGTATGCAGTCGACAGATATCTATATTCACAAATAATATTATCCTACTAGTAAAATGTGTAAAAATTTGAAATATATAGAGTTGACATTTCAAGTCATAGTGTTAAACTGATGACACTTGAATTCATGTTTGGAAAATTCCTTGTAAACAAATTTTTCAATATTTGTGTATAGTAAGAGATATGACATCAGATTGGTGATTTCTAAAGCTCACTGTCATAGAAAATTGGCTCAGCTCAATGCAAACCTAACTGACAGCTGTCTGTTATTTTCAAGTAATGTTATTATAAGGTTGGTAGTGTTGTTACATTTGTTAAACAACAAAATAAAAATCAAACTTCTCTAAAGCCTCTGTTTATATGTAATTTTCCTTTAAGTATTGTGTAAGAAAGATTTAATACCAAACTTAAAATACTGAGTAAAAATGTGTGCTTGTGAACAAATTTTGTACTGTGTCTTTTTGTGTAAGTATTAAAATTGATGTGTGGGTTAAAGATAAAAAAAGCAGTTATATTTTAGTGTCTTTATTTTTCTTTCAAGTGAATAAAAAGCATCACATTTGCACAGAAAGTGAGATAGAAAAATAACACTTTCCATTTAATATATATTAATTAGAGCATAACCCACTATTTTGTAACTTTGATCTTCATCTACATGTTCAGAGTAAATCAATGGATCATTGTGATATAATTTTTGAGCAACAAAATCTTTGAAAATGCATAATAAGTTTTTAATAAACAAGTACTTATGTTTAGCTGTACCTGATGTTTAAATGTTCTAATACTGTGTTTTTATCACCCAGATAAATCATGATTCTAGTGTATCTAAAAGTTCACGTTGGATACTACACTCCTTTCTTACGTGTGATAAAGCAGAATTTTGTATTATATCAGTGGTGTTGTGTCATGACTATCTGCACAAACATAAACAAGCTTCAACATGCTGGGCATTGTCTATGTGGGTTGAACCATCTGCCAAGATTCTATGATTTTGAATGTATGTGAGGACACTCTTGTAAGTGGAAAGTAAGTTAATTACTAAAGTATTTAGTATCTGATTATTTTCACGTAACTTTGAAAAGTTTAAACATTTCTAGTAACTTGTCATTCAGTTTGTTAAAAATGTTTGGTACCATTCAGCAGTTTAATTTAACCTGCATTTACTTATTAGCATGTTAAGGTAATTAAAAAGCAACACGAACCAAAATGAATAGTGATATATATCAACAGACCAAAATTTCAATGTTAGTCACATTCCACACTCGGTTATTTATTGAGTCTTGGAATTTAAGATGACTTTATTAATAATTAAATAATTTGCTTAAGTTTAAATTATCGAAGTTTTGAATAAGGCTTAACAGAAACTGAGAATGTGTTTCTACATGTATATTTGTTTCTGTTTATATGCATATGTAAGTAACCACTCAATTATAAAAATTAAACACCTTTCAAGGTGTTATGTGAATGTCGTGTAAATATTTTGTAAACGACAACATGTCGTGTTGTGTTTAAGTTTTCATTTCTATTTATTATATTTTCATATTTATATTATTGTTTCGAAGTTTAAATTAATAAAATATGTTGTTATTCATTTAGGGTAACATTTAGAATTTTTTTTAATTAAGTAGACCAATCATATGTTTCTAAATGAAGTGCTGGCGACTTCGTGTCTAGACGTTTAGTCTCGTGCAAGAACGGACATGCGCGGATTGCTCTGGAGATCTGTAGAAATTTCGCGGCTATTCGAGGGGTCTAGGCCTACAATATATAAACAGACGAAGATGCGAGAGAGAAAAGAGTGTCAGACATTAGTTTTATTTCAAAAGAAGAGAGTCAGTTATTTGAGAAAGATTAAGTGTTTGCTGTGATTATTCAACTTGGATTTGTGACTGAAGTTAGATCTACGGAAGCTGTGATTTTATTTCGTCAATCTCTACGATTCATCTGAATTACTGCTTGTGCTGAGAGTCGGCGAATTTGTGACGTTCATCGGAGGCATCGTGAAAAGAACTTCGTCGAATTTATTGAACTGTGAACTGTTTCTGAACTTCTTCATTTAAGCTTCGGAATTTCTTCGTGGGACCAAATTCACACCCTAGACTGGAATTTAAGACTTTCATTTTAGATCATTATATAGATACAGGCAAGTACCATTTTGTATTGTGATAAATTTTGAAGTTTGAAACTAGTATTATTTTGTGTTGTAATTAATTTCGAATGTTGTAACTTATTATCTGTCACTGTTATTTTATAATTTATGTTATATCTGTTATATTTGTTAATAGTTTAGTGTAATAAATTATACAAGCTGTTATCTGTGTTTTTCTGTTGCGTTTAGTCTACGAAAAACATAAAGCATAAAAAATACATAACAGAAAATTGGGGGCTCGTCCGGGATATCGAACAACAATTTAATTTTATTCTAAAATAAGCTTTATATTCTGTACAGATAGACAGCTTGCATATTCAAAATGGCATTTCAACTTGAAGATTTTATAAACGAATTTAATCAGAATCCCTCTTTCGAATTAATCAGTGAATTAAAAAAATCTGAATTGCTTGATGTTGGTAAACATTTTAATTTAGAAGTGAAGCAAGCAATGAAGAAAGCAGATTATTGTTGAACATTTGATCAGCCAAAAAGTTTTACCTCAAAAAGGTGCACAAAAATTGCCTGTCGCTCATTTTGACCCAGATTTCGAATTAAAAAAAATTGAAATGAAATTTCGTTTAGAAATTCAAAGGAAACGACTTGAGGCAGAAAAAGAAACCAAACGACTTGAGGCAGAACAAAAACTTATTGAAGCAGAACAAGAAAACAAACGCCTTGATGCCGAAATACAAATAGAACGCATTAAAGTTGATAAGGAAATCTGTATGAAAAAGTCACAGACAGAAGAAAAGGTTGTCCAAATGCAGTTGGATAATTTTGATGCTTCCAAACAAATTCGTTTAGTACCTCCTTTCAATGAAAAAGCTGTAGATAAATATTTTCAGCAATTTGAAAAATTGGCCCTTAGGCTAAAATGGCCAACCGAATATTGGACAGTATTACTTCAGAGTGTTCTCAAGGGTAAAGCTCAGGAAGTATTTTCCAAACTCACAGCTGAGCAAAGTTATGATTACGAGCACTTCAAAACATGCGTTTTGAATGCTTATGAATTGGTGCCAGAAGCATATAGACAAAAATTTCGTGGTTACAAAAAGTTTGACAGCCAAACTTATGTCGAATTTGCTCGTGAAAAAGAAACTCTATTCGACAGGTGGTGTGATTCCAAAGAAATCAAAGAGGATTATACAAAACTCAGAGAACTCATGTTAGTTGAAGAGTTTAAAAGATGTATTCCCGTAGAGCTAAAAACTTATATTGATGAACAAAAAGCTTCCAAAATTCATGATGCTGCTGTCTTGGCAGACGAGTATGCTTTGACTCACAAAGATTTCTCATAAAAAAGCAAAACAAATCACACAGCAAAGAAACCCAATAACTCATTCAAATATTATGCAAATGTCGACAGAGACAAAAATGAGCAAACTTCTAATTCTCAAACGAAGACTTTATCTTATTCTCAAAGCTCGTCATCTACCCAAAACGTGTCATTCTCATCCAAAACATGTGCTTATTGTAAGAAACCTGGCTATATGATTTCTGAGTGCTATAAGGTAAAAAACAAGCCATCTTCACATAGTTTCATTTCGCCCTCGTTGGATACATCATTGGTTCCCAGTGATTTTGACCCTGTCCAGTCCACTGTGGATTCTAAGCCCAATATTATTGAAGTACCTAAAGATATTGTTGAGGACAAATTTAAGCCTTTCATCACTGAAGGTTTTGTTTTTTTTTGTTGGCGATTCACGTCTACAACCAATTAAAATCCTGTGGAATACTGGAGCTTTTCAGAGTTTGATTTTGGAAAGTGTACTTCCGTTTTCTGAAAAGTCATCCGTTTGGGGCCAGTGTGCTCATTTCTGGTGTAGAAGGTGGCGTCGTTTCTATTCCTCTTCATAGATTAAATTTACATTCGGACTTAGTTTCAGGCCCAGTGACTGTGGGTATTAAAGCTTCATTGCCTCCTGAAGGTGTGTCTATGCTTTTGGGGAATGATTTGGCTGGTAGTAAGGTGGTACCAGAGGTTCGTGTTGTTGAAGCACCTGTTATTAGCCCCAGTACAGAGCAACTCGTTGAAGAGTTTCCTGATGTTTTTCCCGCCTGTGCTGTTACTCGTTCTCAGGAGTCCAAAGAGGATTTCTCTTTATCTGATACATTCATGTCTCACATCGATGAGATTTCTGACTCAACTTCGAGTTCTACTGATGACTCTAAGACATTTTTCGACTCTCTTCATCGAAACAAACTTATTGAGGAACAGGACAATGATCTTGAAACTCGTTCTTTTCTACAACTGGCTGTTGATGAAAATGAAATAGGAACTGTCCCTATTTGTTACTACCAGAAGTCAGGTGTGCTAATGAGAAAATACAGACCTCCTGACGTTGCTGCTGATGAAGAGTGGAATGTCATTCACCAAATCGTCATTCCAAAATGCTATCGGAATGATATTCTTAGTCTTGCTCATAACCATGTATTGTCGGGACACTTAGGTGTAAGAAAGACCCTAGATCGTATCCGACGACATTTCTATTGGCCAAAGATGCGCCAAGATGTTGTTGACTTTTGTAAGACATGCCATTCTTGCCAAATGACTGGAAAACCAAGTCAAGGGATTCCAAAAGCACCACTGCAGCCTATTCCTGCCTTTGAAGAACCGTTCTCAAGGGTCATTATCGACTGTGTTGGCCCAATGCCAAAAAGCAAAGCAGGAAATAAATACCTCTTGATGATCATGTGTGCTTCTACACGTTTCCCTGAGGCAATCCCTTTGAGAAAAATCACTGCTCCCAACATTGTTAAGGCTCTTGTTAAATTCTTTACCATGTTCGGGATTCCAAAAGTTGTGCAATCAGATCAAGGCTCAAATTTTATGTACAAGCTATTTCAACAAGCCATGCATATTCTAAATTTTCATCAAGTTTCATCCAGTGCATACCATCCCGAGTCAAAAGGTATTTTTGATCGTTTCCACCAAATTACTGCCACGAACACTCAAAGAATTGGGTTAAGGGTGTTCCCTTGTTATTGTTTGAGGTTCGTGAGGTTATTTCAGAATCTACTGGATTTAACCCTTTTAAGATGGTTTAAAAAAAAACAAATAAACAAAACAAAAAAAAGTTTTCACAAGTTCAAACTTTTTTTTACTTTTTAGGGGAGAGTGTTATGTGAATGTCGTGTAAATATTTTGTAAACGACAACATGTCGTGTTGTGTTTAAGTTTTCATTTCTATTTATTATATTTTCATATTTATATTATTGTTTCGAAGTTTAAACTAATAAAATATGTTGTTATTCATTCAGGGTAACATTTAGAATTTTCTTGAATTAGGTAGACCAATCATATGTTTGTAAATGAAGTGCTGGCGACTTCGTGTCTAGACGTTAATTTCGTGCAAGAACGGACATGCGCGGATTGCTCTGGAGATCTGTAGAAATTTCGCGGTTATTCGAGGGGTCTAAACCTACAATATATAAACAGACGAAGATGCGAGAGAGAAAAGAGTGTCAGACATTAGTTTTATTTCAAAAGAAGAGAGTTAGTTATTTGAGAAAGATTTAGTGTTTGCTGTGATTATTCAACTTGGATTTGTGACTGAAGTTAGATCTACGGAAAATGTGATTTTATTTCGTCAGTCTCTACGATTCATCTGAATTACTGCTTGTGCTGAGAGTCGGCGAATTTGTGACGCTCATCGGAGGCATCGTGAAAGGAACTTCGTCGAATTTATTGAACTGTGAACTGTTTCTGAACTTCTTCATTTAAGCTTCGGAATTTCTTCGTGGGACCAAATTCACACCCTAGACTGGAATTTGAGACTTTAATTTTAGATCATTACATTAGATACAGGCCAGTACCGTTTTGTATTGTGATTTATTTTGAAGTTTGAAACTAATATTATTTTGTTTTGTAATTAATTTCGAATGTTGTAACTTAATATCTGTCACTGTTATTATATAATTTATGTTATATCTGTTATATTTGTTAATAGTTTAGTGTAATGAATTATACAAGCTGTTATCTGTGTTTTCTGTTGCGTTTAGTCTACGAAAAACATAAAACAAAAAATACGTAACACAAGGGTATTGAATGTTGATATAATTAGTTGAACCTTTTTTACCATTACCTCTTGGTGTGGATTCTCGTACGTGGTGAGGGGACCTTGCAGGGATGGTTCTGTTCTTTCAGTTTACCTCCTATGGGATCTAAACATCCACTCACATGTTTGCTGTGCGTGAAAACTCATTAATGGAAGTAGAGGATCCTGGTGGTTGATGGGTTCAGCCCTATCACACCACTTTGGCATTGAATTCCTGTAGTCGGGAAGCCTTGGATCAGTCAACTGGTCCACTCAGGCTAGGCCCAACCAAGTATCAGTGTTTAATGTTCTCAACAGGTGTTGTGGACATTATGTCTCATGCTGGTGTTCGGGTATAATGTTCATGAAACCGTGGCATTATTGCAGTGTCCTTGTTTCATATTTTATTGTATCCCCATGGTGGTGGGGTCAGTGGGCACCAAAATTTCTCTTTCTTTGTTGTGATTACTCCAATTAAAAATCTGAAAAATAGTAAAAAAACAGTCTGCATGTAATTTAACTCGTCTTGAAGAATCTGAGCAGCAATCTTCACCATTCTTACCACCTGTTGTTCCTTATTTTCTTATATTGCACTCACTTTTAAACAAACCTTTCGGGCAAATGTCCCCTTTTATATTCAGAAGGGACTGGTGGGACTTGTTGGCTATCCAAAGTAAGTAAAGAAGCTTCTGTCTGGATGTATTGGTGCAAACATCGACATCCCAACACAGTAAACTCCTCTTGCATTCAAAGGCAATTGGGAACATACCTATTGAGGTTACACCTCATGCTACTTGGAATTCATCATGAGGAGTTACTGTTGAGAGATGTTTGAAAAACATCCCCTAATCAAAAATTCTTGCTGGTTTCTCCACTCAAGACGTTTCTGCAGCGAGGTGTATATTCAAGGTCAAAGATGGAATTATTGTGCCGACCAATGTCTTCATTTTCACATTTATGTCACCACGTCTGCTTGCCATCGTCAAAGCAGGTTATCTTAATTGCAAAGCACGGACATACGTACCAAACCCTCTCCAATGTTTCCAGTGTTAATGGTTCAGTCACTTGAAGGCGTCATGTAGTTGTTCCTTGACGTGTGCTCCTTGCAGTGGCAAGCACCATGATGTCTACGTGTGTGAAACGGACTCTCATTGCATCAATTGCAATGGCTTTCACCCACCCTACTTTCATTCTTGCCCTAAATTGTTGGAAGAAAAAGAGATACCACATTTGAAAATGATTCATAACATTACCTATCCTGAGGTATGCTGCTGCACTTCGTTCCACAGTTACTGTAGGAATGCAGACAGATCTCTCTGTGCCTCCTAAAAAATCATTCTCCAAACAAATGAAAACTCATTTGACCACCATGGTGAAAAAAGTTGATGAATCAACTTCAACACCTATCTCTATCCATTATATACATTCCACCAAACCTCAAGATCCACATCCTTTGGTTCCAGGTACAGGCATTTCTTTGGATCATTTTCTTCTCTCACCCCAAGATGCAAAACAATCATTCGTTCATGTCCTCAATCTCTGGAATCCCCTTTCAACAGCAAAGACCTGCTTTATTGACTGAGGGCAGGATCCATAGAGGTAGATTGACCTCCGTCGAATAAGAAAAGTAAGGAAAATAGACTTCGTCATAAACAGAAGGGTTCCGTATCCTATTCGCCAACACAGAAATAAAAATGGTCACCCTGATGCAGTGGAACTGTAGAAATTTACGTTCTAGTCTGAATGACATCAAAACACTGATTGCTTCCTCTTTGTCTTTCCTTACATAAAACATTTCTGCAACCTGCCGATTCAGTCACCTTTTGGCAGTTTTCTTGATACAGAAATGACAGGCTGTGTAATGGATGAGTGCATGGAGCGGTGGCACTGTTGGTTGATCAGCATATGCCAACCCTATCTTTGCCACTCGATACACCCTTGGAAGCCATAGCCATCAGTGTTTCCTTGGGTCATACCATCACTGTTTGTTCTCTCAACCTGTCACCTGAGAGACAAATGATCAATCAGACCTTGATACTCTCATTGAACATTTGCCATCTTCCATTTTCATCCTCTGGGGAAGTGCTGATGTTGATAGGAGGGGTTGATTCTCTGATCACAACCTTTCTCTTTTCAATACTGGTTTTTCTACTTATTTCCATGTGCCTAGTCAGTTCTTCACTGATGTTGATCTCTTAATTTGCTCCCCTTCATTATTTTCCCATTTTCATGGAGGGTTGACAATAATCCATGAGGCAGTGATCATTTTCATATAATCTTGAGAGAGTGGCCATGGTCAATGCCATCTGACCCGCATGCCCCGGTGGAAGACGGATCAGACAAACTGGCCCTCTTTCACTTCTGTCACAGAACTTTATCATGCCCTTGTCTATAACCCATTAATAGGTGACTTTGCAGCACCAGTAACTGACTGTGTTTAAAAACAACTGCTCAATGTATTAATAAAACCTCGACACATTTTCCACTATGTCCTTATTCATGGTAGAATCATGCCTGCCACATGGCACAGAAGGCTCCAAAATGAGTCTGGGATACTTTCCGTAGATGCTCCATACTCTCAAACTACATTGCTTTCCAGTGGTCCTGTGCACGTTCTCGATCGGTAAGATGTGAAAGCCAGAAGGAAATTTGGATTAAGTTTACACCAAGCATATCTACTACCACCAGATCCCAAGTCACATGGGACAAAATTCAAAAGGTCAGTGGGCAATACAGTTCTGTCCCCCTTTGTATCTTACTCTCAGATGACCAGGAAGTGGCTGATACCCAAAGCATTGTTGATACTCTTGTTGATAGCTTTTGCTGCGAATCTAGCTCTGTTTCTTCCTCCACCTTTTTAGCCATCAAGACTTGGGCACAGCAATAACCTCTTTCCTTTCAAGCTGATTGCCTTTATCACTCTAATCGTCCATTTACACTGGAAGAACTCACTGTCCCTTCATTGGTCTCACAGTACATTGGTTGGACCTGTTGATATACACAGTGAGATTTTGCACCATCTATCTCCTGCTTCCCTTGCTATTCTTCTGATTTTATTTAACCGTATCTTGCAAGAGAAAGTTTTTCCTGGTGCTTGATGCCAGGCTATTGTCCTACCTTTTTCCAAGCCTGGGAAAGATCCCAAGATTCCTTCAAACTACCATCCAATTACAGCTGTCTCTGTAAGACCTTAGGGAGGATGGTTATTGCTCATCTTATTTGGTTACTCTTGCCCACCCAGTGTGGGTTCCGACAACAGCACTTCACTATGGACCACCTGATTCGACTTGAAACATCCATCAGAAAGGTCTTTCTCAAATGACAACTTCTTGTATCAATATTTTTTGACATTAAGAAGGCTTATGATAAAACATGGAAGTTTAGCATTTTGCAAGACCTCCTCTATAAAAAATTGGAGCCCCTCAGGGCTGTGTTTTGAGTGTCACACTTTTCAGAATAAAAATTAATGTCATTACTGAATAACTCTCTCTCTCTCTCTGTTGGAAATGGGCTTTATGTCGACGACTTTCACATCTCATATCAGTCATCAAACATAAGGTGTATTGAGCAGCAGCTACAGACTGTCCTCAATTGTGTATTGAAGTAGACCACAGTAAATGGCTTTACATTCTTTCTCTCTAAAACCACTTGCATGCACTTTTGCTGCCAATGGGGTATTTACTATGATCTTGAACTCTGTATTGGTGAAGTTGTGTTGCCTTTGGTCTCTGAGACTAAGTTCTTGGGGCTTATCTTTGACTGTAAACTGACCTTTATACCATACATCAAGCAGCTATGAGTCGAATGTACAAGAGCACTGAACACATTCCATATCCTCTCTTCCACCACATTTGGAGCAGATTGTCATTCTAAGCTAAATATATATGGTGCTCTTATTCAATCGAAACTCGACTATGGATCACTGGTCTGCCAGACCATAGACCTTACTGGGGCTTTTTGCACTTTCCCAGTTCAGAGAATATACATAAAGTCTCATGAATCTTCTTTGCACCTTAGCCGTTTGCAACTGTCTTTACTATATGCTTCGAAACTTCGTTTCTTACCAAAGCATCCCACCTGGGGTTGGGTCTTCCTTTATTGTTGGGCCATGCTTTTTCAGACCAGACGATCTGCCATTGCTCCTTTTAGTCTTCGTATCCAGACACAGTTAGATAAATTGGGTCTGTCCTTGGATAATATTGCTGTATCCACTGGTCAGCCCCTCCAACCATGGCTTCTTACAGTCCCCAAATGTGAGCTTTCTATAAGTCATCTGAGAAAAGTAAACACTCCTGATTGGAAATACTGTCTGCCATTTGCTGAACATCTATTGAACTATCGTTCTATTCCTATTTATACAGATGGTTCCCAATTAGGTGACTGTGTGGGCTCTGCCATGGTTTGTTGTGGTTCAGTGGTTTGGCACAGAATCCTTTCTACAGCTTCTATGTTCACTGCTGAACTGTATGCCATTTCTCTTTATCTGGATCACAAAGAAGCTAAGCGGTACTGAAACTGCACAATTAACACTAACTTACTTGGTTCTCTACTGGCTCTGGAATAGCTTCAAGTTGGTTCACACCCTGTTTTTGGTGATATTCAAAACCGACAGGCCCATATTTTTATAACCTACTTCTAACCAGTTTTTCTGAATACTGGGCCATGTTGATATTCGCGGGAATGAGCTCGTCAACACTGCAGTTTTGTCTATCTGCATGGCACTATCACCGCTGTGTCTGTCCCATACATGGACTGTGGTCCTGTATTCAAGGCTTGGCTCCTTTCCAATTGGCAGTCGACTTGGAGTGAGCAATGTGAAAACAAACTTTTCCAAATAAAACCCTATATTGGCCATCTTGCTTTCAGAAGGATCGGAAGGAGGAAGTTGTTCTAACTAGACTCTGCAGAGGTCACAGGTTTTTAACTTTTCGGGTTTTTTTTTTAATCTGAAACTGACACACCAGTGTGTAACACTCAGATCACAATTAGCTGCATTTTACTTTCTTGTCATCGTAATGATTTACAACGATGGCACCATTTTAGGAACGTTCTGTCCCTAGGTTTGTCCATAATGTCAGACAGTGTTATTGGTGATGGTGACACTGTACACCTTGGTAATGTTTTCAGTTTTTTAAAGGCCATTAATCTTTTTAATGCCATTTAAGAGTTTTTTTAATGTATACATTACATCTTTTTAATGTGGCTCCCTTTTAAAAATCACAGTTCATCTAGTTCGAATTTTAATTAAAACTGGCCATAACATTAAATAACTAGAATGGCTAACTTCAGATGACTGACGAAGGTTTTAGCACTTCCTAGTCTTCCTACTGAGTTATGATTATTACAGTGAGGCTACAGAAAGTCCTCTACAACTTGAATTACTGTAGTTTTCTTCTTGACTTTGTAGACTAGATGTAAACATGGGTTTTATGTTGTTTTTTGTTTTAAACTTTGTTTTGTTTTACTTTAATAATTTCCTTTTATGAATTTCACTAAATTTACTTTAACTTTTTACCGGACATTTGGCACAGATAGTCTAGCTACTTCATTATTAAAACCTTTGTTTTTCAGAATGATTGTATGAGTGATTGAAACGTTGTACTTGTTTTTAAAATAATATTTCGTTCTGTAAAAGGTGTAAGTTGCAATAATATTCTTACAGAAGTGTTGGTGTTACGAGTATTTATCACATTTTCAAACAGTTATCCCTTTTTATGCACTTGTTAAGATCAGAATGACTTTATAACACCCCAATGTCAAAAGTTTGAATCAGTTATCTACATTCTTGCACTTATTAACAGATTTCTTAGAATTCTTACACCACCACCAGCAGCACAGTGTGTGGATTTTTAATGCTAGAAACTTGGTTCTGTGTTCTGATGTGCATCGTGGGTAAAGCAGAGATAGCCTATTGTGTAGATTTGTGCTTAATAACAGAACATAAGTTTTTAAAAATTATAACAGACATAATTGAAACTCGGATAGAAACAACAAATGTTCAGGTGCAGTTAATTCACATGTATTGTTTCGTTAATTACGAAAATGTGTCTTAAGCATAAAATAACATACATAATATTTTTAAACTTGGCTTTTTAAAAATTATTTTAATGCTACAAATTTAGATGAAAATTGAAAAATTAAAAGGTTTTGGCCAAAAAAAGATTTTTTATTTAGGTTTAACAACATACAATAAAATTAATATGCATCCAGTAAATTCACTATTAACAAACGTTGCACCAATATCTTTTTCTTTTTATCTGTATGTCTATATATATATATACATATATGTTGTGTTATTATGATATGAACATGTTTTTGTGCTTGTTGTATTATTTTCTTATTCATATTTGGATGCAGTGGACAGACATCCATATTCACAAATAATATAATACCACAAGTAAAATGTGTGAAAATTTGATGAAATATAGAGAGTTGTGACATTTCAAGTTATTGTCTTAAACTGAGGACATTTGAATTCAAGTTGGGAAACTTGTTAACAAAACATCCTTGTAAACAAAATTTTCAGTATTTCTGTATTGTTACAGATATTAATTTGGTGAATAACTATGACTAGAGCTTTCTGAAGCTTACTGGGATAGGAAATTGGATCAGCTGAGTGCAAACCTAACTGTCAGCTGTCTGTTTTTATAAAGTAATGTTATTGTGAGGTTTATAGTGTTGTTACATTCAATAAACACAATTAAATAAAAATCAAACTTCTTCAAAGCCTCTGTTTGTATATAATTATCATTTAAGTATTAAATGATTTAACACCACAATTTAAAAAAAACTGAGTAACAGAATGTGCTAGTGAACAAATTGTATGGTGTGTCTGTTTGTGAAAGTATTAAAATTCATGTATGGATTAAAGGTAAAAAAAAAGTAGTTATATTTCAGTGTCTTTATTTTATCTTTAAGGTAAACAGAAAGTATTATATTTTTTCAGAAAAGCAGACAGAAAAATAACATATTCCATTTCATATATATTAATTTGTGCATAACCTATTAGTTTATAAATTTGATCTTCCTATACAGTATTCATCTACATATTCAGAGTAAGTGAAGAGATCATTGAGAGAAAATTTTTGAGTAACAAAATCTTTGAAAATGTAGAATAACTTTTTATAAACAAGTACTTGTATTGAACTGTACCTCATTTTTAAATACTGTGTTTTTATCACCCAGATAAATCATGATTGTAGCCTGTCTAAAAATTCAAGTTGGATTATACACTCCATTCTTACATGTGGTAAAGCAAAAGTTCGCATTGTATCAGTGGTGTTGTGTCACGACTATCTGCACAAACAGAAACAAGCTTCAACATGCTGCGCACAATCTATGTGAATTGAACCATCTGTCAAGATTCTATTATTTTCAATGTATGTGAGGACACACTTGTAAGTGGAATGTAAGTTTAATTTCTATAGTTTTTAGTATCTGCTTAGATTCATGTAATTTTAAAAAGTTTAAAGATTTCAAGTTGCTTGTCATTCAGTTTGTTGAAAAATTAATAAGTACCATTCAGCAGTTTTATTTAACCAGCATTTATTTATTAGCATGTTAAGGTAATTAAAAAGCAATGCTCGCCAAAATGAATAGTTATATTTATATGTATATACATGTATAAATAGACCAAAATTTCCATGTTACTCACATACCACACTCAGTTATTTATTAAGTCTTGGAATTTAAAATGTCTTTATGAATAATTAAGTAATTTGCTTCAGTTTAAATTATCCAAAAAAAAAGTTTTTAATAAGGGTTAATAGGAACTGAGAATGTCTTTCTTTATGTATATTTTAATTTATAATACACTTTCATATTCCTATCTTTTTATAATAAGTGAACATAGTTTTTGACTTTTTTCATCTTCAGTTTGACATGTGTGAAGAATAGAAATAGATGACTTAATAAAGAGAAAAGTGATGGAATGTAGAAATAAAAATAATACATTGAATAGTTCTATAGTTTAACATTTAGGATGGCTTAAAGCTATGAAGCATGGCTGAGCGCGTTATGGCGTGCACTCGTAATCCGAGGGTCGCGGGTTCGCACCCGAGTCGCGCTAAACATGCTCGCCCTCCCAGCCGTGGGGGTGTATAATGTGACGGTCAATCCCACTATTCGTTGGTAAAAGAGTAGTACAAGAGTTGGCGGTGGGTGGTGATGACTAGCTGCCTTCCCTCTAGTCTTACACTGCTAAATTAGGGACGGCTAGCACAGATAGCCCTCGAGTAGCTTTGTGCGAAATTCCAAAACAAAAAAACAAAAAAAATTAAAGCTATGAAATGGGTAACTTGTCAAATAGGTTATTAAAAGCGTTAAATAAGTACAATGAGGTGAAATTTGTTCATTCAAGGCTGTCTTTAAATATCCTTTTCTGAGAAAGTAGAGATTTCAAGATATCTTAATATAAACTTTCCTGCCTAATACAAAATATCTGAACATAAAACCTGAAATTTTGATGGGATTAAGGTTGACTGAAGAAATAAAATTAACTCTAGGATTCTCTTCAGACATAGTCATAGTGAACAGGATATGTGAATTGGGGCTGGTCTTTGAAGGATCAGGGAAAAGTTACTTTTAATAAGTGTGATATTGCTAAACTTTGAAACAATGTTTTTATCAAAGATAGTGATTGGCAAATGTTTTAATCCTGAAAAATTGTAATGAATAGTGTAGAAGTGTTTGATGTAGATGGTAATGTATGATTTTAAAAAAATAATGGGGTATAAACATTGTTTAATGAAATTTAGTCAACTTATTCTAACTTTGGTAGTGAGGAAAGCTGAAGAATACCAGTAAATAAAAGGCTGTTACTACTGGAATTTTGGCAAGCTGTGGTTTAAATTTGTTGTATACAAAGATCAAACTGAAAGAAACTTAAAATTTAAAATAAATAAACATAAGTAAAATGTTGAGAAAAAAAGGTAAAATTCTTACATTACGTGAACATGCATATCGCATCAGTCTTATCATTTATTGGAAAAGAACTGTCGTTTTGAATTAATTGAATGAAATAACAGCTGGAAATATTGGATAATTTATGAAAGAAATGAAAGTGAAAGTAATTATAAATGAAGATAAAGGTTTGGCAAGTCAACTGGTATGTGAATGGCATGTTTTTCTGAAAGTTCAGTATATTAATTAAGTACTCACATGATCAGTGGCTTTTTACATATTTATGGTTTCCATGTAGAGCACCTGGTTTGAGACTATTAAAATTTCCAAAAAAGATTGATCACTTGAGTGCCTTAATTAAACTGTAGCCTTGTTATTTATGGAGTACCTGAGGGTCAGTGCTGGGGCTTTTGTTCTTTCATATTTACATTAATCATATTGCTAGAGGCATGTCAAGAGAGTTTACTGAGTTATATTCACAATTTAATTAAGTTACTTTTATTATCATGGTAAGTAAACGTGGCAACAAAATTTAGCTTGTAAAATAAATTTGGAAATTATAGTTTTAATTTTGTAGTTTTATAAGACAACATTTTAAAAAGTCTTCAATTTTCCATTGTTTCAGTATTGTGATATTTGCCCTTTAAGTATTTCCTCTTCTCTTATTCATTGACCAATTCTCAAAGAACTACAAAATGTAACATAAGTCACTCATTATAATATTGTTACATAATTTTCTGTACAGGAGTTTGTTCTGCTTCCAGTGCAAATTTTATTCCCACAGGAAACACATTGGCAAGTTTCGCTAAATTTTTATTGGGTCTTACTAAATGGTAAGAAAGTCAGAAAATTTTGATAGTCCTAGGACAATATGTTCTTAAAGCATGTTATTTTGTATTCTTTGTTGAAATTTTGATTAACTAAAAATCATTTAGTGCAGTGACACCATTATAATAATAGTTTTAATTGAGAGTTGATAAAAAAAAACTAGGTAAGTACTATATTTCTAGTTTTTCATGTGTATTATTTATTAACATGAAGATAAATAAAATATAAGTTTTAGATTAGGTTAAATAAATAAAAAAAACACGTTTTCTTGTAATATGCTCATTAGTAACCAATGCATTGCATAATCTCTTCAGGTAACGTAAGCTACATGTTTACAAAGTGGTTCACAACTTGTGTGGTTATATCGTTTGTTAGACACAGTTCAAAGAGCAATAAAATTTAAGCATAAATATACATATATTATTAAGGACTTAAAGCTATTTAAGATAGCCAAATGTGTCATAAAGCCATTCTTGGAAATAAAAAGGGCAATATGTTTTCTTTTCACGGTATATTAGGTGTAGAGTTAGAATGGGGAAAATAACATAACACATAACGTTTTACTGAAAAAACACACTGAAATTCCAGTGCAATTACCCACCCTTTCTCACAGTTATAGCTATTTTTCATATGATTTCCTTCTCGTGCACAGATTATCACTCATTATGAGCTTTGAATTACTATCTAATTACACATGTATGCCACATGTGCAAATTAGCATTCAACAACCCTCCACCAGTATGAGTGTAACCCATCTTTATTCTAATATTTATATTATCATGTCAACTTGCCACAATCAAGGCAGGTTATCTTAATTGCAGGGTATAGCCATACATTACAAACCCTCTCAGATATTTCCAGTGTCAGTGTTTCGGTCGCTCAAAGACGTCATGTTGTGGTTCATTGAACTGTGCTCGTTCTTGTCCAGAATGGTTAGAAGAAAAAGAGATGCAGCATTTGAAAATGATTCATAATATTACTTATCCTGAGGCTTGAAAATTGCTGTCCAGCACTTCATCTCAGATGTATGGCTGCTTCATGTCATCCCACAACTACAGTGGGAGTGCAGACAGATATCTCTGTGCCTCCAAAAGAATCATTCTCAAACCAAATGAAAAGGGTTTTGACCTGCATTGTTAAAAAAGTTGATGAATCAACTTAACATCCATCTCTGTCCCTAACATACATTCCAGCAAATCCAGAGATCCACTTTCTCTGGTTCTGGGTACAGGCATTTCTTTGGGTGGATCATCTTCTCCCACCACAAGATGCAAAAGGATCATTTGTTCTTGTCCTCAGTCACTGGAATCTTCTTTAAACAGCATAGACCTACCCAATCGACCCAGGGCAGAATCCATGGAGGTTGACAGACCTCCCTCAAATAAAGACGGTAAAGAAAAAAAGACGATCTAAAACAGAAGGGTTCTCCACCCAACTTACCTGCACATAAATAATAATGTCCAACTTGATACAATGGAACTGTTGAGGTTTATGTGGTAATCTGTATGACATCAAAACACAGATTGCTTCCCACCATTCTTCATGTCTTTTTTTACAGGAAATATATCAGAAACCTGCCAATACAGTTACCTTTCAGCATTTTCTTTTTTTGTACAGAAATGACAAGCTGTGTGATGGACGAGCAGATGTAGGGGTGGCATTGTTGGTTGATTAGCATGTGCCCACCCTGTCTTTGCCACTGGATGCACTCTTGGAGTCTATTCCTATCTTGCAAGGTGTTGCTGTACACTCATGCTAGTGATAATTTATTGTTTATGCATGACAACTTGTTAAGAAGATAAAATTGGTCTTACCTGAAATCTAGTATGTCATTTTAAAATTTTGAACTTGTATATTCTTATCATTTGGTTTTCAGATATATCACAAGAAATCACAACAAATTCATCCTTCCTGAATATTTTATATATTTTAATAAAGTCTATTTTAAAGTAATTTTAAATACTTTATTGTGAGAGAGAGAAAAATGTAATGTAGATTGTATGGTCAGTGGTACGTACTTAATGGGCATTCTCTAATTAATCATATGAAATTAAACATAGTCATGTTGTTTCATATCGAGTCAGTAAGTCAAACCACCCCACCCACTCTCCAACAAAATTATATTTACCAAAGAGCTTTGCTTACTTCAAAAACATCTTCACATTACAAAAGGAGAAAAGTCATGACATTAATGAAAAGATGTTTTACACCTTATGGAGAAAATGCTAAATCACATGTTCATTGCAAATTTAATCACTTTTTATACTCTTATTTTTAAAAAGACCAGAAAATAGAGAGAATGGTGTTTCTGATTTTAAATATTTCTTGGGGAGCATGCCTCTGGATCTTCCTTAAGATATTGTGCATAAAATATGGTGTAGAGTCACAAGCTAGCACTACATAGTACACTGAGAGGATTATCTCCCTGATTCATTAGTATCACCCACTTAAACATACTGAAAACTTTGCCTGTTGCTCTTAACATATCCTTTCCATACCTGGAGTAATTTTAGTAGCTGTAATGTAAACAATTTACAACAAATCAGCATCATTACTCAGACAAAGCTCACACAGTATTTCAAGTCAAGACAATTGAGGACCAACTGGTGACTTGAATAGAAAGATAACGTCCTCTTTTTTACTTGATAATCAGTTTAAGTTGCATCACTCTGAACTGTCCTTACTACATCACTATTCCTTCTTGTGTAAGAAGACCAAAGCTGTACACTACTTCATAAGTATTTAGTGGATCAGAACAAGACATATTGATTACCTTTTTCATGAAGTAGATTGATCCTTCAGGCATTTGACACCCCTTGTAATTCAGAAGTTACTTTTTGTTTCATAAATGTTTAACAGAATTTGAATTAATAACTTTTTCTTTTATAATGTTTTTTTGTGTGTAAACCACTAAGATTTTCTGTACTTAATCTTTACCCATAGAAAAGGATTTTAAGATAATAAAATTTATTTATTTTTTTATAATTACTTCAATGTAGAAATATGATTTGATATAAAATTGAAGAAAGACTTGCCAACAGCATGGTTAACAATGTAACTGAAATGTGTCTAAGTACCCAATACCAAATAATTAGTAGTAAACTGTATTTTAACAAAAAGATTAATTATGGGACTTTGAAAAACAAACTATATATTACTTATTATAAACATTCTCCCTCGTGTTATACTTTACTCATGTTTAAAATTAACTGTAGCAAGTAAATTAAGAAAAAGTAATTTTTTACAGCATCCAATCAAGAGCAGTTTTCCTGATGAAGTCCCTGGTGGTGTTTTATAAAAAGTGAAAAGAAAATTAGGTTTACTAGAAGTTTCCAAAATGGTTAGTGTATCTGAAGAATTTGAAAAAAATGCACTTCAAACAAAAACATTTAGGCGACTGATTGTGATCCACATACATACTTCATTATCAATTAAATTATATTCTATTAAATCTGTATGTGTGCTTGGTCATTCTGACCAGTTTTGTAATCTCCAAAACTGTAAACATGAAACTACATAAACAACTGGAATATTCTAAATATACAAAATGTATCATCATGAGTTTTGGCAAATGTTTATGTAAAAGTTACAAGCCATTTATTAACTGAAATTATATTTCAAATAAATTGCTTTCATAAAACATTTATCCATTAATTTATGAATTCTCTGTCAAGTAATTCTGTGTGAAGTGTGATTTTTCATGCTAAGAATAAAATTAATTGTGCTCATTTCATGGTTTTTATGTTTAATTTACCTCACTTATAATATCATCAAAATGAATATCATTTTATTTATTTTTCATAGAATTAAACTTGCTCTCTTATCTTCACCACCATAACACCAACTGTAATGAAAGTAGTGAAACAAATGTTGGAAGTACATAATAATTGCAGATTGTGAAAATGCAATAACAATTTTCATTTTAGCACAGTCTGTTTTCTAAACATTTCCTCATTGGCTGCTTTTGATTTTATTACTTTACAATGCCTTTCTGACCCAATATAATGATGTCATAGTCATATATACACAGTAGTAAAACAACCACTGAAATACAAAGTGTACAACTGAAAATTTTCAACATCCAGATCCCTCCTTCCACCTCTTGTGGAGCAGATTGATGTTTTTGTTCAAAACTGGACTATTTGTCTCTTATCTAAGTTTCTGCCAAGACCTTGGGCTTGAAGATGCTGTACACTTCTCACCATCTGATACTTCAGCCTTGAACAGGGTCTTTCCACACTTCTCCAGTTCAGAGTCTGTTCACTGGGTTCCACTGGCTCTACTTTTTGGGAATATACAGTCTGCCATTCTTCCCTTTGGTCTTCATATTTATGTGTCGCTGACTGAGTTCAGTATGTCATAGATTGACGTTGCTGTCTCCATCGATCAGCCCACCACACGATGTTTTATTACCACTTCTGCCTTTTACCTTTCTCTGAGTCATCTGAGGAAGGTTGGTACTTCCAATTGGTTGTACGATTTTCATTGCCAAACATATTCTGAACCATTCTTTCATTCCGAATTATACAGATGGTTTAAAATCAGTTAAGTTTGTTGGATCTGCCATGGTTTGTTGTAGCTAGATGGTTTTGTACAAAATCCCCTCTACAGTTTCTGTGTTCACTGTCAAGTTATACGGCATTTCTTTTGTTCTGGATGATATCGAAGCTACACAGTACACTCGTTGTTCTATTTATACCAACTCTCTTCACTCTCTACTGGTCAGAGAATCGCTTTGTGTTAATTCTCACCTTATTTTCACAATGTTCAACACTGGCTGGCCTATTTTTCTTCTATCGTTTATTTACATCTAGTTTCTCTGGATAACTGGCCATGTTGGTATTCATTAAGTTTGTCTGTTTTGGTGCTGTCACTGCTTTGCTTGTTCTGTATATGGACTACAGTACTGTATTCAAGGCTAAGCTTCGTACCAGTTGGCAGTCTTCTTGGAATGACCAATTGTTATGTAAATGTCGTGTAAATATTTTGTAAACGACAACATGTCGTGTTGTGTTTAAATTTTCATTTCTATTATTCATATTTCCATATTTATATTATTGTTTCGAAGTTTAAACTAATAAAATATGCTGTTATTCATTTAAGGTAACATTTAGAATTTTCTTGAATTAAGTAGACCAATCATATGTTTGTAAATGAAATGCTGGCGACTTCGTGTCTAGACGTTTAGTCTCGAGCAAGAAAGGACATGCGCGGATTGCTCTGGAGATCTGTAGAAATTTCGCGGTGTTTCGAGGAGTCTAGGCCTACAATATATAAACAGACGAAGATGCGAGAGAGAAAAAAAGGAGAGTCAGACATTAGTTTTATTTCAAAAGAAGAGAGTCAGTCATTTGAGAAAGTTTAAGTGTTTGCTGTGATTTGTGGCTGAAGTTAGATCTACGGAAGCTGTGATTTTATTTCGTCAGTCTCTACGATTCTTTCGAATTAGTGGTTACACTGATTGTCAACACGTGCGGAAAAATTTACGGGAGATCGGAAAATTTAAAGGCGACAATTTTGTGACGTTCATCGGAGGCATCGTGAAAAGAACTTCGTCGAATTTACTGAACTGTGGACTGTTTCTGAACTTCTTCATTTGAACTTCGGAATTTCTTCGTGGGACCAAATTCACATCCTAGACTGGAATTTGAGACTTTCATTTTAGATTATTATATTAGATACAGGCTAGTACCATTTTGTATTGTGATTAATTTTGAAGGTTGAAACTAGTACCATTTTGTTTTGTAATTAATTTTGAAGGTTTAAACTTAATATCTGTCATTGTTATGATATAATTTATGTTATATTTGTTATATCTGTTAATAGTTTAGTGTAATAAATTATACAAGCTGTTATCTGTGTTTTTCTGTTGCGTTTAGTCTTGGAAAAACATAAAACATAAAAAAAAACGTAACACCAATGCCATGAGTTTTTCTAAGTCAAATCTTCTGTTTCACTTTAGCCATCTTGTTTCAGTAACGATTGGAAGAAGGAAGTTGTCCCGGCTAGGTTATGCACTTTCATAGGTTAATAATTTGGGATTGATGCACCATTATGTGGCTTTTGTGAAATTGAAGTCTCAATAGCTTACATTTTACTGTTGTGCTGCTATGAATCTGAGTGATGGTGCCATTTTATACATGTACTTTTCACAGGTTTACCTCTGACCATGGACAATGTCATTATCAATGGTGACACTGTCGAATTTACTTGTGTTTTCAAATAGTTCTGGGACAGATAGTGTTGCTTTGTGACATAAACCACCAGTAGACAAACTAACCAATAAGAAGCTACAGTTATGAAAAATGTGAGTGAATTTATGTGATTTATCTATAAAACCTTTTGTGATGGACAAATTCTTCTGTATCAAACAATTAAACATGGTAAAATGACTTGTTTGGAATTTCCAATTTAAAAATGAAAATATAACTTTAAAAGTTTAACACAATTACTGATGGTGATATTTAAATCTAATTGGTTTGCTTTATTTCTAGCAGAAAAGTTTTTTCTGGAGTAAGTGCTGGTCAACATAAAGAAAGCTGTGCCCAGAAAACCTGCATGTCTGTAAAGCTTCACTATAGTCTGACTTGTAAGGTTTGCAATGTGGGGAAATTTTAGTCTAAATAAATAAAGATCTGCAACTTGTAGACCAAAGTTAACACTCATTGGAGTTTCTCGTACCAGTTTGAATACATGTTGACCAAATTGCATAAATGTTTTATCAAGTAAAAATTTCATGGCTTGTGAACATATACTTGACAGAAATAGTGGTAATTTTCATAAGTGACATGCCATATACAGTCCTCTGTTTACAGAATCAGAAAAGACTCAAGCTGAAGTCACCAAAAAACTAAAATTTTTCATCAAACTCTCTGATTTTATTCATAGGAAAACTGGTGCAAAGATTACTAAACTCAAAAGTTTACACTGTCATTACTTGAAAGCTTTTAATTTTCTGTTGACATTAAACGGAATTACCATTGATTAATATATGTTTTCTCTTACTCTTTCTGTCTCTCTTTTTTGTTTTAATGACATTGTATTATTTCTTTAAAAGTTGTTTGTAATTCAGACCATTACCTACAATAATTGATATTTCCTTTGTTATAGTTTTTTATTGCTGAAATAAAACCTGTATTTTCACAGTATTTTTATGTAATTTTAGAATCTAAAGGAATGTAAGTTTAACAATATTTAGTCTGACCAAATGTATATTAAAATCTAATAAAACAGAAATACATATGACTCACGGTTCAGCTTTTGCTTATTAACAAATAAACAACTAAATCAATAACTTATAAGAGGGAACGATTATAAACTTTCTCTGATCACTGAACAATGCAGAAACTGTGAATATAATTTATAAAGATATCACAAAGCGCCACTCCGAGGAAACGTTTATTTAAATTTTGAATGAATTAATTATACCATCCAATCACGTGTGTGTGTATATATATTAACATATACATATTTCTAAGAGAGGTTATATGGAATAAATGTCATTCCTTATTATTCTAATCGGTTTTACTTCACTTTTGAGCTTTCCCTCCAGTAGATCAGTGGTCTGCAGACTTACAACGCTAAAATCAGGGTTTCGATACCCCTGGTGAGCAGAACACAGATAGTCCATTGTGTAGATTTGGGCTTAATTCAAAACAATAACATCTTTTTTGAGCTTTCAATCTTCGTTACCTCCTGTGTGCATGTGTTTGTCAGCATTATTTCTTGAAACCAACGGAATAGACTTGGACTATGATCCAATTTAAAACTGATTAGTTTTGGAAGGTGATGAAAAAAATCCTATATGTTAACATGTTCCACGTCATTTTTATTCTATACGTCAGGAAAAATCGGTTTTTGACTAAACTTGGTGAACAGATGTAGAACAGTATTCCCAATTGTTTGCTCATAATGATTCGTATTGTTTGATAACGACACATTTTTGCATTTTTTGAGGACCATGTATGATCACTACTGAGTGGTGGAGGTACACTTTCTATTGTGTGGTGGGAATATACGCTTTATTAAGTGTCCCTCTAGTGTTTTGTTCTGTGATCAATCTGTTGCAGACTTGCTACTAAAACAATTGTTATTATAATCCTGAAAGAATATATCTAAATTTCCGGCATGGCCAAGCGCGTAAGGCGTGCGACTTATGATCCAAGGGTCGCGGGTTCGCGCCCGCGTCGCGCTAAACATGCTCGCCCTCCAAGCCGTTAGAAATAAAATGTAATTATTTTTTGGCGACTGTTTGCTGATAACATGAACATGTTTTGTGGGTTGTTTATCTGTGACTTCGACATGCCATGTTGGATTGACTGATTTAACTTTTATGTGTTCTAGTAATAATATAAGTCAATAATGGAGAAATCTAGTGTTTTAGAATGCAGGCACAATAAACAAGCAGTCTGGTCTCTTTTTATTGTCCTTTATATTGTTACTGTATACACTTTGCGGCTTTGTTCAGCTCGTTTTGTTACAGGGAGGAAGTTATGTAAACTTGTAAAAAAACAAAACAACTCCCGTTACTGCTAAAGCACACTCTGGATTTTGGAAATGTGAGTAACAGTGAAATTCCTCTAATGTTTCAGTTAGGAGTAGCCCAAGAGTTGGTCGTGGGTGCTGTTGACTAGCTACGGTCCTTGTTATTCAAAATAAGAAACGGCTAGCGTTCTTCGACTGTGTTAATCAAAAATTGGGGTTTAGAAAACAAAATGTTAAAATATGTTTACGAAACTTTTGTGAACCTATGACACTACAGTAAGGAAATTAACTATCAGAGGGAGCATAAAAATGTCCATTTTTTATATTGGTGAGGGGAAGAAGGTTCTGCCTGTTTCCTTGTCGTCTCTTGTGAGCTGTAAATCATTGAGGTGCTTCTTACATATGCATGTTGGAGTTTAAAAATTCCGTACGAAACACTCCTAGTGCGGTTAGAAATAGTTATTGTACACAGTTTTTATTCCATTCTCAGCCTAAAGATAAAATTATATTGAAGTAAAAATATATATTTTATTAAAATAAAGTACAGAACAACGTTTCTTCCTCTTCAGATCATCTTCATGTTAACAAAAAGAGTTTCTACCTTTGTTGAATCGAACTGTGAACACGGACCGATAGTGCGATCATACATGAGAGAAGTTGTTGAAAATATACGAGTTAATATTACCCTACGAACTGGAAGAAGCACAAAAAGGGGGATGTTAATTATAACTGCAGACAATGGACAACATATAAGTTACTCATCAACGTAACAAGGATTACTATGGAGGATTCTGTGACAAGAGAAATGAAATAGAATTTTTGAAAGGGAAGAAAATAATTACGCTTAACCTGACCGTCAGTAATCAAAAACATAGATCGAATTTCGATGAATAGAGAAAACACTCGGATACACAGACACAACACTTTACCAATCAGAGAAAACACTCGGATACACAGACACAACACTTTACTAATCAGAGAAAACACTCGGATGCACAGACACAACACTTTACCAATCAAAGAAAACACCCGGATACACAGACACAACACTTTACCAATCACAGAAAACACTCGGATACACAGACACAACACTTTACCAATCATATCCGCTACTCATTCGATAGCCACGGTTGCTATACTGTGTAGGTTTAGTTTTGTGGTCGATGATAGAGCATAATATTTTAGTGTTGTGACAGCTCCCAATGAAATGACAGAAAAGTTCAAATAGCATGAAGTTTTTATACACTTCTTAGTTAAATGACATATTACATGATTTTATTACTTCTATATTAAACATATTCAAATTTAGTTTTTATTTTCCAACTGAGAATTTACGATCACTTAGAAGAAGAAGTAAAGGCAGTCGTGGCCGAGTGGGTTTTTTCCGCGTAGGTTCGAATCCTACCGACTGCGAAAGAGTGACCACTTTTGCCTACATTCTGTTTGTTTATTCTTTTTCGAATGGAAACAATCGACACTTTTGAATGTGTTAGCAGAGCAGCAATTAAACTGAAAATGACACTCTTTGTGGCCAAAACATCGCACACTATAAGAATTCCCACGTATATTTCCAGAACTGCGAAACGATCCAACACTAGTCAGTATTCTTTAAATTATAAGAATCCTTAGAGGTTAGGTCACAAATAAAGCAACACTTCATCAGTTTACTGTATATGAAAAGTTTTCCATGGTGTGTCACAATTACTTTCTCTCTCACATTTCGCTGGACTCGAGAAGAAATTATTGAAATTAGTTGAGAAGAATTTCACTTCACCGAAATAGTGGATGTTGTCAAAACTACTAATACTGCAAACTATTCCACTTCTCTCAGGAGATTCAAACTTACAGTCGGTAGGACTCTACCTACGTGGGAATATCCCAATGGATTTCAAATCCATCGCCTTAACCACTCGGCCACAACTGCCGTCGTCACATTTTCTAGTTTAAGTTTTAAATACTAATCTTACGAAGTATTCCATTTTTAAACATCACGTTGACATTAATGCATTTTCTATCATGTTTTCTATTGAAACAAAATATAACGTACAATACTTGTGAACGTTCGCTATCCCATCCGTTGTGACGAAGATGACATCAGCAGACGGTATATTGCTTTTGGTAACGTCTGTAACTGCGGGACTTCTACTGATGACAAAGAACAACTCATAAAACTTGGAACGCTGAAAATTAGAACGTAACTTTAAAAATTATCTTTTTTCTGCAATTCTTCTGTCTTTCTGAAAGTAGTCGTTTTGCAACTCATTTCTCAGACTATATTTCTTCATACAACAATCGAACAGTAAACAAACTATGATGTGAGAAGAGAAAGTAACAAGCAAGGTTGTTTGACAGGAAGCTGACATATTCACCAAATTTTTTATATTAATATAAAAAAGGATAAAAAATAAAGAAAATGAGATTTCAAAACGATAAAAAGACATATTCCACTTTCAATATTTTATAAGCAATATTTCAAAACCCTAAATAAACTATGCAATAAAAATTCATTTATTTGTTGCACTCGATTATTCGTAAGTTACCTACACTGAACGACATCTTTCTTTCTTTCTAATACTTTTGTCTTACGGATATAGTTCCTTCTTTGCTTCGGTTTTACGTGTGAAGAGTATTCGTTTCGTCTATACACTCTCGCCACACAGTACCGACTGAGAACATTTATTGATAAAGACATGTACTCGATACTTGTGAGTGGGAAAGAAAAACAGAAATAATTTTTAGTTTTAATTTGTTTTCAATTGAAAGAAAATATTATCTATCCTTCTTCAAGCCATTTGTTAGGACATCACAACAAAGATATACAAATTCCCGCAGTAAATATTCTTGCACGACAAGCTTCAATCGTACGAACACATCATGTGCTTTCCACAATATCGAGATACTACATAGGGTACAAAAGTTTAACAAGTTTTATGATAATAATTCTTCAACCATACTAATTCTTATAGAGTGAAGTGAATTTTGAACGCTGAAGAAGCTCAAAGCTTAATCAATAAATATTAAATTGTGAAGATGAAACCAAAGATAAGTTATCGTTTCTAATTATTGAAGTTCTTCAAGAATTTAACACACGAGACGTGTAAACTTGAGTTTGAACTTAGAAATGATCTTCATGTTACGACAACATAAATATTAAAAGAGAGCCCATAGTGAAACCGAACTAGAGCCGTTTTAAAGGCCACTTTTAGCCGATAAAATTATTAAAAATGCTGGGTGTGAAATTGTTTTTCCTGTGTTTATTAAAGGGCTATCTTCGTTTATCATCCATTATTTTGAAGTAACAAGTGAATACGCGTTGTTACTTTTGCCATATCTGTGGCTACAATGATGGAAAAGTGACACTTGAAACGCTTGGATAGCTTAAAGGATGAGTATGTTCGTTCAAGAGATTCACAATCTGATATTTAGAAAATCACGACTGTTTCAACACTGTTGGTCTTCGTCTTCACTGTTTTAACACTATTTGTCTGCAGTTTCAATGGCTCTTTCAACACTGTTGGTATTCAATTTGACTGTCCGTTTTAATAGCACTGATCTTCAGTTTTACCGTCTGTTTCTACATTATTGGTCTTCACCATCACATCTGTTTCAACACTGTTGGTCTTCAGTTTCACTATATGTTTTCACACTTTTGGTCTTCATTTAACTTCTCTTTCAACACTATTGGTCTTGAAATTAAATTCACTGTTTTAACACTAATGGTCTTTAATTCCACTGTCTGTTTAAACACTGTTGGTAATCAATTTTGCTAACGTGTTAATACTAATGGACTTAAGTTTTACCCTTTGTTTCAACAATACTGGTTTTCACTTTCACGGACTTTTCCAACACTGCTGGTGTTTCGTTATACTGGTTTTGATTTTAGAGTCTGTGTGTACTCTCTTGGTCTTACCTTTCACCTCTTTTTCAACATCATTGATGTTCAATTTCACTGACTGTATCAACACTGTTGGTCTTCAATTTCACTGTCTGCTCAAACACTTAGTAGCTTCAGTTTCACTGTCTGTTTTCACACTGTTGGTTCTCACTTCCACTTGTGTTTCAACACAACTTTGTTTCAGTTTCAATGTCTGTTTTCCCGATGTTCTCCTTCACTTTCACTAACTGTTCAACACCGTTGGTCTTGAATTTCACTGTATGTTTCAGTGCTTTAGGTGTTCATTGTTTTCACACTGTACGACTACACTTTTACTGTCTGTTTCAACAATATTGTTCTTCACTTTTACGGACTCTTTCAGCACTGTTGGTGTTTAATTTGAAATTTTTAATACTACTGGTTTTTAGTTTTACTGTCAGTCTGCACACTCTTGATCTTCACTTTCACTACTGTTTCAACTCAATTGGTGTTCAGTTTCACTGACTGTTTTCACACTGTTGGTCTTCACTTTCACGTCTGTTTCAACATTATTGGTCTTCAATTCCACTAATTGTATCTACACTAATGGTATTCACTGTCACTGACTGTTCCAACACTGTTGGTCTTCAATTTCACTCTGTCTTTGAACACTATTTGTCTTCAGTTTCACTGTCTGTTCCAACACTGTTGGTATTCATCTTCACAGTCAACTCTGTTGGCCTTTAATTTTACTGTGTTTTAACACTGTTTTCTTTGATTTCATTGTTTCTTTTAACCCTGTTGTTGTTCAGTGTCAATGTCTGTTTCAACACTGATGGTATTCACATCAATTCTGTTTTCACACTATTCCTGTTCACTTCCACTGACTGTTTTCACATTGTTGATCAACACTTTCCTTGAGTGTGTCAGTATTGTTAGTCTTTAAATTCACATTCTGTTTCAACTCAACTAGTCATCTGTTTTTACACGTTGTTTCAACATTACGGGTATTAAATTTAACTGACAGTTTTAAAATTATTGGTCTGCAGTTTCAATGACTGTTTCAACAGTGTTGGTCTTCAATTTCACTTTTGATGTTTACTTTAACTGACTGTTTGTTCACTGTTAGTCTTCTCTTTCAACATTACTGGTCCCCAGTTTCAATCACTGTTGGTTTTCACTTTCACTTGATGTTTCAATACTTGATTCTCCATTTCACTGTCAGTTTCAATACTAAGTGTTTTCAAGTTCATTCTCTGTTTCAAAAGTGTATTCTTTACTTTCGATCTGTTTCAACAGTGTTGATCTTCATTTTCACTATAGTTTAACACTGCTGGTGTTCAATTCATATCATTGTTTCAATGGTGTTGGTTTTCAGTTTCACTGTCTGTTTAAACAGCGTTTTCAACTTCACGGTGTTTCCAAACAGTTGTTCTTCACTTGCACTGAGTGTTTAAAGTGTGAAGATCTTCAATTTCACAGTCAGTTTCAGCAGTGCTGGTTTTAGTTTCAATGTTCGTTTGTAAATAGTGTTGGTCCTTAACTTGACTGTCTGTTTCAACTGTGTATCTTTTAACACAACTGGTTTTCACTTTCAATGACTATTTCAATAAAGTCATCAATTTCACGGTCTGTTTCGGCATTGTTGGTATTTAACTGAAAGTTTGGAACGAGTAGTTCTTCAATTTCACTGTCTGCATGAATACTATTGGTTTTCGGTTTCACTGACTTTTTCTACAGTGTTTATCTTCACTTTACCATTCTAACATTACTGATCACCAATTTCCTTGAGTTTTTAAAAAATATTGGTCTACAGTTTCACAGTTTGTTTTGCCAATTTTAGTTTTCACTTTAATTTCCATTTCAAGACTATTGGTGTTAACTTCCACTGACTGTTTTCACACTATCGGTCTTCATGTTCACAGGCTGTTTCAACTCTGGTGGCCTTCAACTTTACTGTCTGTTTCAAGTTCTTTAGTTTCACTGACTGTTCCAACACTGTTGGTATTCATCTTCACAGTCTGTTTTACCACTATTGGTCTGCAGTTTCACTGGCTGATTTTACACTGTTGGAATTCATCTTCACAGTCTGTTTTACCACTATTGGTGTGCAGTTTCACTGGCTGATTTTACACTGTTGGTATTCGTTTTTACTAATTGTTTTCAAACTGTTCGTCTTCAGTTTCACTGTCAGATCCAACACTATTGGTCTTTACTTTCATTTCCATTTCAACGCTCTTGGTGTTGACTTTCACTTACTGTTTTCATACTGTTGGTCTTCACTTTCATTAGCTGTTTCAACACTGTTGGTATTCAACTTCACAGTCTCTTTTATCAATACTGGTGTGTAGTTTTAATGGCTGTTTCAACACTGTTGGTCTACCCTTTTACGGTGATTCAGTAATATTGTTCCTTAGTTTGACTGTCTGTTCTCAAGCTCTTGGTCTTCAATTCCACTAACTCTTTTTAAAATGTTCGTCTTTACTTTCACTGACTGTTCCAACTCTGTTGATCTTCAATTTTACTGACAGATTCAACACAGTTGGTTTTCATTTTCACTTTGTTTCAACACTGTTGGTCTTCAGTTTCATCAGTTGTTTAACACAATTGGTCATCACTTTCACTGACTCTTTCAACACTGTTGGTATTGAACTTCACAGTCTGCTTTCAACTACTGGTCAGCAGTTTCAATGGCTGTTTCATTACTGTTGGTCTTGAAGTTTATTGTCTGTTTCAATAATTCTGGTCTGCAGTTTTACTGTCAGATTTTGAACTGTTGGTCTTTATTTTCACTTACGCTTCAACACTGTTAGCCTTCAGTTTCACTGTCTGCTTTAACACTATTGGTCTCGAATTTCAATGTCTTCAAATTCACTGTCTGTCTTCACACTGTACGTTATTACTTTCATTTCTGTTACAACACTATTGGTCTCAAATTCCACTGACTCTTTCCTCACTGTTGGTCTTCACTTTCGATGTCTCTTTCAACACTATTGGTTTTTAATTTCACTGTCTTTTTCAATACTGTTGGTGTTGACTCTCACTTACTGTTTTCACACTGTTGCTCTTCACTTTCACAGGCTGTTTCAACCATATTGTTTATCGTGTTTTATGTCTGTTTTAACACTATTGGTTTTCACCTTCACTGACTGTTTCAACACTGTTGGTTTTCGTCTTCACTGTTTTAACACTATTTGTCTGCAGTTTCAATGGCTGTTTCAACAGTTTTACTAACTTTATCAACACCTTGATCTTGGGTTTCAATAACGGTTTGCAGTGCTGTTAAACCTCACGATGTTTCAATGGTGTTGGTCTTCACTTTCTATGGGTGTTTCAGAAGTGTGTCGGTCATCAATTTCATGGTGTGTTTCAAACTTGTTCTTCACTTTCACTCCACTTTTAACGGTGAAGATCTTCAATTTCACGGTCAGCTTCAGCAGTGTTGATTTTAGTTGTTTCAATATCTGTTTTTGAACAATGTTAGTCGTTAACTTGACTGTGTATTTCAACAGTGTCTCTTATAACACAACTGGATTTCACTTTGAATTACTCTTTCAATAGAGTGAGTCATCAAATTCACACAGTTGACCTTAAATATAACTGAATATCTTACCAGTTTAAGTCTTCAATTTGACTGTCTGTTTTCACACTGTTGGTCTTTGACATCACTGTATGTTTTAACACTATTGGTCTGCAGTTTCACTGGCTGTTTCAACACTGTTGACATTTTATTTCACTGTCTCATTTAATAGTACTGGTCTTCAGTTTTACCATCTGTCCTTACACTGTTGGTCTTCACTGTCACGTCTGTTTCATCATGGTTGGTTTTCAGATTCACTGACTCTTTAACACTATTCGTCTTCAGTTTCACTGACACTCTCAACACTGTTTATCTTCAATTTCAATGTCTGTTTCAACACTTGCTTTTCAGTGTCACTGTCTGTTTATACAGTTTCAGTCTCCACTTTAGCTTGTCATTCAACTCTGTCGTTCGTAAATTCAACTGACTGTTTTCACAATTTTAGTCTTCAATTTCACTCTGTTTCAACAGCGAAGTCTTAATTTTAAGATTTTTTCAACAGTGTTGATTTTCATTTTCATAATAATTTAACAATACTGGGCTTCCATTTCACGGTATGTGTCAACAGTGTTGTTCGTACTTGCACTGCATGTTTCAACAGAGTACGTCTTCAGTTTTACTGACATTAGCAAAACTATTGGTCTTCAGTTTCACTGACGCTTTGCACAGTGTTGTTCATCTCACTATGTTTTAACAGTGTTGGTCTACACTTTCAGTGACTGTTTTGGTAGTGTCGGTCATCAATTTCATGGTCTCTTTCAAAACTGTTTTTAACTTTCAATAGTGGAGATCTTCAATTTCACGGTCAGCTTCAGCAGTACTGATTTTCAGTTGTTTTCATATCTGTTTTTGAACAATGCAAGTTTTTAACTTGACTGTGTATTTCAACAGTGTCTCTTATAACACAACTAGTTTTCACTTTGGATTACTCTTTCAACAGAGTGAGTCATCAAGTTCACGGTGTTAATCTTCAATATCACTGAATGTCTCACCAGTTTAAGAGTTCAATTTCACTATCTGTTTTCACACTGTTGGTCTTAAGTTTCATTGGCTGTCTCAACACTGTTGCTCTTCAATTTCAATGTCTGTTTTAACACTTGCTGTTCAGTTTCACTGTCTTTTTACACAGTGTTGGTCTTCACTTTAGCTTCTCATTACACTCTGTTGTTCGTGAATTCATCTGACTGTTTTCACAATTTTGGTCTTCACTTTCAATGTCTGTTGGAACACTATTCTTCTTCTGTTTCACAGTGTGTTTCAATAATAATGGTCTTCAATTTCACTCTGTTTCAACAGTGTAGTCTGAATGCTAAGTTTCCTTCAACAGTGTTGATTTCCTATTTCACTATAATTTAACAATACTGGGCTTCTATTTCACGGTATGTATCAACAGTGTTGTTCTTCACTTACAATGCATGTTTCATCAGAGTACGTCTTCAGTTTTAATGACTTTATCAACATTATTGGTCTTCAGTTTCACTGACGGTTTGCACAGTGTTCCTTTTCACTATGTTTCAACAGTGTTGGTCTTCACTTTAAATGACTGATTTGGTAGTGTCGGACATGAACTTCACCGTCTGGTTTATAACTGTTGGTCTTTACTTTCAATGACTGTCTCAACAGTCAACTTTATCAACACCTTGGTCTTCGGTTTTACTGATGGTTTGCACAGTGTTGTTGAATCTCACTATGTTTCAACCGTGTTGGTCTTTACTTTCAATGGTTGTTTCAGTAGTGTCGGGCACCAACTTCACGGTCTGGTTCAAAACTGTTGGTGTTCACTTTCAATGACTGTCTCAACACTCAACGTCTTCAGTTTTACTAACTTTACAACACCTTGGTCTTTGGTTTCACTAACGGTTTGCAGTGTTGTTAAACCTCACGATGTTTCAACAGTGTTGGTCTTCACTTTCTACGGATGTTTCAGAAGTGTGTCGGTCATCAATTTCATGGTGTGTTTCAAAACTGTTCTTCACTTTCACTCCACTTTTAACAGTGAAGATCATCAATTTCATGGTCAGCTTCAGCAGTGCTTATTTTCAGTTGCTTCAATATCTGTTTTTGAACAATGATAGTCTTTAACTTGACTGTGTATTTCAACAGTGTCTCTTATAACATAACTAGTTTTCACATTGAATTACTCTTTCAATAGAGTGAGTCATCAAGTTCACAGTGTTGATCTTCAATATCACTGAAAATCTCACCAGTTTAAGTTTTCAATTTCACTGTCTGTTTCCAAACTGTTGGTCATTGACATCACTGTATGTTTTAACACTATTGGTCTGAAGTTTCACTTGCAATTTCAACACTGTTGGTTGTCAAGTTTACTGTTTGCTTGTACACTGTTGGTCTTCACTTTCATTTGCTGTTTCAACACTATTGGCCTTCACTTTCTCTGACTGTCTCAACAGTGTTGGTCTTTAATTTCAATGTCTGTTTTAACACTTGCTGTTCAGTGTCACTGTCTTTTTATACAGTTTATTCTCCACTTTAGCTTGTCATTCAACTCTGTCGTTCGTAAATTCAACTGACTGTTTTCACAATTTTGGTCTTCAATTTCACTGTCTGTTTGAACACTATAGTTCTTCTGTTTCACAGTGTGTTTCAATAATAATGGTCATCAATTTCACTCTGTTTCAACAGTGAAGTCTGAAGTTTAAGTTTTTTTCAACAGTGTTCATTTTCAATTTCACAATAATTTAACAATACTGGGCTTCCATTTCACGGTATGTGTCAACAGTGTTTTTCTTCACTTGCACTGCATATTTCAACAGAGTACGTCTTCAGTTTTACTGACTTTATCAACACTATTGATCTTCAGTTTCACTGACGGTTTGCATAGTGTTCCTTTTCACTATGTTTCAACAATGTTGGTCTTCGCTTTCAATGACTGTTTTGGTAGTTTCAGCCTTCAATTTCACGATCTTGATAAAACTGTTGGTGTTCACTTTCAATGACTGTTTTAACACTTGCTGCTTAGGTTCACTGTCTGTTTATACAGTTTTATAAGTCTGAAATTTTACTAACTTTATCAACACCTTGGTATTCGGTTTCACTGACGGTTTGCACAGCGTTGTTCAATCTCACTATGTTTCAACAGTGTTGGTCTTCACTTTCAATGGCTGGTCTGGTTCAAAACTGTAAGTGTTCACTTTCAATGACTGTCTCAACAGAGTACGTCTTCAGTTCTACTTACTATTTTACTCCGTTTCACTGGAGTGTATCTTCACTTTCATTTACTGTTTCATCATTGCTAACCTTCATTTTAACTTGATTGTTTTCACATTGTTAGTGTTCAGTTTCACTGCCCGTTCAACACCGTGGATCATTTTCATTTATTGTTTTTACACTGTTGTTCTTCACTTTCATTAACTGTTTTTACGCTGTTGTTATTCAATTTTATTAACTATTTTTACACTGTTGTTCTTCACTTTCATTAACTGCTTTTACACTGTTGTTCTTCAATTTCACTGTGTGTTGCAACACCAATGGTGGTATGTTTTTCTGTCTGTGTCAACGCAATTGGTTTTAAGTTTCAATTTTTATTTCAACACTATCGGTATTCACTTTAATTGACTGTTTCACACTGTTAGTCTTCACTTTCACTCTCAGTGTTGTTCTTCAGTTTCAGTGACTGTTTTCACATTGTTGGTCTTCACTTTTACTGACTCTTTTAACACTCTTGGTCTTCAGTTTCACTGAAAGTTTTATTATCGTTTCAGTCTGCTGCTGAGACTTCTCGTTGTTGAAAACTCATGTTTGTAGTGTTCTGGTGAGACTTCTGGTTACTGATAACTCATGTTTCTTTTTCTCGGGTGGGACTTGTCGTTAATAAAAACTCATGTTTGTTATCTTATACTGATATTTCTTGTTGCCCATAACTCATGTTTGTAGTGCTGTGGTGACACTTTTGATTACTATAAAATTATGTTCATCGTGTTCTGGTGAGAGATCTCGTTGCTGATAACTCATGTTGTCTTACTCTGGTAAGATTTCTGCTTACTGATAACCCATGGTTGTAATTTTCTGGTGGGGCTTCTGGCCACTTAAAAGTAATGTTTGTAGTTCTCTAGTGGGGCTTCTGGTAACTGAAACTCATACTTGTTGTATTCTGGTGAGACAAAAGGTTAGGAGGTACACAGTGAAGGGTCAGAAATAGGATAACTGTGTGCTGAGCAGTTGATCTGAACTCAATTGGTCACTTTTGCAAACATGTCCCAAATATTTCAAAGTTTCTAAATCTGGATAATACAAGTGAGAATAACTATAAGTTAGAATAAGAATATATATAACGTAAGCGTGTTAAAGAGATTTTAGTTTACTATGTTTGATGTTCCATGTTTGCATAGAAAATCTTCTGCTAAGAGCCACTCAACAATAACATACCGTTACGCCACATGTTGATATGTGAATGACAGTGTTATTAATTCACAACAAGTTAGTGTAGAATATCCTGTTTGTTGTCAACATTATTCATACCGGTTCTACTGTTATTTAAATAGTTAATGTGAACTTACTTTCATCCGTAGCTTTTCACAATCAACACGAGAAGTGACCGTCATATATAGGAGGCAGATGAACGGATAAACCGACACTACGGTTCACAATGTAAAACAAGTAGCACGTAATGTCCGATCACATTCAAATATTGTCTGCATCCACTTTGTTGCTGTGTAGATCCATTCTGTAATACCATACATGACTAAAATAAAAAAATTGTCGTCAGTAAACCACTGAGAAAATTGTACGAAACACAAGATATGAGTAATTATTATGTGTAGAAATGATAATTAGTTAACAACTACAATCATAGGATTTGGGATTTGGAGTTAGAAATCAATAGGAAGATTGTCTACTGGAGAAACTCGTCAGAGTTTACATTTAAACAAACATGAAAGTCTGGATTGGTTTTAATTCTTGACATACACTGAATGAATAATTCATAATTATAAAGTCTAAAGTATTTATGATTAAAACTGTTTGTATACATTTATAATTATGTTTTACTTAAAGTTTAAAATTTGAAACGTGGTTTGTGGAGTGAACATCTGAAAGGTGCTCCCAAATCAGGGTAGGATAAAAAAAAGCAGTGAGATAGATTAAAAAACAAAAAGCACACAGCAATAAGGTGATAGATAATTGCTTTTTTATAACTCATAAATTATGTCATAGTTCCACATTAGTTTCACACCTTATCATACACATGGGATTTTTCCTAACTAATAACATCCGAATTTATCTTTGTTTATGGCTTGTCAACACTTCACGAGTGTTTGTGTTTCTGGGTTGGCTTGTCCACACTTCACGAGTGTGTGTGTTTCTAGGTTGGCTTGTCTATACTTCACGAGTGTGTATGTTTCTGGGTTGGCTTGTCCACACTTCACGAGTGTTTGTGTTTCTGGGTTGGCTTGTCCATACTTCACGCAAAACGAAAAATTACCCCCGGGCGGTCACGAGTGAAGACAGTAAAGTTCTTATACTAAAAAACTGAACGCCAGTATGCTGTGAATCTGAAAAATGGAGCAATAAAGTTAAAAAAGTCTACTTTGAAATTTCCTTTCTTTCAGAATGCAGTCTTTGATACATCATTCCAAAGTTTCTCCATTTTAGTGAACGAAACCAAACTTTGATAAATTCGTTAGATTATCAGATTTCCCTAAAAAGACTATTGGCTTGTTTGAATTTGGCTAAATGCTACACGAGGGCTATCTGCTATAGCCGTCAGTAATTTAGCAGTGAAAGAAAAGAGGAAAGGTACCTAGTGATCACCAACCACTGTTTTGCAAAGGAACTGTTGGATTGATTGTAACAATTTCCGCCCAGTCACGTGTCAGAAAGGAAAGCATGATTGGTGGAGTTAAAGTTGGATCATGCACTTCGAATAAAACGTCAACAGAACATAAATTTTACTGAAAAAGTTCAAAGTGTACTGTACTAACCTTAGAATCGTTCATAGCAGTGTTGATTACAGCATTCATTCCTTGTTTCATCCTGGCGACCAGATTGTTAACCTATGTAATTATAACATAAATAATCAGTGTAAATCAGTGATAGCTAAAGGTCTTCAGTTCTCTCTTCCATCACGTAAACTCTGCGTACCTAACATAGTTTACACTTTTAAATCTGCCATTTCTACTTCTAAAGATTTTATCACTAATGTTCGTCCTTACCATTTAAGCCCTGAATAAATCTTTTAAAAGAACTCTCATTAATTAAAAATATTTATGTTATATCTTCCGACAGTAACAATGTTATTCTCAACTAAAATAATTACCTGATCAAAATGGTCGTTATTCTTGACAACTCTACCACATTTAAATTCCTTATCAAAGCCTATTCATTATCATCCAACGTGAGGAAATATTCCAAAGATACCTGATGGAACTTAGAAAGAAAAATATCGTAGACATTTCACTGATGATAATTACGATACGTACGACAAACATTTGTTAAAGAAAGAATAGAATTTTAAAGTTCTGGTTCCCCAGTGGTTCAGCGGTATGTCTGCGGATGTACACGTTGAAATCAGGGTTTCGATACCCGTGGTGGGCAGAGCACAGTTAGCCCATTGTGCAGCTTTGTGCTTAATTCTAAACAACAACAACAAAAATTAAAGTTCTGACCTCAAAACAAAAACCAGACTTTCACTAGTACTAAATCTGCTTATATATTTATTGATGTAATTTATAAACATAATTTTATGGAAAGAAGTAACACAAGTCTTAATTTATAAATAAACGGTAACACACTTAATGGACCAAAAATATTGTTTGCTTCACACAATGAGAACAGTTTTCCACTGCATTAATTACTGTAAAAAAAATAATATTTTTGTCTTTAAAATTACACATTTTTCTAAAGTTTTTAGTGCGACGCTATCTGAAACAGCCCAGTATATGTTAACCCTAATTGCTGAGCCTCACAGGTTGCAGAGTAAAATGAATATTACTAGTTGTTTCACTTTTGTTTCTTTTTTCAAGAATTTAATTGAGATTTTTAGAATCATCTTATGTAAATATACAACTAAAATATTTATACAAAACTTTATACCTACAAATTGTGTTGGTCGAAATACCTATGAAATGTAAGGTGGGTAATTTTTGCGATAAAATTTTGTTCTTTCTTCTCAAAGTTCGGCTTTTATTTTAATGTCTGGTCTCCATATTTACTAGATGCAAATATTCATTAATATTGTGGTTCAACTTTATTGTTGCCTTTCTTCACAGTTTGTATTAGTTTCAAGTGTAACTATACTCCTCAATCAATTGTTGTAACGGAGTGTTGTTAGCCAAAAAGAACGAAATGATATAAAAATAAAACTGATAAGTGAGGGGTAGCAATGGGAAAACTCAGATATTCAAAGCTTAGTGATGAAAACGAAATGTTATCATTTAAACCTAATAAAGAAATTGTGCCCCAGATACCAAATAAAGGGTTTTTCTCGTGATCACGTGTATGACAGAGCATTGTTTTTTTCGGAATTTCGCACAAAGCAATTCGAGGGCTATCTGTGCTAGCCGTCCCTAATTTAGTAGTGTAAGACTAGAGGGAAGGCAGCTAGTCATCACAACCCACCACCAACTCTTGGGCTACTCTTTTACCAACGAAAAGTGGAATTGACCGTCACATTATAACGCCCCCATGGCTGGGAGAGGGAGCATGTTTGGCGCGAACCCGCGACCTTCAGATTACGAAGCACACGCCTTAACGCGCTAGGCCTTGCCAGGCCCATGACAGAGCAACAAGTTACAAATGTGACAAGTTTTTGTCGTCTGTGTGTTTGTTTTGTCCATACGACTTTAACCTTTTATATACCTTTATTTATATACACTATATGTATGTATTATATGAAATAAAAAATAGAGAGAATCACAAATGTTTTAAGATTATATTAAAGTAAACAAATAGATGCTACTAAGAAACAATTGTTTAAAGTTGAACATTGTAAGCACCTTTGAAACAGTGCTTTTTTGTGTGTAGAGTTTCTTAAAGTTCGATATGATCTTTTGGTCCATGGGCTGTCGTATCCTGAGTAGTCTAAGATTCGGCGATGGGTGGGGATGACTAGCTGGCTTCTTTGTAATTTTACACTTCGGGAAGGCTAGCGCAAATAGTCCTCGTGTGGCTTTATACGAAATTCAGAAATCAAATAAACAAACTCTTGTATATCATTTCAAAATTATGGGCGGCTATGCGTAGAAATTTATGTACGTTGTACACACCAACTTGTCATGTACATGTAGGCCTCTTGTATCCAGGCTAAGATTAAATTATAATTTTAAGCTGTAAATATGCATACTGTACGTTATTAGTAATAAAGCGCGAAGGAAGTTGTAATAATGTGATAAAAATGTAATAATAATTAAGAGTTTGTTTGTTTTGAATATCACGTTAAGCTACTCGAGGGCTATGCGTTCGTCGCCCCTACTTTAGCAATGTAAGACTAGAGGGTAGGCAACTAGTGATCACCACCCACCGCTAACTCTTAGGCTTATCTTTTACCAACGAATAGTGAGATTGACCGTCATCTTATAACGCCCCCACTGCTGAAAGGGTGAGCATGTTTGGTGCAACGGGGATTCAAACCCGCGACCCTCAGATTACGAGTCGAACGCCTTAACCAACCTGACCATGCCAAGTAAGAGTAAGACTTGAGATAATTTGAATTAGGTTGGTTAAGAATCCCAGTGGTAAAGATACTACATTAACAACAATCTGAGTGAATGAATAACATGTATTATCTTTAATACTTACATTTTTCTATTGTTTTTTTATATTAATTTTGTTAGTTTAGTACTTGTAATTAATCCATGAATTATGAAGTTCTAGCTTCATGCTTGAGGTCTAACAAATAGCTTAATATTTAGTATTAAATATTTATACTGATAGAAGAATGATGTTTGTCACTTAGAAGTTTTTACAAAGTTAATAAAATGTTTATTAGTATTAATTTAAGTATTTATTCCTCAAATTTCCATTTTGCATTATCTTTCCCACCACTAGACATCCAGGTCTCTATTTTTCATCATCTTTCTAATCTCTAATCAGAGTGAAATCTCTATTCTTGCCATTCTATATACCTAATACTCAAATCTTTATTCTTCGTTGTAATACCCACCACTTCCCACCGTCATCTCTGTTCTTCTTCGTCTTGCTATTTGAAATTCGTGTCTCTATTCTTCATATTTTATAAAAAATCTGGCATCAAGATCTCTATTTTTCACCTTCCTTTCAAGTGTTTCACATCTATATCTTTATTCTTCATCATCTTGCTATGTATTTGACATCGTAATCTTTATTTTTACCTTTTTTCTAAGAATTTATTCTTCAGATCTCTATTTTGCATAATCTTACCTACCGCATGATATACAGGTTTCTATTTTTATCCTTGCAATTTGATATTCATATGTCTATTATTCATATCTTTATAACCATCTGGCTTCCATTTCTTTATTCTTCATCTCTTTTCTAACTATTAATTCTTTAAATCTCCATTTTGCATTGTCTTAACGACATCGTTTTGCTGTTTGAACGTCACAAATTTACGCTTCATAATTGTATAACTATCTGACATACAACTTTTTAATTATTTGACATGCAGATCTCTATTCTTCCTAACTATTTGACACTGAAATATTTATTCTTGTCCTTTTATCTGTTTGATACCCGGATCTCTATTCTTTGTTATGTTACTCACAACTTTCCATCCCTATCTCTATTGTTCTTCGTTTTGCTATATCAAATCAATGTATCTATCATTCATATCTTTATAAATGTCTGGATTCTATATTTTTATTCTTCAATTCTGTTTTAACTGTTTGACATCCATATTTCTATTATTTATTGTCTAGTTAACTATTTGACACACAAATCTCTATTTTAGTCCTTCTTTCTATACAACATCCAAATCCCTATTATTCATTGTATTAAAGACCACAATACTGTATTCTCCATTGTCTTGCTGTTTGAACTTCATATATCTATTCTATATAATTTTTATATATCTGACATACACATCGTTATTCTTAACCAATTTAACAACTGAGACTAAATCTTTTATTCTCAGGTTGGAAAGAAATGGTTTCTTGTTATGAACAAAACATTATCATGCTTGTGTAAAAAAAAACCTCACAAACTAGATATTTAGTTCACTGTTTTATATTTATCCCGACAAGTTGGTAAGTTTCCATGTTTTGTATTGTTTAGAAACAGGTTTGTTTAATTAACGTTATTAACAATATTTAGTCTGACCAAATGTATATTAAAATCTAATAAAACAGAAATACATATGACTCATAGTTCAGCTTTTGCTTATCAACAAATAAACAACTAAATCAATAACTTATAAGAGGGAACGATTATAAACTTTCTCTGATCATTGAACAATGCAGAAACTGTAAATATAATTTATAAAGATATCACAAAGCGACACTTCTGGGAAACATTTATTTAAATTTTGAAGGAATTAATTATACCATCCAATCACGTGTGTGTGTATATATTAACATATACATATTTCTAAGAGAGGTTATATGGACTATATGTAACTCCTTATTATTCTAATCGGTTTTACTTCACTTTTGAGCTTTCCCTCCAGTGGATCAGTGGTCTGCAGACTTACAACGCTAAAATCAGGGTTTTGATACCCCTGGTGAGCAGAACACAGATAGTCCATTGTGTAGATTTGGGCTTAATTCAAAACAATAACATCTACTTTTTTGAACTTTCAATCCTCGTTACCTCCTGTGTGCATGTGTTTGTCAGCAATATTTCTTGAAACCAACGGAATGGACTTGGACTATGATCCAATTTAAGAGTGATTAGTTTTGGAAGGTGATGAAAAAAATCCTATATGTTAACATGTTCCACGTCATTTCTATTCTATACGTCAGGAAAAATCGGTTTTTGACTAAACTTGGTGGACATATGTAGAGCAGTATTCCCAATTGTCTGCTCATAATGATTCGTATTGTTTGAAAACGACACATTTTTGCATTTTTTGAGGACCATGTATGATCACTACTGAGTGGTGGAGGTAAACTGTCTATTGTGTGGTGGGGGTACACTGTCTATTATGTGGTGGGAATATACGCTTTATTGAGTGTCCCTCTAGTGTTTTGTTCTGTGATCAATCTGTTGCGGACTTGCTACTAAAACAATTGTTATTATAATCCTGAAAGTATATATCTAAATTTCCGGCCGATAAAGGCCTGGCATGGCCAAGCGACTCATAATCCGAGGGTCCCGGGTTCGCGCCCGCGTCGCGCTAAACATGCTCGCCCTCCTAGCCGTGGGGGCGTATAATGTTACGATCAATCTCACTATTCGTTGGTAAAAGAGTAGCCCAAGAGTTGGCGGTGGGTGGTGATAACTAGCTGCCTTCCCTCTAGTCTTACACTGCTAAATTAGGGACGGCTAGCACAGATAGCCCTCGAGTAGGTTTGTGCAAATTCCATAACAAACAAACAAACCGGCCTATAAAAGGCCAATAACTTTGAATAACCTTTTTTTTGTTTTTAGTTGTCCAGCCATAATATCCCGAAATACAGACACTGATAACTCCACTGTTTTGAATATGAGAGCCTCGCGCTACCCATGTGCACATATGATATTTTCATGTAGGTTTCAGATTCCTAAAAGTGTTACTTTTGTGTATTTCTGAAACGAACATATCTTAGTTGGTAATAAGTATCACCAGGAGGCCTTTTGGGCACAAAAATATCAATGTACCACTTTCATGATTTGAGTCAGACCTCTCAGTTTAGAACTGCTACAATAGTTTCATTTAGAAAATAGTTTAACTTCCAACGACTTGCTCTAATATAAACAACAATCAAATTGTTTTCAGTTGTTTTCGTAAAGATTTATCTAGTGTCAATTGTAAAACAAGGAATATATGTATACATGTATATCCATTCAATTTGCTATCTGTCTCTATGGCAACGAGGACAATTTTCAAACGTGTGAGAAATAAAATGTAATTATTTTTTGGCGACTGTTTGCTGATAACATGAACATGTTTTGTGGGTTGTTTATCTGTGACTTCGACATGCCATGTTGGATTGACTGATTTAACTTTTATGTGTTCTAGTGATAACGTGTCAATAATGGAGAAATCTAGTGTTTTAGAATGCAGGCACAATAAACAAGTAGTCTGATCTCTTTTTATTTTCCTTTATATTGTTACTATATACACTTTGCGGCTTTGTTCAGCTCGTTTTGTTACAGGTAGGAAGTTATGTAAACTTGTAAAAAAACAAAACAACTCCCGTTACTGCTAAAGCGCACTCTGGATTTTGGAAATGTGAGTAACAGTGAAATTCCTCTGATGTTTCAGTTAGGAGTAGCCCAAGAGTTGGTAGTGGGTGCTGTTGACTAGCTACGGTCCTTGTTATTCAAAATAAGAAACGGCTAGCGTTCTTCGACTGTGTTAATCAAAAATTGGGGTTTAGGAAACAAAACTTTTGTGAACCTATGATACTACAGGAAGGAAATTAACTATCAGAGGGAGCATAAAAATGTCCATTTTTTATATTGGTTAGGGGAAGAAGGTTCCGCCTGTTTTCTTGACGTCTGTTGTGAGCTGTAAATCATTGAGGCGCTTCTTAGATATGCATGTTGGAGTTTAAAAATTTTGTACGAAACACTCCTAGTGCAGTTAGAAATAGTTATTGTACACAGTTTTTATTCCATTCTCAGCCTAAAGATAAAATTATATTGAACTAAAAATATATATTTAATTAAAATAAAGTACAGAACAACGTTTTTTCCTCTTAAGATCATCTTCATGTTAACAAAGAGAGTTTCTACCTTTGTTGAATCGAACTGTGAACACGGACCGACAGTGCGATCATACATGAGAGAAGTTGTCGAAAATATAGGAGTTAAAGTTACCCTACGAACTGGACGAGGCACAAAAAGGATGTTAATTATAACTGCAGACAATGGACAACATATAAGTTACTCATCAACGTAACAAGGATTACTATGGAGGATTCTGTAACAAGAGAAATGAAAGAGAATTTTTGAAAGGGAAGAAAATAATTACGCTCAACCTGACCGTCAGTAATCAAAAACATAGATCGAATTTCGATGAAGAGAGAAAACACTCGGATACACAGACACAACACTTTACCAATCAGAGAAAACACTCGGATGCACAGACACAACACTTTACCAATTATATCCGCTACTCATCGGATAGCCACGGTTGCTATACTGTGTAGGTTCAGTTTTGTGGTCGATGATGGAGCATAATATTTTAGTGTTGTGACAGCTCCCAAATGAAATGACAGAAAAGTTGAAATAGCATGAAGTTTTTATACACTTCTTAGTTAAATGACATATTACATGAGTTTATTACTTCTTTTTTAAACATATTCAAATTTAATTTTTATTTTCCAACTGAGAACTTACGCTCACTTAGGAGAATAAGAAATGGCAGTCGTGGCCGAGTGGTTAAGGCGATGGTCTAGAAATCCATTGGGTTTTTCCCGCGTAGGTTCGAATCCTACCGACTGCGAAACAGTGACCACTTCTGCCTACATTCTGTTTATTTATTCTTTTTCGAATGGAAACAATCGACACTTTTGAATGTGTTAGCAGAGCAGCAATTAAACTAAATATGACACACGTTGTGGCCAAAACATCGCACGCTATAAGAATTCCCACGTAAATTTCCAGAACTGCGAAACGATCCAACACCAATCGGTATTCTTTAAATTATAAGAATCCTTAGAGGTCAGGTCGTAAATAAAGCAACACTTGATCGGTTTACTATATATGAAAAGTTTTCCATGGTATGTCACAATTACTTTCTCTCTCACATTTCACTGGACTCGAAAAGAAATTATTGAAATTAGTTGAGAAGAATTTCACTTCACCGAAATAGTGAATGTTGTCAAAACTACTAATAGTGCAAACTATTCACTTCTCTCAGGATATTCAAACTTACAGTCGGTAGGACTCTACCTACGTGGGAATATCCCAATGGATTTCAAATCCATCGCCTTAACCACTCGGCCACAACTGCCGTAGTCACATTTTCTAGTTTAAGTTTTAAATACTAATCTTACGAAGTATTCCATTTTTAAACATCACGTTGACATTAATGCATTTTCTATCATGTTTTCTATTGAAACAAAATATAACGTACAACACTTGTGAACGTTCGCTATCCCATCCGTTGTGACGAAGATGACTTTAAGCATCGGTGGACGATGTGTTGCTTTTGGTAACGTCTGTAACTGCGGGACTTCTACTGATGACAAAGAACGACTCATAAAACTTGGAACGATGAAAATCAGAACGTAACTGTAAAAATTATCTTTTTTTCTGCAATTCTTCTGTCTTTCTGAAAGTAGTCGTTTTGCAACTAATATCTCAGACTATATATCTTCATACAACAATCGAACGGTAAACAAACTATGATGTGAGAAGTGAAAGTAACAAGCACAACGGTTGTTGAACAGGAAGCTGAGATATTCACCAAAATTTTTATATTAATATAAAAAAGGATAAAAAATAAAGAAAATGGGATTTCAAAACGATAAAAAGACATATTCCACTTTCAATATTTTATAAGCAATATTTCAAAACCTTAACTAAACTATGCAATAAAGATTCATTTATTTGTTGCGCTCGATTATTCGTAAGTTACCTGCATTGAACGACATCTTTCTTTCTTTCTAATACTTTTGTCTTACGGATATAGTTCCTTATTTGCTTCGGTTTTACGTGTGAAGAGTATTCGTTTCGTCGATACACTCTCGCCACACAGTACCGACTGAGTATATTTATTGATAAAGACATGTACTCGATACTTGTGAGTAGGAAAGAAAAACAGATATAATTTTTAGTTTTAATTTGTTTTCAATTGAAAGAAAATATTATCTATCCTTCTTCAAGTCATTTGTTAGGACATCACAACAAAGATATGCAAATTCCCGCAGTAAATATTCTTGCACGACAATCTTCAATCGTACGAACACATCATGTGCTTTCCACAATATCGAGATGCTACGTAGGGTACAGAAGTTTAATAAGTTTTATGATAATAATTCTTCAACCATACTAATTCTTATAGAGTGAAGTGAATTTTGAACGCTGAAGAAGCTCAAAGCTTAATCAATAAATATTAAATTGCGAAGATGAAACCAAAGATAAGTTATCGTTTCTAATTATTGAAGTTCTTCAAGAATTTAACACACGAGGCGTGTAAACTTGGGTTTGAACTTAGAAATGATCTTCATGTTAAGACAACATAAATATTAAAAGAGAGACGATAGTGAAACCGAACTAGAGCTGTTTTAAAGGCCACTTTTAGCCGATAAAATTATTAAAAATGCTGGATGTGAAATTGTTTTTCCTGTGTTTATTAAAGGGCTATCTTCGTTTATCATCCACTAATTTGAAGTAAGAAGTGAATACGCCTTGTCACTTTTGCCATATCTGAGGCTACATTGATGGAAAAGTGACACTTGAAACGCTTCGATGGCTTAAAGGATGAGTTTGTTCGTTCAAGAGATTCAAAATCTGATATTTAGAACATCACGACTGTTTCAACACTGTTGGTCTTCGTCTTCACTGTTTTAAAACTATTTGTCTGCACTTTCAATGGCTGTTTCAACACTGTTGGTATTCAATTTGACTGTCCGTTTTAATAGCACTGATCTTCAGTTTTACTGTCTGTTTCTACATTATTGGTCTTCACTATCACATCTCTTTCAACACTGTTGGTCTTCAGTTTCACTCTATGTTTTCACACTTTTGGTCTTCATTTAACTTCTCTTTCAACAATATTGGTCTGGAAATTAAATTCACTGTTTTAACACTAATTGTCTTTAATTCCACTGTCTGTTTAAACACTGTTGGTAATCAATTTTGCTGACGTTTTAATACTGATGGACTTAAATTTTACCCTTTGTTTCAACAATACTGGTTTTCAATTTCAGGGACTTTTCCAACACTGCTGGTGTTTCGTTTTCTGGCTTTGATTTTAGAGTCTGTCTGTACTCTCTTGGTCTTACCTTTCACCTCTTTTTCAACATCATTGATGTTCAATTTCACTGACTGTATCAACACTGTTGGTCTTCAATTTCACTGTCTGCTCAAACACTTAGTAGCTTCAGTTTCACTGTCTGTTTTCACACTGTTGGTTCTCACTTCCACTTGTGTTTCAACACAACTTTGTTTCAGTTTCAATGTCTGTTTTCCCGATGTTCTCCTTCACTTTCACTAACTGTTCAACACCGTTGGTCTTGAATTTCACTGTATGTTTCAGTACTATTGGTGTTAACTGTTTTCACACTGTACGACTACACTTTTACTGTCTGTTTCAACAATATTGGTCTTCACTTTTACGGACTCTTTCAGCACTGTTGGTGTTTAAATTGAAAATTTTAATACTACTGGTTTTTAGTTTTACTGTCAGTCTGCACACTCTTGGTCTTCACTTTCACTACTGTTTCAACTCAATTGGTGTTCAGTTTCACTGACTGTTTTCACACTGTTGGTCTTCACTTTCACGTCTGTTTCAACATTATTGGTCTTCAATTCCACTAATTGTATCTACACGAATGGTATTCACTGTCACTGACTGTTCCAACACTGTTGGTCTTCAATTTCACTCTGTCTTTGAACACTATTTGTCTTCAGTTTCACTGTCTGTTGTCACACCGTTGGTTTTCTCTTTTACTTTTATTTCAACACTACTGATTATAACTTCTTACAGTTGTAACTCTGTTGGCCTTTAATTTTACTGTGTTTTAACACTGTTTTCTTCCATTTCATTGTCTCTTTCAACCCTGTTGTTGTTCAGTGTCAATGTCTGTTTCAACACTGATGGTATTCACATCAATTCTATTTTCACACTATTCCTGTTCACTTCCACTGACTGTTTTCACATTGTTGATGAACACTTTCCCTGAGTGTGTCAGTATTGTTGGTCTTTAAATTCACATTCTGTTTTAACTCAACTAGTCATCTGTTTTCACACGGTGTTTCAACATTACTGGTATTAAATTTAACTGACAGTTTAAAATTATTGGTCTGCAGTTTCAATGACTGTTTCAACAGTGTTGGTCTTCAATTTCACTGTCTCCATCATCACTTTTGATGTTTACTTTAACTGACTGTTTTTACACTGTTGGTCTTCTCTTTCAACATTACTGGTCCCCAGTTTCAATCACTGTTTCAACACTGTTGGTTTTCACTTTCACTGGATGTTTCAATACTTGTTTCTCCATTTCACTGTCAGCTTCAATACTAAGTGTTTTCAATTTCATTCTCTGTTTCAAAAGTGTATACTTCACTTTCGATCTGTTTCAACAGTGTTGATCTTCATTTTCACTATAGTTTAACACTGCTGGTGTTCAATTCATAAAATCGTTTCAATGGTGTTGGTTTTCAGTTTCACTGTCTGTTTAAACAGCGTTTTCAACTTCACGGTGTTTCCAAACAGTTGTTCTTCACTTGCACTGAGAGTTTAAAGTGTGAAGATCTTCAATTTCACAGTCAGTTTCAGCAGTACTGGTTTTTAGTTTCATTGTCCTTTTGTGAACAGTGTTGGTTTTTAACTTGATTGTCTGTTTCAACTGTGTATCTTTTAACACAACTGGTTTTCACTTTCAATGACTATTTCAATAAAGTCATAAATTTCACGGTCTGTTTCGGCATTGTTGGTATTTAACTGAAAATTTGGAAAGAGTAGTTTTTCAATTTCACTGACATTTTCTACAGTGTTTATCTTCACTTTACCATTCTAACACTACTGAACTCCAATTCGTTGAGTTTTAAAAAAGAATTCGTCTATAGTTTCACAGTTTGTTTTGCCAATTTGAGTTTTCACTTTAATTTCCATTTCAAGACTATTGGTGTTAACTTCCACTAACTGTTTTCACACCGTTAGTCTTCAGTTTCATTGGCTGTTTCAACCCTGTTGTTCATCATGTTTAATGTCTGTTTTAACACTGTTTGTTTTCACCTTCACTGACTGTTTTAATAGCACTGGGTTTCAGTTTATTGTTTGCTTGTACACTTTTGGTCTTTACTTTCACTGGCTGTTTCACCACTATTGGTAATCAAATATATTGTCTGTTTCAATATTATTGGGCTTCACTTTCACTGACTGTCTCAACACTTTTGGTCTTCAACTTCACTGTTTTAACAATATTTTTTGTTCAATCTCACTGTGTTTCAACAGTGTTGGTCTTTACTTTCAATGGTTGTTTCAGTAGTGTCGGTCACCAACTTCACGGTCTGGTTCAAAACTATTGGTGTTCACTTTCAATGACTGTCTCAACAGTCAACGTCTTCAGTTTTTCTAACTTTATTAACACCTTGATCTTTGGTTTCACTAACGGTTTGCAGTGTTGTTAAACCTCACGATGTTTCAATGGTGTTGGTCTTCACTTTGTATGGGTATTTCAGAAGTGTGTCGGTCATCAATTTCATGGTGTGTTTCAAAACTGTTCTTCACTTTCACTCCAGTTTCAATGGTGAAGATCTTCAATTTCACGGTCAGCTTCAGCAGTGTTGATTTTAATTCTTTCAATATCTGTTTTTGAACAATGTTAGTCGTTAACTTGACTGTGTATTTCAACAGTGTCTCTTATAACAAGATTTCACTTTGAATTACTCTTTCAATAGAGTGAGTCATCAAGTTCACGCAGTTGACCTTGAATATAACTGAATATCTTACCAGTTTAAGTCTTCAATTTGACTGTCTGTTTTCACACTGTTGGTCTTTGACATCACTGTATGTTTTAACTCTATTGGTCTGAAGTTTCACTGGCTGTTTCAACACTGTTGGTCGTCAAGTTTACTGTTCGCTTGTACACTTTTGGTCTTCATTTTCATTGGCTATTTCAACACTATTGGCCTTCACTTTCTCTGACTCTCTCAACACTGTTGATCTTCAATTTCAATTTCTGTTTCAACACTTGCTGTTCAGTGTCACTGTCTTTTTATACAGTTATAGTCTCCACTTTAGCTTGTTATTCAACTCTGTCGTTCGTAATTTCAGCTGACTGTTTTCACAATTTTGGTCTTCAATTTCACTCTGTTTAAACAGCGAAGTCTGAATTTTAAGATTTTTTCAACAGTGTTGATTTTCATTTTCACAATAATTTAACAATACTGGGCTTCCATTTCACGGTATGTGTCAACAGTGTTGTTCGTCACTTGCACTGCATATTTCAACAGAGTACGTCTTCAGTTTCACTGACATTAGCAAAACTATTGGTCTTCAGTTTCACTAACGCTTTGCACAGTGTTGTTCATATCAGTATCTTTCAACAGTGTTGGTCTTCACATTCAATGACTGTTTTGGTAGTTTCAGTTTTCAATTTGACGATTTTGTTAAAACTGTTGGTGTTCTCTTTCAATGACTGTCTCAACAGTCAACGTCTTCAGTTTTACTAACTTTATCAACACCTTGGTCTTCGGTTTTACTGACGGTTTGCACAGTGTTGTTCAATTTCACTATGTTTCAACAGTGTTGGTCTTCACTTTCAATGGCTGTTTCAGTAACGTCGGTCATCTATTTCATGGACCGTTTCAAAACTGTTCTTCACTTTCACTCCACTTTCAACTGTAAATATCTTCAATTTCACGCACAGCTTCAGCAGTGCTGATTTTCAGTTGTTTAAATATCTGTTTTTGAACAATGTTCGTCTTGACTGTGTGTTACAACAGTGTCTCTTATAACACAAATAGTTTTCACTTTGGATTACTCTTTCAATAGAGTGAGTCATCAAGTTCATGGTGTTGATTTTAAATATCACTGAATATCTCACCAGTTTAAGTCTTCAATTTCACTGTTTGTTTTCACACTGTTGGTCTCTGACATCACTGTATGTTTTAACACTATTGAACTGAAGTTTCACTGGCTGTTTCAACACTGTTGATCGTCAAGTTTACTGTTTGCTTGTACACTGTTGGTCTTCAATTTCATTGGCTGTTTCAACACTTTTGGTCATTAAGTATATTGTCTCTTTCAACACCATTGGCCTTCACTTTCACTGACTGTCCCAACACTGTTGGTCTTAAACTTCACTGTTTTAACAATATTTGTTTCCAGTTTCACTGGCTGTTTAAACACTGTTGATATTCTATTTCACTGTCTCTTTTAATGGTACCGGTCTTCAGTTTTAACATCTGTTCTTACACTGTTGGTCTTCACTGTCACATCTATTTCATCACTGTTGGTCTTCAGTTTCACTGACTCTTCAACACTATTCGTCTTCAGTTTAACTGACTGTCTCAACACTGTTTGTCTTCAATTTCAATGTCTGTTTTAACACTTGCTGCTTAGGTTCACTGTCTGTTTATACAGTTTTATAAGTCTGAAATTTTACTAACTTTATCAACACCATGGTCTTCAGTTTCACAGACGGTTTGCACAGCGTTGTTCAATCTCACTATGTTTCAACAGTGTTGGTCTTCACTTTTAATGGTTGGTCTGGTTCAAAACTGTTAGTGTTCACTTTCAATGACTGTCTCAACAGAGTACGTCTTCAGTTTTACTTACTGTTTTACTCCGTTTTACAGGAGTGTATCTTCACTTTCATTTACTGTTTCATCATTGCTTACCTTCATTTTAATGATTGTTTTCACATTATTAGTGTTCAGTTTCACTGCTCGTTCAACACCGTGGATCTTCATTTTCATTAACTGTTTTTACACTGTTGTTCTTCACTTTCATTAACTGTTTTCACACTGTTAGTCTTCACTTTCACTTTCAACAGTGTTGTTCTTCGGTTTCAGTGACTGTTTTCACATTGTTTGTCTTCACTTTTACTGACTCTTTTAACACTCTTGGTCTTCAGTTTCACTGAAAGTTTTATTATTGTTTTAGTCTGCTGCTGAGACTTCTCGTTGTTTTAAACTCATGTTTGTAGTGTTCTGGTGAGACTTCTGGTTACTGATAACTCATGTTTCTTTTTCTCGGGTGGGACTTGTCGTTAATAAAAACTCATGTTTGTTATCTTATACTGATATTTCTTGTTGCCCATAACTCATGTTTGTGGTGTTGTGGTGACACTTTTGATTATTATAAAATTATGTTCATCGTGTTCTGGTGAGAGATCTCGTTGCTGATAACTCATGTTATCTTACTCTGGTAAGATTTCTGCTCACTGATAACCCATGGTTGTAGTTTTCTGGTGGGACTTCTGGCCACTTAAAAGTAATGTTTGTAGTTCTCTAGTGGGGCTTCTGGTAACTTAATCTCATACTTGTTGTGTTCTGGTGAGACAAAAGGTTAGGAGGTACACAGTGAAGGGTCAGAAATAGGATAACTGTGTGCTGAGCAGTTGATCTGAACTCAATTGGTTACTTTTGCAAACATGTCCCAAATATTTCAAAGTTTCTAAATCTGGATAATACAAGTGAGAATAACTATAAGTTAGAATAAAAATATAAATACAGACACCGAAAAGACCTTCTTTTGAAAGACAAAGTAACTCTTTGTCGAATCAGTAATTTTTCCATGAAATCTGCCTTTTCTACTTCTAATGATTTTATCACTAATGTTCGTCCTTACCATTTAAGCCCTGAATAAATCTTTTAAAAGAACTATCATTAAATAAAAATATTTATGTTACATCTTCCGACAGTAACAATGTTATTCTCAACTAAAATAATTACCTGATCAAAATGGTCGTTATTCTTGACAACTCTACCACATTTAAATTCCTTATCAAAGCCAATTCATTATCATCCAACGTGAGGAAATATTCCAAAGATACCTGATGGAATTTAGACAGAAAAATATCGTAGACATTTCACTGATGATAATTACGATACGTACGACAAACCTTCGTTAATGAAAGAATAGAATTTTAAAGTTCTTGCCCCCCAGTGGTTCAGCGGTATGTCTGCGGATGTACACGTTGAAATCCGGGTTTCGATACCCGTGGTGGGCAGAGCACAGATAGCCCATTGTGCAGCTTTGTGCTTAATTCTAAACAACAACAAAAAAAAATTTAAGTTCCGACCTCAAAACAGAAACCACACTTTCACTAGGACTAAATCTGCTTATATATTTATTGATGTAATTTATAAACATAATTTTATGGAAAGAAGTTACACAACTCTTAATTTATAAATAAACGGTAACACACTTAATAGACCAAAAATATTGTTTGCTTCACACAATGAGAACAGTTTTCCACTGCATTAATTACTGTAAAAAAATAATATTTTTGTCTTTAAAATTACACATTTTTCTAAAGTTTTCAGTGCGACGCGATCTGAAACAGCCCAGTATATGTTAACCCTAATTGCTGAGCCTCACAGGTTGCAGAGTAAAATGAATGTTACTAGTCGTCTGACTTTTGTTTCTTATTTCAAGAATTTAATTGAGATTTTTAGAATCATCTTATGTGAATATACAATTAAAATATTTATACAAAACTTTATACCTACAAATTGTGCTGGTCGAAATACCTATGAAATGTAAGGTGGGTAATTTTTGCTATAAAATTTTGTTCTTTCTTCTCAAAGTTTTGTTTTTATTTTAATGTCTGGTCTCCATAGTTATTATATGCAAATATTCAGTAATATTGTGGTTCAACTTTATTGTTGCCTTTCTTCACAGTTTGTATTAGTTTCAAGTGTAACTATACTCTTCAATCAATTGTTGTAACGAAGTGACATTAGCCAAAAAGAAAGAAATGATATAAAAATAAAACTGATAAGTGAGGGGTAGCAATGGGAAAACTCAAATATTCAAAGTTTAGTGATGAAAACGAAATGTTATCATTTAAATCTAATAAAGAAATTGTGCCTAGATACCAAATAAAGGGTTTTTCTCGTGATCACGTGTATGAGAGAGCATTGTTTGTTTCGGAATTTCGCACAAAGCAACTCGAGGGCTATCTGTGCTAGCCGTCCCTAATTTAGTAGTGTAAGACTAGAGGAATGGCAGCTAGTCATCACAACCCACCACCAACTCTTGGGCTACTCTTTTACCAACGAAAAGTGGAATTGACCGTCACATTATAACGTCCTTTCGGCTGGGAGAGAGAGCATGTTTGGCGCGAACCCGCGACCTTCAGATTACGAAGCACACGCCTTAACGCGTTAGGCCTTTCCAGGCCCATGACAGAGCAACAAGTTACAAATGTGACAAGTTTTTGTCGTCTGTATATTTATTTTGTCCATACGACTTTAACCTTTTATATACCTTTATTTATATACACTATATGTATGTATTATATGAAATAAAAAATAGAGAGAATCAAAATGTTTTAAGATTATATTAAAGTAAACAAATAGATGCTACTAAGAAACAAATATTTAAAGTTGAACATTGTTAGCACCTTTGAAACAGTGCTTTTTTGTGTAGAGTTTCTTAAAGTTCGATATGATCTTTTGGTCCATGGGCTGTCGTATCCTGAGTTGTCCAAGATTCGGCGGTGGGTGGTGATGACTAGCTGCCTTCCCTCTAGTCTTACACTGCTAAATTAGGGACGGCAAGCTCAGATAGCCCTCGAGTAGCTTTGTGCGAAATTCCAAAACAAACAAACCGGCCTATAAAAGGCCTATAACTTTGAATAACCTTTTTTTCTTTAGTTGTCCAGCCATAATATCCCGAAATACAGACACTCATAACTGCACTGTTTTGAATATGAGAGCCTCGCGCTACCCATGTGCACATATGGAATTTTCATGTAGGTTTCAGATTCCTAAAAGTGTTACTTTTGTGTATTTCTGTAACGAACATATCTGAGTTGGTAATAAGTATCACAAGGAGGCCTTTTGGGCACAAAAATATCAATGTACCACTTTCATGATTTGAGTCAGACCAGTCAGTTTAGAACTGCTACAATAGTTTCATTTAGAAAATAGTTTAACTTCCAACGACTTGCTCTAATATAAACAACAATCAAATTGTTTTCAGTTGTTTTCGTAAAGATTTATCTAGTGTCAATTGTAAAACAAGGAATATATGTATACATGTATATCCATTCAATTTGCTATCTGTCTCTATGGCAACGAGGACAATTTTCAAACGTGTGAGAAATAAAATGTAATTATTTTTTGGCGACTGTTTGCTGATAACATGAACATGTTTTGTGGGTTGTTTATCTGTGACTTCGACATGCCATGTTGGATTGACTGATTTAACTTTTATGTGTTCTAGTGATAACGTGTCAATAATGGAGAAATCTAGTGTTTTAGAATGCAGGCACAATAAACAAGTAGTCTGATCTCTTTTTATTTTCCTTTATATTGTTACTATATACACTTTGCGGCTTTGTTCAGCTCGTTTTGTTACAGGTAGGAAGTTATGTAAACTTGTAAAAAACAAAACAACTCCCGTTACTGCTAAAGCGCACTCTGGATTTTGGAAATGTGAGTAACAGTGAAATTCCTCTGATGTTTCAGTTAGGAGTAGCCCAAGAGTTGGTAGTGGGTGCTGTTGACTAGCTACGGTCCTTGTTATTCAAAATAAGAAACGGCTAGCGTTCTTCGACTGTGTTAATCAAAAATTGGGGTTTAGGAAACAAAACTTTTGTGAACCTATGATACTACAGTAAGGAAATTAACTATCAGAGGGAGCATAAAAATGTCCATTTTTTATATTGGTTAGGGGAAGAAGGTTCCGCCTGTTTCCTTGACGTCTGTTGTGAGCTGTAAATCATTGAGGCGCTTCTTACATATGCATGTTGGAGTTTAAAAATTTTGTACGAAACACTCCTAGTGCGGTTAGAAATAGTTATTGTACACAGTTTTTATTCCATTCTCAGCCTAAAGATAAAATTATATTGAACTAAAAATATATATTTAATTAAAATAAAGTACAGAACAACGTTTTTTCCTCTTAAGATCATCTTCATGTTAACAAAAAGAGTTTCTACCTTTGTTGAATCGAACTGTGAACACGGACCGATAGTGCGATCATACATGAGAGAAGTTGTTGAAAATATACGAGTTAATATTACCCTACGAACTGGAAAAAGCACAAAAAAGGATGTTAATTATAACTGCAGACAATGGACAACATATAAGTTACTCATCAACGTAACAAGGATTACTATGGAGGATTCTGTAACAAGAGAAATGAAAGAGAATTTTTGAAAGGGAAGAAAATAATTACGCTCAACCTGACCGTCAGTAATCAAAAACATAGATCGAATTTCGATGAAGAGAGAAAACACTCGGATACACAGACACAACACTTTACCAATCAGAGAAAACACTCGGATGCACAGACACAACACTTTACCAATCATATCCGCTACTCATCGGATAGCCACGGTTGCTATACTGTGTAGGTTCAGTTTTGTGGTCGATGATAGAGCATAATATTTTAGTGTTGTGACAGCTCCCAAATGAAATGACAGAAAAGTTGAAATAGCATGAAGTTTTTATACACTTCTTAGTTAAATGACATATTACATGATTTTATTACTTCTTTTTTAAACATATTCAAATTTAATTTTTACTTTCCAACTGAGAACTTACGCTCACTTAGAAGAATAAGAAAGGGCAGTCGTGGCCGAATGGTTAAGGCGATGGACTAGAAATCTATTGGGTTTTTCCCGCGTAGGTTCGAATCCTACCGACTGCGAAATAGTTACCACTTTTGTCTACATTCTGTTTGTTTATTATTTTTCGAATGGAAACAATCGACACTTTTGAATATGTTAGCAGAGCAGCAATTAAACTAAATATGACACACGTTGTGGCCAAAACATCGCACGCTATAAGAATTCCCACGTATATTTCCAGAACTGCGAAACGATCCAACACCAGTCGGTATTCTTTAAATTATAAGAATCCTTAGAGGTCAGGTCGTAAATAAAGCAACACTTGATCGGTTTACTATATATGAAAAGTTTTCCATGGTATGTCACAATTACTTTCTCTCTCACATTTCACTGGACTCGAAAAGAAATTATTGAAATTAGTTGAGAAGAATTTCACTTCACCGAAATAGTGAATGTTGTCAAAACTACTAATAGTGCAAACTATTCACTTCTCTCAGGATATTCAAACTTACAGTCGGTAGGACTCTACCTACGTGGGAATATCCCAATGGATTTCAAATCCATCGCCTTAACCACTCGGCCACAACTGCCGTAGTCACATTTTCTAGTTTAAGTTTTAAATACTAATCTTACGAAGTATTCCATTTTTAAACATCACGTTGACATTAATGCATTTTCTATCATGTTTTCTATTGAAACAAAATATAACGTACAACACTTGTGAACGTTCGCTATCCCATCCGTTGTGACGAAGATGACTTTAAGCATCGGTGGACGATGTGTTGCTTTTGGTAACGTCTGTAACTGCGGGACTTCTACTGATGACAAAGAACGACTCATAAAACTTGGAACGATGAAAATCAGAACGTAACTGTAAAAATTATCTTTTTTTCTGCAATTCTTCTGTCTTTCTGAAAGTAGTCGTTTTGCAACTAATATCTCAGACTATATATCTTCATACAACAATCGAACGGTAAACAAACTATGATGTGAGAAGTGAAAGTAACAAGCACAACGGTTGTTGAACAGGAAGCTGAGATATTCACCAAAATTTTTATATTAATATAAAAAAGGATAAAAAATAAAGAAAATGGGATTTCAAAACGATAAAAAGACATATTCCACTTTCAATATTTTATAAGCAATATTTCAAAACCTTAACTAAACTATGCAATAAAGATTCATTTATTTGTTGCGCTCGATTATTCGTAAGTTACCTGCATTGAACGACATCTTTCTTTCTTTCTAATACTTTTGTCTTACGGATATAGTTCCTTATTTGCTTCGGTTTTACGTGTGAAGAGTATTCGTTTCGTCGATACACTCTCGCCACACAGTACCGACTGAGTATATTTATTGATAAAGACATGTACTCGATACTTGTGAGTAGGAAAGAAAAACAGATATAATTTTTAGTTTTAATTTGTTTTCAATTGAAAGAAAATATTATCTATCCTTCTTCAAGTCATTTGTTAGGACATCACAACAAAGATATGCAAATTCCCGCAGTAAATATTCTTGCACGACAATCTTCAATCGTACGAACACATCATGTGCTTTCCACAATATCGAGATGCTACGTAGGGTACAGAAGTTTAATAAGTTTTATGATAATAATTCTTCAACCATACTAATTCTTATAGAGTGAAGTGAATTTTGAACGCTGAAGAAGCTCAAAGCTTAATCAATAAATATTAAATTGCGAAGATGAAACCAAAGATAAGTTATCGTTTCTAATTATTGAAGTTCTTCAAGAATTTAACACACGAGACGTGTAAACTTGGGTTTGAACTGAGAAATGATCTTCATGTTACGACAACATAAATATTAAAAGAGAGCCCATAGTGAAACCGAACTAGAGCTGTTTTAAAGGCCACTTTTAGCCGATAAAATTATTAAAAATGCTGGGTGTGAAATTGTTTTTTCTGTGTTTATTAAAGGGCTATCTTCGTTTATCATCCATTATTTTGAAGTAACAAGTGAATACGCCTTGTCACTTTTGCCATATCTGAGGCTACATTGATGAAAAAGTGACACTTGAAACGCTTCGATGGCTTAAAGGATGAGTTTGTTCGTTCAAGAGATTCAAAATCTGATATTTAGAACATCACGACTGTTTCAACACTGTTGGTCTTCGTCTTCACTGTTTTAACACTATTTGTCTGCAGTTTCAATGGCTGTTTCAACATGTTGGTATTCAATTTGACTGCCCGTTTTAATAGCACTGATCTTCAGTTTTACTGTCTGTTTCTACATTATTGGTCTTCACTATCACATCTGTTTCAACACTGTTGGTCTTCAGTTTCACTATATATTTTCACACTTTTGGTCTTCATTTAACTTCTCTTTCAACACTATTGGTCTTGAAATTAAATTCACTGTTTTAACACTAATGGTCTCTAATTCCACTGTCTGTTTAAACACTGTTGGTAATCAATTTTGCTGACGTTTTAATACTAATGGACTTAAAATTTACCCTTTCTTTCAACAATACTGGTTTTCAATTTCAGGGACTTTTCCAACACTGCTGGTGTTTCGTTTTCTGGCTTTGATTTTAGAGTCTGTCTGTACTCTCTTGGTCTTACCTTTCACCTCTTTCTCAACATCATTGATGTTCAATTTCACTGTCTGCTCAAACACTTAGTAGCTTCAGTTTCACTGTCTGTTTTCACACTGTTGGTTCTCACTTCCACTTGTGTTTCAACACAACTTTGTTTCAGTTTCAATGTCTGTTTTCCCGATGTTCTCCTTCACTTTCACTAATTCTTCAACACCGTTGGTCTTGAATTTCACTGTATGTTTCAGTACTATTGGTGTTAACTGTTTTCACACTGTACGACTACACTTTTACTGTCTGTTTCAACAATATTGGTCTTCACTTTTACGGACTCTTTCAGCACTGTTGGTGTTTAATTTGAAATTTTTAATACTACTGGTTTTTAGTTTTACTGTCAGTCTGCACACTCTTGGTCTTCACTTCACTACTGTTTCAACTCAATTGGTGTTCAGTTTCACTGACTGTTTTCACACTGTTGGTCTTCACTTTCACGTCTGTTTCAACATTATTGGTCTTCAATTCCACTAATTGTATCTACACTAATGGTATTCACTGTCACTGACTGTTCCAACACTGTTGGTCTTCAATTTCACTCTGTCTTTGAACACTATTTGTCTTCAGTTTCACTGTCTGTTGTCACACCGTTGGTTTTCTCTTTTACTTTTATTTCAACACTACTGATTTTAACTTCTTACAGTTGTAATTCTGTTGGCCTTTAATTTTACTGTGTTTTAACACTGTTTTCTTCCATTTCATTGTCTCTTTCAACCCTGTTGTTGTTCAGTGTCAATGTCTGTTTCAACACTAATGGTATTCACATCAATTCTATTTTCACACTATTCCTGTTCACTTCCACTGACTGTTTTCACATTGTTGATGAACACTTTCCCTGAGTGTGTCAGTATTGTTGGTCTTTAAATTCACATTCTGTTTTAACTCAACTAGTCATCTGTTTTTACACGGTGTTTCAACATTACTGGTATTAAATTTAACTGACAGTTTAAAATTATTTGTATGCAGTTTCAATGACTGTTTCAACAGTGTTGGTCTTCAATTTCACTGTCTCCATCATCACTTTTGATGTTTACTTTAACTGACTGTTTTTACACTGTTGGTCTTCTCTTTCAACATTACTGGTCCCCAGTTTCAATCACTGTTTCAACACTGTTGGTTTTCACTTTCACTGGATGTTTCAATACTTGTTTCTCCATTTCACTGTTAGCTTCAATACTAAGTGTTTTCAATTTCATTCTCTGTTTCAAAAGTGTATACTTCACTTTCGATCTGTTTCAACAGTGTTGATCTTCATTTTCACTATAGTTTAACACTGCTGGTGTTCAATTCATAAAATCGTTTCAATGGTGTTGGTTTTCAGTTTCACTGTCTGTTTATACAGCGTTTTCAACTTCACGGTGTTTCCAAACAGTTGTTCTTCACTTGCACTGAGAGTTTAAAGTGTGAAGATCTCCAATTTCACAGTCAGTTTCAGCAGTACTGGTTTTTAGTTTCATTGTCCTTTTGTGAACAGTGTTGGTCTTTAACTTGATTGTCTGTTTCAAATGTGTATCTTTTAACACAACTGGTTTTCACTTTCAATGACTATTTCAATAAAGTCATCAATTTCACGGTCTGTTTCGGCATTGTTGGTATTTAACTGAAAGTTTGGAAAGAGTAGTTTTTCAATTTCACTGACTTTTTCTACAGTGTTTATCTTCACTTTACCATTCTAACACTACTGAACTCCAATTTCGTTGAGTTTTAAAAAAGAATTCGTCTATAGTTTCACAGTTTGTTTTGCCAATTTTAGTTTTCACTTTAATTTCCATTTCAAGACTATTGGTGTTAACTTCCACTAACTGTTTTCACACCGTTAGTCTTCAGTTTCATTGGCTGTTTCAACCCTGTTGTTCATCATGTTTAATTTCTGTTTTAACACTGTTTGTTTTCACCTTCACTGACTGTTTTAATAGCACTGGTCTTCAGTTTATTGTTTGCTTGTACACTTTTGGTCTTTACTTTCACTGGCTGTTTCACCACTATTGGTAATCAAATATATTGTCTGTTTCAATATTATTGGCCTTCACTTTCACTGACTGTCTCAACACTTTTGGTCTTCAACTTCACTGTTTTAACAATATTTTTTGTTCAATCTCACTGTGTTTCAACAGTGTTGGTCTTTACTTTCAATGGTTGTTTCAGTAGTGTCGGTCACCAACTTCACGGTCTGGTTCAAAACTATTGGTGTTCACTTTCAATGACTGTCTCAACAGTCAACGTCTTCAGTTTTACTAACTTTATTAACACCTTGATCTTGGGTTTCACTAACGGTTTGCAGTGTTGTTAAACCTCACGATGTTTCAATGGTGTTGGTCTTCACTTTGTATGGGTATTTCAGAAGTGTGTCGGTCATCAATTTCATGGTGTGTTTCAAAACTGTTCTTCACTTTCACTCCAGTTTCAATGGTGAAGATCTTCAATTTCACGGTCAGCTTCACCAGTTTTGATTTTAGTTCTTTCAATATCTGTTTTTGAACAATGTTAGTCGTTAACTTGACTGTGTATTTCAACAGTGTCTCTTATAACAAGATTTCACTTTGAATTACTCTTTCAATAGAGTGAGTCATCAAGTTCACGCAGTTGACCTTGAATATAACTGAATATCTTACCAGTTTAAGTCTTCAATTTGACTGTCTGTTTTCACACTGTTGGTCTTTGACATCACTGTATGTTTTAACTCTATTGGTCTGAAGTTTCACTGGCTGTTTCAACACTGTTGGTCGTCAAGTTTACTGTTCGCTTGTACACTTTTGGTCTTCACTTTCATTGGCTGTTTCAACACTATTGGCCTTCACTTTCTCTGACTCTCTCAACACTGTTGATCTTCAATTTCAATTTCTGTTTCAACACTTGCTGTTCAGTGTCACTGTCTTTTTATACAGTTATAGTCTCCACTTTAGCTTGTTATTCAACTCTGTCGTTCGTAATTTCAACTGACTGTTTTCACAATTTTGGTCTTCAATTTCACTCTGTTTCAACAGCGAAGTCTGAATTTTAAGATTTTTTCAACAGTGTTGATTTTCATTTTCACAATAATTTAACAATACTGGGCTTCCATTTCACGGTATGTGTCAACAGTGTTGTTCGTCACTTGCACTGCATATTTCAACAGAGTACGTCTTCAGTTTCACTGACATTAGCAAAACTATTGGTCTTCAGTTTCACTAACGCTTTGCACAGTGTTGTTCATATCAGTATGTTTCAACAGTGTTGGTCTTCACTTTCAATGACTGTTTTGGTAGTTTCAGTCTTCAATTTCACAATTTTGTTAAAACTGTTGGTGTTCACTTTCAATGACTGTCTCAACAGTCAACGTCTTCAGTTTTACTAACTTTATCAACACCTTGGTCTTCGGTTTTACTGACGATTTGCACAGTGTTGTTCAATCTCACTATGTTTCAACAGTGTTGGTCTTCACTTTCAATGGCTGTTTCAGTAACGTCGGTCATCTATTTCATGGACCGTTTCAAAACTGTTCTTCACTTTCACTCCACTTTCAACTGTAAATATCTTCAATTTCACGCACAGCTTCAGCAGTGCTGATTTTCAGTTGTTTAAATATCTGTTTTTGAACAATGTTCGTCTTGACTGTGTGTTACAACAGTGTCTCTTATAACACAAATAGTTTTCACTTTGGATTACTCTTTCAATAGAGTGAGTCATCAAGTTCATGGTGTTGATTTTAAATATCACTGAATATCTCACCAGTTTAAGTCTTCAATTTCACTGTCTGTTTTCACACTGTTGGTCTCTGACATCACTGTATGTTTTAACACTATTGATCTGAAGTTTCACTGGCTGTTTCAACACTGTTGATCGTCAAGTTTACTGTTCGCTTGTACACTGTTGGTCTTCAATTTCATTGGCTGTTTCAACACTTTTGGTCATTAAGTATATTGTCTCTTTCAACACCATTGGCCTTTACTTTCACTGACTGTCCCAACACTGATGGTCTTAAACTTCACTGTTTTAACAATATTTGTTTCCAGTTTCACTGGCTGTTTAGACACTGTTGATATTCTATTTCACTGTCTCTTTTGATGGTACCGGTCTTTAGTTTTAACATCTGTTCTTACACTGTTGGTCTTCACTGTCACATCTATTTCATCACTGTTGGTCTTCAGTTTCACTGACTCTTTAACACTATTCGTCTTCAGTTTAACTGACTGTCTCAACACTGTTTGTCTTCAATTTCAATGTCTGTTTTAACACTTGCTGTTTAGTTTCACTGTCAGTTTATACATGTTTATACGTCTGAAATTTTACTAACTTTATCAACACCATGGTCTTCAGTTTCACTGACGGTTTGCACAGCGTTGTTCAATCTCACTATGTTTCAACAGTGTTGGTCTTCACTTTCAATGGCTGGTCTGGTTCAAAACTGTTAGTGTTCACTTTCAATGACTGTCTCAACAGAGTACGTCTTCAGTTTTACTTACTGTTTTACTCCGTTTCACAGGAGTGTATCTTCACTTTCATTTACTGTTTCATCATTGCTTACCTTCATTTTAATGATTGTTTTCACATTATTAGTGTTCAGTTTCACTGCTTGTTCAACACCGTGGATCTTCATTTTCATTAACTGTTTTTACACTGTTGTTCTTTACTTTCATTAACTGTTTTCACACTGTTAGTCTTCACTTTCACTTTCAACAGTGTTGTTCTTCGGTTTCAGTGACTGTTTTCACATTGTTTGTCTTCACTTTTACTGACTCTTTTAACACTCTTGGTCTTCAGTTTCACTGAAAGTTTTATTATTGTTTTAGTCTGCTGCTGAGACTTCTCGTTGTTTTAAACTCATGTTTGTAGTGTTCTGGTGAGACTTCTGGTTACTGATAACTCATGTTTCTTTTTCTCGGGTGGGACTTGTCGTTAATAAAAACTCATGTTTGTTATCTTATACTGATATTTCTTGTTGCCCATAACTCATGTTTGTGGTGTTGTGGTGACACTTTTGATTATTATAAAATTATGTTCATCGTGTTCTGGTGAGAGATCTCGTTGCTGATAACTCATGTTATCTTACTCTGGTAAGATTTCTGCTCACTGATAACCCATGGTTGTAGTTTTCTGGTGGGACTTCTGGCCACTTAAAAGTAATGTTTGTAGTTCTCTAGTGGGGCTTCTGGTAACTTAATCTCATACTTGTTGTGTTCTGGTGAGACAAAAGGTTAGGAGGTACACAGTGAAGGGTCAGAAATAGGATAACTGTGTGCTGAGCAGTTGATCTGAACTCAATTGGTTACTTTTGCAAACATGTCCCAAATATTTCAAAGTTTCTAAATCTGGATAATACAAGTGAGAATAACTATAAGTTAGAATAAAAATATAAATACAGACACCGAAAAGACCTTCTTTTGAAAGACAAAGTAACTCTTTGTCGAATCAGTAATTTTTCCATGAAATCTGCCTTTTCTACTTCTAATGATTTTATCACTAATGTTCGTCCTTACCATTTAAGCCCTGAATAAATCTTTTAAAAGAACTATCATTAAATAAAAATATTTATGTTACATCTTCCGACAGTAACAATGTTATTCTCAACTAAAATAATTACCTGATCAAAATGGTCGTTATTCTTGACAACTCTACCACATTTAAATTCCTTATCAAAGCCAATTCATTATCATCCAACGTGAGGAAATATTCCAAAGATACCTGATGGAATTTAGACAGAAAAATATCGTAGACATTTCACTGATGATAATTACGATACGTACGACAAACCTTCGTTAATGAAAGAATAGAATTTTAAAGTTCTTGCCCCCCAGTGGTTCAGCGGTATGTCTGCGGATGTACACGTTGAAATCCGGGTTTCGATACCCGTGGTGGGCAGAGCACAGATAGCCCATTGTGCAGCTTTGTGCTTAATTCTAAACAACAACAAAAAAAAATTTAAGTTCCGACCTCAAAACAGAAACCACACTTTCACTAGGACTAAATCTGCTTATATATTTATTGATATAATTTATAAACATAATTTTATGGAAAGAAGTTACACAACTCTTAATTTATAAATAAACGGTAACACACTTAATAGACCAAAAATATTGTTTGCTTCACACAATGAGAACAGTTTTCCACTGCATTAATTACTGTAAAAAAATAATATTTTTGTCTTTAAAATTACACATTTTTCTAAAGTTTTCAGTGCGACGCTATCTGAAACGGCCCAGTATATGTTAACCCTAATTGCTGAGCCTCACAGGTTGCAGAGTAAAATGAATGTTACTAGTCGTCTGACTTTTGTTTCTTATTTCAAGAATTTAATTGAGATTTTTAGAATCATCTTATGTGAATATACAATTAAAATATTTATACAAAACTTTATACCTACAAATTGTGCTGGTCGAAATACCTATGGAATGTAAGGTGGGTAATTTTTGCTATAAAATTTTGTTCTTTCTTCTCAAAGTTTTGTTTTTATTTTAATGTCTGGTCTCCATAGTTATTATATGCAAATATTCAGTAATATTGTGGTTCAACTTTATTGTTGCCTTTCTTCACAGTTTGTATTAGTTTCAAGTGTAACTATACTCTTCAATCAATTGTTGTAACGAAGTGACATTAGCCAAAAAGAAAGAAATGATATAAAAATAAAACTGATAAGTGAGGGGTAGCAATGGGAAAACTCAAATATTCAAAGTTTAGTGATGAAAACGAAATGTTATCATTTAAATCTAATAAAGAAATTGTGCCTAGATACCAAATAAAGGGTTTTTCTCGTGATCACGTGTATGAGAGAGCATTGTTTGTTTCGGAATTTCGCACAAAGCAACTCGAGGGCTATCTGTGCTAGCCGTCCCTAATTTAGTAGTGTAAGACTAGAGGAATGGCAGCTAGTCATCACAACCCACCACCAACTCTTGGGCTACTCTTTTACCAACGAAAAGTGGAATTGACCGTCACATTATAACGTCCTTTCGGCTGGGAGAGAGAGCATGTTTGGCGCGAACCCGCGACCTTCAGATTACGAAGCACACGCCTTAACGCGTTAGGCCTTTCCAGGCCCATGACAGAGCAACAAGTTACAAATGTGACAAGTTTTTGTCGTCTGTATATTTATTTTGTCCATACGACTTTAACCTTTTATATACCTTTATTTATATACACTATATGTATGTATTATATGAAATAAAAAATAGAGAGAATCAAAATGTTTTAAGATTATATTAAAGTAAACAAATAGATGCTACTAAGAAACAAATATTTAAAGTTGAACATTGTTAGCACCTTTGAAACAGTGCTTTTTTGTGTAGAGTTTCTTAAAGTTCGATATGATCTTTTGGTCCATGGGCTGTCGTATCCTGAGTTGTCCAAGATTCGGCGGTGGGTGGTGATGACTAGCTGCCTTCCCTCTAGTCTTACACTGCTAAATTAGGGACGGCAAGCTCAGATAGCCCTCGAGTAGCTTTGTGCGAAATTCCAAAACAAACAAACCGGCCTATAAAAGGCCTATAACTTTGAATAACCTTTTTTTCTTTAGTTGTCCAGCCATAATATCCCGAAATACAGACACTCATAACTGCACTGTTTTGAATATGAGAGCCTCGCGCTACCCATGTGCACATATGGAATTTTCATGTAGGTTTCAGATTCCTAAAAGTGTTACTTTTGTGTATTTCTGTAACGAACATATCTGAGTTGGTAATAAGTATCACAAGGAGGCCTTTTGGGCACAAAAATATCAATGTACCACTTTCATGATTTGAGTCAGACCAGTCAGTTTAGAACTGCTACAATAGTTTCATTTAGAAAATAGTTTAACTTCCAACGACGTGCTCTAAAATAAACAACAATCAAATTGTTTTCAGTCGTTTTCGTAATGATTTATCTAGTGTCAATTGTAAAACAAGGAATATATGTGTACATATATATCCATTCAATTTGCTATCTGTCTCTATGGCAACGAGGACAATTTTCAAACATGTGAGAAATAAAATGTAATTATTTTTTGGCGACTGTTTGCTGATAACATGAACATGTTTTGTGGGTTGTTAATCTGTGACTTCGACATGCCATGCTGGATTGACTGATTTAACTTTTATGTGTTCTAGTGATAATATGTGTCAATAATGGAGAAATCTAGTGTTTTAGAATGCAGGCACTGTAAACAAGTAGTCTGATCTCTTTTTATTGTCCTTTATATTGTTACTGTATACACTTTGCGGCTTTGTTCAGCTCGTTTTGTTACAGGTAGGAAGTTATGTAAACTTGTAAAAAAACAAAACAACTCCCGTTACTGCTAAAGCGCACTCTGGATTTTGGAAATGTGAGTAAAAGTGAAATTCCTCTGATGTTTCAGTAAGGAGTAGCCCAAGAGTTGGTAGTGGGTGCTGTTGACTAGCTACGGTCCTTGTTATTCAAAATAAGAAACGGCTAGCGTTCTTCGTCTGTGTTAATCAAAAATTGGGGTTTAGAAAACAAAATGTTAAAATATGTTTACGAAACTTTTGTTAACCTATGATACTACAGTAAGAAAATTAACTATGAGAGGGAGCATAAAAATGTCCATTTTTTATATTGGTGAGGGGAAGAAGGTTCCGCCTCTTTCCTTGTCGTCTGTTGTGAGCCGTAAATCATTGAGGTGCTTCTTACATATGCATGTTGGAGTTTAAAAATTCCGTACGAAACACTCCTTGTGCGGTTAGAAATAGTTATTGTACACAGTTTTTATTCCATTCTCAGCCTAAAGATAAAATTATATTGAAGTAAAAATATATCTTTTATTAAAATAAAGTACAGAACAACGTTTCTTCCTCTTCAAATCATCTTCATGTTAACAAAAAGAGTTTCTACCTTTGTTGAATCGAGCTGTGAACACGGACCGATAGTGCGATCATACATGAGAGAAGTTGTTGAAAATATACGAGTTAATATTACCCTACGAACTGGAAGAAGCACAAAAGGGGGATGTTAATTATAACTGCAGGCAATGGACAACATATAAGTTACTCATCAACGTAACAAGGATTACTATGGGGGATTCTGTAACAAGAGAAATGAAATAGAATTTTTGAAAGGGAAGAAAATAATTACGCTCAACCTGACCGTCAGTAATCAGAAACATAGATCGAATCCCGATGAATAGAGAAAACACTCGGATACACAGACACCACACTTTACCAATCAGAGAAAACACTCGGATACACAGACACAACACTTTACCAATCATCTCCGCTACTCATTCGATACTCACGGTTGCTATACTGTGTGGGTTTAGTTTTGTGGTCGATGATAGAGCATAATATTTTAGTGTTGTGACAGCTCCCAAATGAAATGACAGAAAAGTTCAAATAGCATGAAGTTTTTAAACACTTCTTTGTTAAATGACATATTACATGATTTTATTACTTCTATATTAAACATATTCAAATTCAATTCGAACCCGCGTGGGTTCGAATCCTACCGACTGCGAAACAGTGCCTACTTTTGCCTACACTCTGTTTATTTATTTTTTTTCGAATGGAAACAATCGACAATTTTAAATATGTTAGCAGAGCAGCAATTAAACTAAAAATGACACACTTTGTGGCCAAAACATCGCACGCTTCTAGAATTCCCACGTATATTTCCAGAACTGCGAAACGATCCAACACCAGTCAGTATTTTTTAAATTATAAGAATCCTTAGAGGTCAGGTCGTAAATAAAGCAACACTTAATCGGTTTACTATATATGAAAAGTTTTCCATGGTGTGTCACAATTACTTTCTCTCTCACATTTCGCTGGACTCGAGAAGAAATTATTGAAATTAGTTGAGAAGAATTTCACTTCACCGAAATAGTGGAATGTTGTCAAAACTACTAATAGTGCAAACTATTCCACTTCTCTCAGGATATTCAAACTTACAGTTGATAGGACTGGGAATATCCCAATGGATTTCAAATCCATCGCCTTAACCACTCGGCCACAACTGCCGTCGTCACATTTTCTAGTTTAAGTTTTAAATACTAATCTTACGAGGTATTCCATTTTTAAACATCACGTTGACATTAATGCATTTTCTTTCACGTTTTCTATTGAAACAAAATATAACGTACAACACTTGTAAACGTTCGCTATTCCATCCGTTGTGACGAAGATGACATCAGCAGACGATGTGTTGCTTTTGGTAACGTCTGTAACTGCGGGACTTCTACTGATGACAAAGAACGACTCATAAAACTTGGAACGCTGAAATTCAGAACGTAACTGTAAAAATTATCTTTTTTTCTGCAATTCTTCTGTCTTTCTGAAAGTAGTTGTTTTGCAACTAATATCTCAGACTATATATCTTCATACAACAATCGAACGGTAAACAAACTATGATGTGAGAAGTGAAAGTAACAAGCAAGGTTGTTGGACAGGAAGCTGAGATATTCACCAAATTTTTTATATTAATATAAAAAAGGATAAAAAATAAAGAAAATGAGATTTCAAAACGATAAAAAGACATATTTCACTTTCAGTATTTTATAAGCAATATTTCAAAACCTTAAATAAACTATGCAATAAAAATTCATTTATTTGTTGCGCTCGATTATTCGTAAGTTACCTACATTGAACAACATCTTTCTTTCTTTCTAATACTTTTGTCTTACGGATGTAGTTCCTTCTTTGCTTCGGTTTTACGTGTGAAGAGTATTCGTTTCGTCTATACACTCTCGCCACACAGTACCGACTGAGTACATTTATTGATAAAGACATGTACTCGATACTTGTGAGTGGGAAAGAAAAACAGATATAATTTTTAGTTTTAATTTGTTTTCAGTTGAAAGAAAATATTATCTATCCTTCTTCAAGCCACTTGTTAGGACATCACAACAAAGATATACAAATTCCCGCAGTTAATATTCTTGCACGACAAGCTTCAATCGTACGAACACATCATGTGCTTTCCACAATATCGAGATACCACGTAGGGTACAGAAGTTTAATAAGTTTTATGATAATAATTCTTCAACCATACTAATTCTTATAGAGTGAAGTGAATTTTGAACGCTGAAGAAGCTAAAAGCTTAATCAATAAATATTAAATTGTGAAGATGAAACCAAAGATAAGTTATCGTTTCTAATTATTGAAGTTCTTCAAGAATTTAACACACGAGACGTGTAAACTTAGGTTTGAACTTAGAAATGATCTTCATGTTACGACAACATAAATATTAAAAGAGAGCCCATAGTGAAACCGAACTAGAGCTGTTTTAAAGGCCACTTTTAGCCGATAAAATTATTAAAAATGCTGGGTGTGAAATTGTTTTTCCTGTGTTTATTAAAGGGCTATCTTCGTTTATCATCCACTATTTTGAAGTAACAAGTGAATACGCGTTGTCACTTTTGCCATATCTGTGGCTACATTGATGGAAAAGTGACACTTGAAACGCTTCGATGGCTTAAAGGATGAGGATGTTCGTTCAAGAGATTCAAAATCTGATATTTAGAAAATCACGACTGTTTCAACACTGTTGGTCTTCGTCTTCACTGTTTTAACACTATTTGTCTGGAGTTTCTCTGGCTGTTTCAACACTGTTGGTATTCAATTTGACTGGCTGTTTCACCACTGTTGGTAATCAAATATATTGTCTGTTTCAATATTATTGGCCTTCACTTTCACTGACTGTCTCAACACTTTTGGTCCTCAACTTCACTGTTTGAACAATATTTTTTGTTCAATCTCACTGTGTTTCTTCATTTAACTTCTGTTTCAACACTATTGGTCTTGAAATTAAATTCACTGTTTTAACACTAATGGTCTTTAATTCCACTGTCTGTTTAAACACTGTTGGTAATCAATTTCGCTGACGTTTTAATACTAATTTAATACTTAAATTTCACCCTTTGTTTCAATAATACTGGTTTTCACTTTCACGGACTTTTCCAACACTGCTGGTGTTCAATTTCACTGGTGTTTCGTTATACTGGTTTTGATTTTAGAGTCTGTCTGTACTCTCTTGGTCTTACCTTTCACCTCTTTTTCAACATCATTGATGTTCAGTTTCACTGTCGGTATCAACACTGTTGGTCTTCAATTTCACTGTCTGCTCAAACACTTAGTAGCTTCAGTTTCACTGTCTGTTTTCACACTGTTGGTTCTCACTTCCACTTGTGTTTCAACACAACTTTGTTTCAGTTTCAATGTCTGTTTTCCCGATGTTCTCCTTCACTTTCACTAACTGTTCAACACCGTTGGTCTTGAATTTCCCTGTATGATTCAGTACTATTGGTGTTCACTGTTTTCACACTGTACGACTACACTTTTACTGTCTGTTTCAACAATATTGGTCTTCACTTTCACGGACTCTTTCAGCACTGTTGGTGTTTAAATTGAAATTTTTAATACTACTGGTTTTTAGTTTTACTGTCAGTCTGCACACTCTTGGTTTCACTTTCACTACTGTTTCAACTCAATTGGTGTTCAGTTTCACTGACTGTTTTCACTCTGTTGGTCTTCACTTTCACGTCTGTTTCAACATTATTGGTCTTCAATTCCACTAATTGTATCTACACTAATGGTATTCACTGTCACTGACTGTTCCAACACTGTTGGTCTTCAATTTCACTCTGTCTTTGAACACTATTTGTCTTCAGTTTCACTGTCTGTTGTCACACCGTTGGTCTTCTCTTTTACTTTTATTTCAACACTACTGATTTTAACTTCTTACAGTTGTAACACTGTTGGCCTTCAATTTTACTGTTTTTTAACACTGTTTTCTTCCATTTCATTGTCTCTTTCAACGCTGTTGTTTTTCAGTGTCAATGTCTGTTTTAACACTGATGGTATTCACATGAATTCTATTTTCAAACTATTCCTGTTCACTTCCACTGACTGTTTTCACATTTTTGATGAACACTTTCCCTGAGTGTGTCAGTATTGATGGTCTTTAAATTCACATTCTGTTTCAACTCAACTACTCATCTGTTTATACACGGTGTTTCAACATTACTCGTATTAAATTTAACTGACAGTTTTAAAATTATTGGTCTGCAGTTTCAATGACTGTTTCAACAGTGTTGGTTTTCAATTTCACTGTCTCCATAATCACTTTTGATGTTTACTTTAACTTACTGTTTTTACACTGTTAGTCTTCTCTTTCAACATTACTGGTCCACAGTTTCAATCACTGTTGGTTTTCACTTTCAGTGGACGTTTCAATACCTGTTTCTCCATTTCACTGTCAGTTTCAATACCAAGCGTTTTCAAGTTCATTCTCTGTTTCAAAAGTGTATTCTTCACTTTCGATCTGTTTCAACAGTGTTGATCTTCATTTTCACTATAGTTTACCACTGCTGGTGTTCAATTCATATCATTGTTTCAATGGTGTTGGTTTTCAGTTTCACTGTCTGTTTAAACAGCGTTTTCAACTTCACGGTGTTTCCAAACAGTTGTTCTTCACTTGCACTGAGTGTTTAAAGTGTGAAATCTTCAATTTCACAGTCAGTTTCAGCAGTGCTGGTTTTTAGTTTCAATGTTCCTTTGTAAATAGTGTTGGTCTTTAACTTGACTGTCTGTTTCAACTGTGTATCTTTTAACACAACTGGTTTTCCCTTTCAATGACCATTTCAATAAAGTCATCAATTTCATGGTCTGTTTCGGCATTGTTGGTATTTAACTGAAAGTTTGGAAAGAGTAGTTCTTCAATTTCACTGTCTGCATGAATACTATTGTTTTTCGGTTTCACTGACTTTTTCTACAGTGTTTATCTTCACTTTACCATTCTAACACTACTGATCTCCAATTTCGTTGAGTTTTTGAAAAGAATTGGTCTACAGTTTCGCAGTTTGTTTTGCCAATTTTAGTCTATTGGTGTTAACTTCCACTGACTATTTTCACACTATCGGTCTTCATGTTCACAGGCTGTTTCAACTCTGCTGGCCTTCAACTTTACTGTCTGTTTCAAGTTCTTTAGTTTTACTGACTGTTCCAACACTGTTGGTATTCATCTTCACAGTCTGTTTTACCACTATTGGTGTGCAGTTTCACTGGCTGATTTTACACTGTTGGAATTCATCTTCACAGTCTGTTTTACCACTATTGGTGTGCAGTTTCACTGGCTGATTTTAAACTGTTGGTATTTGTTTTTACTAATTGTTTTCAAACTGTTCGTCTTCAGTTTCACTGTCAGATTCAACACTATTGGTCTTTACTTTCATTTCCATTTCAACGCTCTTGGTGTTGATTTTTACTAACTGTTTTCATACTGTTGGTCTTCACTTTCATTAGCTGTTTCAACACTGTTGGTATTCAACTTCACAGTCTGTTTTATCAATACTGGTGTGTAGTTTCAATAGCTGTTTCAACACTGTTGGTATTCAACTTCACAGTCTCTTTTATCAATACTGGTGTGTAGTTTTAATGGCTGTTTCAACACTGTTGGTCTACCCTTTTACGGTGATTCAGTAATATTGTTCCTTAGTTTGACTGTCTGTTCTCAAGCTCTTGGTCTTCAATTCCACTAACTCTTTTTAAAATGTTCGTCTTTACTTTCACTGACTGTTCCAACTCTGTTGATCTTCAATTTTACTGACAGATTCAACACAATTGGTCTTCATTTTCACTTTGTTTCAACACTGTTGGTCTACAGTTTCACTAGTTGTTTAACACAATTGGTCAACACTTTCACTGACTCTTTCAACACTGTTGGTATTGAACTTCTCAGTCTGCTTTCAACTACTGGTCAGCAGTTTCAATACTTATGGTCTTCAAGTTTATTGTCTGTTTCAATAATTCTGGTCTGCAGTTTTACTGTCAGTTTTTGCACTGTTGGTTTTCACCTTCACTGACTGTTTTAATAGCACTGGTCTTCAGTTTACTGTTTGCTTGTACACTTTTGGTCTTCACTTTCACTGGCTGTTTCACCACTGTTGGTAATCAAATATATTGTCTGTTTCAATATTATTGGGCTTCACTTTCACTGACTGTCTCAACACTTTTGGTCTTCAACTTCACTGTTTTAACAATATTTTTTGTTCAATTTCACTGTGTTTCAACAGTGTTGGTCTTTACTTTCAATGGTTGTTTCAGTAGTGTCGGTCACCAACTTCACGGTCTGGTTCAAAACTGTTGGTGTTCACTTTCAATGACTGTCTCAACAGTCAACGTCTTCAGTTTTACTAACTTTATCAACACTATGATCTTGGGTTTCACTAACGGTTTGCAGTGTTGTTAAACCTCACAATGTTTCAATGGTGTTGGTCTTCACTTTCTATGGGTGTTTCAGAAGTGTGTCGGTCATCAATTTCATGGTGTGTTTCAAAACTGTTCTTCACTTTCACTCCACTTTTAACGGTGAAGATCTTCAATTTGTTTGTAGCAAATAAACCACAAAGAAAAGTGTACGAAAAACAAGACATGAGTAATTAGTATGTTAAGTAATAAACATTTATTAACAAATACAATCATAGGATTTGGGATTATGATTTAAAAATTAGTAAGTAAATTGTCTACTGGACAAACACGTTATAGTTTAAATATTAAACAGTTCCCCAGAGAAACAAGTTGAGATGTTTCTCGTCTGTAGATTTATTCTGCATATACAAGTTTAAACGTATATATATTATATGTTTGTATTACATGAACTATAAAAATAAAGAGAACCACGACTGTTTTCTGATTAGTTTGTTTTTAGCAGCATCTATTTCTGTGTTTTAAAGCTGAAAAGATACACAATTTTCTAGTTGTGATATAAACAAACTGTAATATTGTGTGATACTTTACAGTAGTTGTGATAAAAACAAACTGTAATATTGTGTGATACTTTACAGTAAGTAAGTGTTAAAGTAAAAGTAATAATATCAAATGTATTGTTTTTGTGTGTTGTTTTTATGTTTTTGAATATCGGTTTAAACACACGTACCGTCCATTGTATCTGTTTATTTTTGTATTTATTTCGCGAACGGGTATAGCTTTCATTGTATTTATCTTTTTTAAGATCTTTGGTTTACTCTAAGAGAGAAGCTTTGAATTGTTTTAGTTTTTATGTTTCGTTTCAGTATATTAAATGTTTTGCTCGGGTGGTTTTGTGTTGTCCATACGTATATAATGAACTGATGTGTTCTGAGATGTGAAAAGGTCTTCATACGTACACAGACACACATATACTGGGTTTCATGTATTTAGTTACGTGTTATTGGGGAAAAAACAAACAAATTTTTTTTATCCGTGATGACGATAAAAACAACTTGTAGAGAAAAGTATATATTTTGAAACGGCTGGTATTGGTTGAGAAATTTATTTATGTAGAGCAGCAAACAACTTTTCGACCTTTCTCGGTCATCGTCAGGTTCACAAAGAAAAAAAGAAGTAACTGACCAATAGCTGACCACATGTTTGAAGGGGGTTGTATAAATATAATCAAACATCTAAGCATGCCCTCTACAGAAATAGATGCAACTAAAACAAACTAATACAAATTTTGTGGTTCTCTTTATATTTATAATCAAACATCTAAGCCCGCTCTCTACATTCCTACACTCAGTTACACAACACTTGTAAGTACTTACGGTGCTCAACTAGCAACGTATGGGTCACGTGTGAGTTTTGATATCTAAGTGTTACATTAAATACTACATACATGTTGTTAGGCAGTCTTTGAAAGTGAATTAACCTATTTACGACTCAATGTATTCCAAATTAAAACGGGCCCGGCATGGCCAGGTGCATAAGGGTAATCTGAGGATCGCGGGTTCGGATCTTCGTCACACCAAACATGCTCGCCCTTTCAGCCGTGAAGACATTATAAAGTTACAGTCAATCCCACTATTCTTTGGAAAAAGAGTAGCCAAAGAGTTGGTGGTGGGTGGTGATGACTAGCTGCCTTCCCTCTAGTCAACGCTGCTAAATTAGGGACGGCTAGCGCAGATAGCCCTCGAGTTGCTTTGTGCGAAATTCAAAACCAACAAACCAAACCAAGTCAAACACACTTGCGCGAATGTTATTAAATGATGTCTTTCATGATATAAAACACTTCATTACACAAACAGTCTCTGACACTGACATTAAATACCAAATAAATCTCTTTAGTTATTCTTTGGAACAGTTTGAACTTATTAATGACTCGTTTTGGTACAAATCAAAACACACATTTAGAGGGGATTACCTTTAACAGCGTTATGAAGATCATGGTGTAGAAGTGTTTATGATTGTTTAATCTTTCCAAGGACTAAAAGTTATTTAAGAATATCTAACTTGCTTTGTTTTGTTTAGGGAGGCACAACGTCAAGTGTGAACCATTAGTGGACCTACTCCCTACGCAGTTAGTTATTTCGAGATTCTTAACCATCAAAAGACATCGTTAGATATTGTAGATTCATTTATAGCCTCAACTGCAAATACAGTAGAAATCTATATATCAGTCGAACCTATTAAAACAAATAAGTTTCTTTAACACCCCCCTTGTTCGACAGCCTAGACTATATGAAAGTCAACAGTTGTAAACATACTCGCATCATATATAGAACACCTATATATAATTTAAAAAACATGTTTAACTGACTCAGAGTTAAGTCTTTGTGAGCACCATATTAAAAGGATTTTATTTTAAGAGTAATCTAAGAATTCCAACTTAATACCTGATTTTCACATTATCGTTTCGTTTTGTGATTTCGCCAGAGTGAAAAAGTGATTAACATGTCCTCTTCCAGAAATTACTACTGGAACAAAACATAACAAACGAGTTTTTCTTTAATCTTCCACTTATTAAACTTTCAGGAAAAAATAGTAACAGATAATTAAACTAATACACATTACTATCCGGATGTTTAATAAAAAAATTTAAGTTTATCATGACAATAAATTTAGAGTTAACATATTTGCATCTTCACGATAATTCTTCGGCGTTATTTCTGTTTTTCTTCAAACAAGAATATACAATTATTAGATCAAACTCGTATTTCACTAGTGTTATCTTAAACTTTGCCATTCATTGTTGCCGATATGACGTCTCTAATCGTTCTTCTAATATCCAAAGTATCAAACTCAAACTCGTGGCAGGGGTTTAGTTTAGAGAGAGAGAAATCAGAAGAGTTCTCTCTGCAACTGGGGTGTTCAGGAACGTTGTGGTTCCTCTCCGACTCCTTTCGTGAATTGTTATTTGGATTTTTTTAAGTTCTTTTTTGGGTGGAGGCAAAGGCAGCACCGGAAAGAATGGCCGGGTCCCGTCCCGAAAGGAAGAAGTCATGTAAATATGAACATGGATACAATTCAATTCAATTCAATTCAAACGACCCAATTCAGGGTCTGGCAATAAAGTTGCCTGGGTTGGGATCTAGAAATCCAATGTCTAAGTATTTGCTGTGGGGGAAAAGGGGGTGCCACGAGAAAACCCACTTTCACAGGACAGGCGCCGAAAGTTTTGCCTGTCGTGTGCCCGATATATCCAAGAGTTCTACTCTACCTTCCATTTGACATGCATTCTTGCGCCCTTTCAAGTTATTAACTACGCCACGTAACTAAACTAAACTAAACTAACGTGGCAGGGGTTCAGTTTAGAGAGAGAGAAATCAGAAGAGTTCTCCCCCAACCGGGGTGTTCAGGAACGTTGTGGTTCCTCTTCGTCCCTTTCGTGGATTGTTATTAAGATTAAGTGTTTTTTTTTATTTAAATAAATTAATTATTGTTATTATTCTTGACTATTTGGGTGGAGGATGTCTCTTCTAAATGTTGTCTTGGGTGGAAGCAAAGGCAGCAGCGAAAGGGAAGGCCGGGACCTCTCCCGAAAGGAAGAGGTTGAGCAGATGTGAACATGAATATTATTCAAATCCAGATCAAAATTCAAACGGCACGATTCAGGATCTGGCAAAAGAATTGCCTGGGCTGGGATCTATAAATCCAATGCCTGAAGATTTTGATGTGGGGGAAACGGGAGTGCCCCGAGAAAACCCACTTTCACAGGACAGGCGCCGAAAGTTTTGCCTGTTGTGTGCCCTGTATCTGAAAAAAAGGAATTCGTGTCTACGCCACGTGACACGAAAAACGCCTTAAATAACATTCGTGTGCCTTTTTACTGTACTCTAGAGCAACAAATAGAAAACATAGCTCTCATATTCGGACGCAAAGTTTTAACTTCTACATCTTTATGAAGCACAACACGTATTTAAGAGTAATAAACATTTGTTTTTATAAAAGGTTCAAGGAAAATTGTGTAACATGCTTAACGAAAAGTCAAAAAAACATTCTAGAAATTTTGCGGAAGTGCACAACCATATAACAGCTATTACCGAACATTTGTATTGCGAAATAATATTTCGTTACGTCATCTATTATCTCGAATATTCTTTTCAAGAACAAAAAGAAAAATCCTGTTGCATTATAGCGTCATCTATCATCAAGAATATTATTCATATAAATATAAAAAGGAAAATCCTGAAGTCTCAACTACATTTAAGTTTTCCCGATATACAATCCCAAACTGTTTAAAAGTTGTCTTTTAAACAATTTAGAGTTATAATATATATAATATATCAAAATCTAGTTGATTGTAAACTTGTTTAGACCTTGTCCTACGTGTTCAAAATTACGAACAAAGCTATTTCAAATATATGATTATTTTAAAAATTATTAACCAAAACTCAATCAACGAGAAAATGAACATACTTTTCAAATTTAAGTTTACTCGATAAAATAGGCAAAATAAAGCAATATTACTTGTATGTTTATTTCGGAAATATAGCACATTATGACAAAAATCACACAAAGTTCACACTTCTACGTTAGAAGTCCTTGTAATAATTCACCATATGATTATACAAACAAATCCACAACTCGCAATGATTTCAAAATATATTCTTTTTCAGCACAAGTACATTTAGTATTTCTTTCCCTCCCTACATTTTGTTTTACATATTAAACCACGTATTGTTCTTCTTTATGACAAAAAACCCACTTGAAATAAAAGTGCATGTCGGAATAGTTAACTTGAAAATGTTTTTGAAAGATTGAAACGTTGTTCTCTACTTTATTAATAAAAATGTTAAAACGCATAGCAGCCATGTTTTGTTTGTTTTATAATCTGTAATGATATATGTTTACCTGCAAAAACATGTTAGCATACATCGTAACACTGAAAGTGAATCAAACAGGTCAGCAATTAGCTTCACTTTGTTTAGTGTAATTATTTATTTTTTAAAATAAATTCAAGCAATGACATGAAAAACAAAATTATTTCCTTATTTCATACAACTTATTATTTACGAGTTCGTAAAGATAATATATATTTTAAAACTGGACCACAACTTTAATTATATCATGTTATACCTTCAACTTGTTTATTAGTTCTTTTTAACATAAATTTGGTTTTATATCTGACCCATAAGAGCATGCTTGTAATCAAGTTAAATTTCTCAATTTACACAAATGCATGTTGTTACACAATAATTAAGATGACGCAGCGTGCAGTCTCTTGTCCTTGTTACTAAATATTACGTAGGGTGAGTCATATTCTGTCAACACAAAATGATAAACTAAACCTGCTGTAGCTGAAACTACTTTCCGATGCACTGTAACGAGTGAAGGCAACATGCGTGAAGTACTGACAATAAAGTAATCAGGTGACCAAGAACTTACGACTAACCCGAGGTTTGTATTTTATTATTTGAGACAAAAAACCCAAACCAAAACATGACTGATCCGCCGCCAGGATCTACTGCAGTCCACACCTGGACTTGTAGACCAGAGTAGAATTACAATAATTTTTTTTTTCCAACTGATATGTTTGCCCGGAATAGCCTACGACAACGTTTCTTATCCTCCATGTTTACTACTAAACACAAAAGTGAAAAACTCAGATTGAAATAGCTAACATTCCCAAACTATTGGCAACGTAGATAAGAAAACTGTACTGATTCGAGAATGAACAGGGCTTTCGCTTGACTTTTTTTAAGGAGTCAACAGAACAAGTATTTTTAGGGGTCAATCCTATAGTTCATTTAAAATGTACTCTATCGAGCAAATTCTTATAAAAATTACGGATCAGAAAATTTTTCGTAAATTAAAAGAAATGTAACAGAATATGTATTGTTGTGAATTCGTATTTCATAAAATATAAACGAGTCAAACCATTTTATTTTAATTCACACATGATCTTTAATTTCTCCCTGAAGCATGGCATGACAGTAACTTTCTGTTTCCCTTTGAAGAAAATCTTTACGTCACTGTCAGTGTAATCTAATTTTGTTCCTACATAACCCTTTACCATCTAGTTGATATGTATTTGTGAATATGTCAAACACATTTAGTGGAGAGACGGAAAAATCATACCATTTACATTACCACTGACTTCATAGCAATTAGTTCTTTCACATCTTCAAACAGTTGTTAATTAGTTGTTCGTGAATATGAATTTGTAGTTAAAAATTTCTAAAATTAACAACACATGGAAAACATGTAAATAGCTCTAAAATGGTTAGGTAATGGTGAATTAAATTTATATTGATGTCCTTTTCTAATCAAAATAAATAATGAAGGTATTTCTTTTGAGGACAATTCACATTGTGTGTGTGTGTGTGTATAAAATAAAAAAGGGGGGAGGAAATGGAGCAATGAACATTAAAAAGAGGAAAATACGTTCCAGGTTCGACTCCCGGGAAGAAATATTAACTGATTGCATACGTTATGGCGAAGACAGTTTACTGGTATGAACAGCCCGTAACAGTTCCGATCTCTCTCGGAATCGGGATTTGGTCGTTTGAAACCTAAGAGTGTCAAACGAATTTGACCTGTATTCCACCCCCATCCCCCCAGTGTATGTTGCGAGTTCCTGAGTAATGAACACTGTCAAGAAATCAGAGCTAATTTCGCGTACTCGTTCTGCTCCTTTTTAAGGCCATATTCATGTAGGTTATCATGGTACTGTTAATACAAAAATACACTATCGTTCGATCTGATTTTGTGAACTTCTACACTTCTCACACAGTTCAAGGTCTATTTCGCCATTTCACATATATTCTAATTTAAAATGAAATCATTCGCATGTATATACACGCTTTTAATGTTGTCATAATACTTGAAAAACAATATTAAGTCACAGCGGTCTGGTAATAAATATATATATAAGATAAACAATAAAATGTAGTAATAATTTAATTAAGTAAAATTTGTATTTATAATTTTTGTGCAAAAATCCAAAATATTAACCACCTTTATATGTATGTCGCATTATAGTCACCGGTCCAGGTTGTCATACGGACATGTTTATGGTTTGTTTCCTTTTTAATTTCGCGTAAAGCTACACGAAGGCTATTTGCGTTAGTCGTTTCTAATTTAGCGGTATAAGACTAGAGGGAAAGCTGCTAGTCATCTCCATCCACCGCCAACTGTTTAGTTACTCTTTTATTAACGAATAGTGGGATTGGTCGTCATATTATAACGTCCGCACGGCTGAAACGGCCTGCACGTTTGGTATGACGGGGATTCGAACCCACGACCCTCAGATTACGAGTCGAACGAATTAACCTACCTGACAATGCTACATGTTTAATGCTACACATCCCACAAGGGCGCACGAATTCAGCTTCCTACCCTTATTTGATTTTTGTACAATTTTCCATGACGTCTGACAAGATTAACATCGGCGTTTGGATTTTGTTCGATGAACGGGATATTCCCAAGTTACGTATTTTTTATGTTTTATGTTTTTCGTAGACTAAACGCAACAGAAAAACACAGATAACAGCTTGTATAATTTATTACACTAAACTATTAACAAATATAACAGATAAAACATAAGTTATATAATAACAATGACAGATATTAAGTTACAACATTCGAAATTAATTACAAAACAAAATAATACTAGTTTCAAACTTCAAAATTAATCAAAATACAAAATGGTACTAGCCTGTATCTAATATAATGATCTAAAATGAAAGTCTCAAATTCCAGTCTAGGGTGTGAATTTGGTCCCACGAAGAAATTCCGAAGTTTAAATGAAGAAGTTCAGAAACAGTTCACAGTTCAATAAATTCACCAACTCTCAGCACAAGCAGTAATTCAGATGAATCGTAGAGATTGACGAAATAAGCTTCCGTAGATCTAACTTCAGTCACAAATCCAAGTTGAATATTCACAGCAAACACTTAATCTTTCACAAATAACTGACTCTCTTCTTTTGAAATAAAACTAATATCTGACTATCCTCTATTTTTTCGGATAAAAACTGATGTCTGAATCTCTATTGTGTCTCGCGTCTTCGTCTGTTTATATATTGTAGGCCTAGACCCCTCGAATAACCGCGAACTTTCTACAGATCTCCAGAGCAATCCGCGCATGTCCGTTCTTGTACGAGACTACACGTCTAGACACGAAGTCACCAGCACTTCATTTACAAACATATGATTGGTCTACTTAATTCAAGAAAATTCTAAATGTTACCTTAAATGAATAACAACATATTTTATTAGTTTAAACTTCGAAACAATAATATAAATATGGAAACATAGATAATAGAAATGAAAATCCAAACACAACACGACATGTTGTCGTTTACAAAATATTTACACATTTATATAACACAGAACACATTTGGGTATTACTACCACATACATTATCCATAATGGCAATAAGTTGACAACCTGGACCGCTACAACAAATGCGATATTTAATTCATTGTTGTTTTATGGTGCTGATTTAATGGGTTATTAGCAATTACTGTAAAGTTTGTTTATATTTATAGGTAGAAATGACTAAGGATATTCTTGTCATTTGTACAATATTCCTGAAGCTCACATAATAAGTCACTTTTTGGTACTTTCGTGTTAACGTGGGGCCATTACTTTATATATTTTTTATCACAGTTAATATAAATGTAATGTGATTAAACTTAACGTGAGCAACATTTTTATTTTAATTTTCTAGTTAAGCCACATTTTACCCTCGCCCCAAAGATGAGGAAAATTTGGATCTGCCCAAAAGTTTAAAAAATTCTATTTCTCTTTTGTAAGGCAATGGAATTCTCCCTGCTGAACGTATGTGCAAAACAAAAAGTCACAATATAATATTAACAAGTTTTTGTTGTGAAAAGAAAGAAGAAAAACGTATATTAATCTAAATAAACCATCTACATTTAATTTTGCATTAATGTTTTAAATTTCTCATACATTCGAGTGATTTTAATACCCCCCTCCCCATAATACGCAAGTACCTTTTTTTTGTTCAATTTTTGCGAAATAATTTAGCGAACTTTGTCGGAGTCTCTCGGTTATTGCTTCTATATATACGTATTTGTGCTTGAGATTTAAGTTCTTCTAGGTACTTTGTGTGATGTTGTGTTCTGTATTGTTTGTTGTATTACGTTTTCCGCGAACGAATTTTGCTCCAAACTCAAAACATCTTTCACAGCAATAAATATACCCTTCACTAATAGACATACTAATAGTTTTCACAATATTACCTCTTGATTGGCCAGTGATAGTAGGGTACCTAGCATTACTTATCGGACTTAAATCGGGCCCTAAAAACAAAGTAAAATGCTTTAATTTGGAGTTGTTTTTTTTAAAAATGAAAAACGTTTCTTAAAACATAAACCAAAATATACATACATATAGTTTCTTCGTACAGTCCATGTTTTTAATATTTTTTTACGTAATGTAAATGTTAAATGTTTGCCAATAAAGCGACTGGTAACATTTTTACGTGTCGACTTCATAAGTCGGGGAATCCTGAGAGGCCTAGCCTTTAAACATGGCGCATCGCAGCCCTGAATAACTCAAACAAAATCGATAATTACATTTCTCATGTGATCAGTGCAATAACTCAAGCCATCAAAGAAACGGTCCCTAGCAGAGTAACAACTCCTGGAAACTTCCGAAACTCATTAATTAATATTACTCACAAACGTCTCGGACCCTGATTATCACTTGTATTGATACCACTTATGTTAACTTTGAACTGAACAGCATTGACAGCCAGTCTTGGTTTGTGCTATCTTCACACCTGTTTCGTCAGTAAAACAAAATTCGTGGTAAAAATTTAGGTTTATAAATCCGTCAAACCTCAAAAAACACATCTTCGAGTTTGAATGAGAACAGTGGTGATTCGAAATTTTTGTTTCTCTTTTTTACTACGCGAGGTGAAAAAGTTCATTTTGATAGAGCTTGTTTAAACACGTAGAGTGGATTGTGGATGGACACGAGGAAGATGCCGTCACAAAAAAGTTGGGAGAATCGTGCAGCGACCGTCGTTTTGTAATCAGAACAAAACTTCTGTTGACGTGGCGATGACGTCAGTCGAAAAGAGCATTCTTCAGGATTGTAGCGGAGAGACGTAGATTGAGAGTGCGCGATTCTGTTTCAATAGTTTTATAATAGATTGATCGAATTAAAGAAATAAAATATTCTAAAGTTAAAGCGATGTTACGTTTAAAGTGAGTCTGGTGGTTTTACTCTGTTTTCATAACAGTGAGCTGTTGGATCTTTTTGTCTAGTATATTGGGCATATTATGGGTAATAAAACAACCATATATTCATGTGGAGGTCCGATGTAGGTTTTGTAAAGTTTGATGATTTAGTGGCTGTTACAACCTTTGTTCGATTCGGCGGGGGAATGCTAGTTTGTTTTTTATTTTCTTGTAGTAAGTGGCCCAGAATAGACTTCAGTTTACTGTGATTCTTATCAATTTGGTGGCTGTTTCACAGTTGATGGTGGTTCTGTACAAAGAAAGTTCTATTTGCCTTATGTTTTTGTCTTATTTCAATTTTCTTTTGAAATGCAATAGCGTAGGTTTTGATTGGATTGAGCAGTATTCGCCACATATTACACTATTTAATTAATTTCTTAAGTACGTATTGGGCTATGGACACTGTAGTGAGTGAATCGCGTGATGTACTCCAGATAACATTGTTATACTGAGAGTTTGTTTGTTTGTTTGTTTGTTTTGGAAATTCGCACAAAGCTACTCGAGGGTTATCTGTGCTAGCCGTCCCTAATTTTGCAGTGTAAGACTAGAGGGAAGGCAGCTAGTCATCACCACCCACCGCCAACTCTTGGGCTACTCTTTTACCAACGAATAGTGGGATTGACCGTCACTTTATACGCCCCCACGGCTGGGAGGGCGAGCATGTTTAGCGCGACGCGGGCGCGAACCCGAGACCCTCGGATTACGAGTGCACGCCTTAACGCGCTCGGCCATGCCAGGCGCTTTATACTGAGAGATGAGGGTATAGAATAACTGTGGGAGCGATATGCCATTTACGAATAGAGTAAATAGAGAATTCTTGACAACTCTACCACATTTAAATTCCTTATCAAAGCCTATTCATTATCATCCAACGTGGGGAAATATTCCAAAGATACCTGATGGAACTTAGAAAGAAAAATATCGTAGACATTTCACTGATGATAATTACGATACGTACGACAAACCTTTCTTAATAAAAGAATAGAATTTTAAAGTTCTGGTCCCCCAGTGGTTCAGCGGTATGTCTGCGGATGTACACGTTGAAATCCGCGTTTCGATACCCGTGGTGGGCAGAGCACAGATAGCCCATTGTGCAGCTTTGTGCTTAATTCTAAACAACAACAACAAAAAAATTAAAGTTGTGACCTCATAACAAAAACCAGACTTTCACTAGGACTAAATCTGCTTATATATTTATTGATATAATTTATAAACATAATTTTATGGAAAGAAGTAACACAACTCTTAATTTATAAATAAACGGTAATACACTTAATAGACCAAAAATATTGTTTGCTTCACACAATGAGAACAGTTTTCCACTGCATTAATTACTGTAAAAAAATAATATTTTTGTCTTTAAAATTACACATTTTTCTAAAGTTTTCAGTGCGACGCTATCTGAAACAGCCCAGTATATGTTAACCCTAATTGATGAGCCTCACAGGTTGCAGAGTAAAATGAATGTTACTAGTCGTCTGGCTTTGGTTTCTTATTTCAAGAATTTAATTGAGATTTTTAAAATCATCTTATGTGAATATAGAATTAAAATATTTATACAAAACTTTATACCTACAAATCGTGCTGGTCGAAATACCTATGAAATGTAAGGTGGGTAATTTTTGCTATAAAATTTTGTTCTTTCTTCTCAAAGTTCGGCTTTTGTTTTAATGTCTGGTCTCCATTGTTACTATATGCAAATATTCAGTAATATTGTGGTTCAACTTTATTGTTGCCTTTCTTCACAGTTTGTATTCGTTTCAAGTGTAACTATACTACTCAATCAATTGTTGTAACGAAGTGACGTTAGCCAAAAAGAACGAAATGATATAAAAATAAAACTGATAAGTTAGGGGTAGCAATGGGAAAACTCAGATATTCAAAGTTTAGTGATGAAAACGAAATGTTATCATTTAAATCTAATAAAGAAATTGTGCCTAGATACCAAATAAAGGGTTTTTCTCGTGATCACGTGTATGACAGAGCATTGTTTGTTTCGTAATTTCGCACAAAGCAACTCGAGGGCTATCTGTGCTAGCCGTCCCTAATTTAGTAGTGTAAGACTAGAAGGAAGGCAGCTAGTCATCACAACCCACCGCCAACTCTTGGACTACTCTTTTACCAACGAAAAGTGGAATTGACCGTCACATTATAACGCTCCCACGGCTGGGAGAGGGAGCATGTTTGGCGCGAACCCGCGACCTTCAGATTACGAAGCACACGCCTTAACGCGCTAGGCCTTGCCAGGCCCATGACAGAGCAACAAGTTACAAATGTGACTAAGTTTTTGTCGTCTGTATATTTATTTTGTCCATCCGACTTTAACCTTTTATATACATTTATTTATATACACTATATGTATGTATTATATGAAATAAAAAATAGAGAGAACCACAAATGTTTTAAGATTATATTAAAGTAAACAAATAGATGCCACTAAGAAACAAATATTTAAAGTTGAACATTCTAAGCACATTTGAAACAGTGCTTTTTTTGTGTAGAGTTTCTTAAAGTTCGATATGATCTTTTGGTCCATGGGCTGTCGTATCCTGAGTAGTCCAAGATTCGGCGATGGGTGGGGATGACTAGCTGGCTTCTTTTCAATTTTACATTTGGGGAAGGCTAGCGCAAATAGTCCTCGTGTGGCTTTATACGAAATTCAGAAATCAAACAAACAAACTCTTGTCTATCATTTCAAAATTATGGGCGGCTATGCGTAGAAATTTATGTACGTTGTACACACCAACTTGTGATGTACATGTAGGCCTCTTGTATCCAGGCTAAGATTAAATTATAATTTTAAGCTGTAAATATGCATATTGTACGTTATTAGTAATAAAGCGCGAAGGAACTTGTAATAATGTGATAAAAATGTAATAATAATTAAGAGTTTGTTTGTTTTGAATATCACGTTAAGCTACTCGAGGGCTATGCGTTCGTCGCCCCTACTTTAGCAGTGTAAGACTAGAGGGTAGGCAACTAGTGATCACCACCCACCGCTAACTCTTAGGCTTATCTTTTACCAACGAATAGTTAGATTGACCGTCATCTTATAACGCCCCCACTGCTGAAAGGGTGAGCATGTTTGGTGCAACCGGGATTCAAACCCGCGACCCTCAGATTACGAGTATAACGCCTTAACAAACCTGACCATGCCAAGTAAAAGTAAGACTTGAGATAATTTGAATTAGGTTGGTTAAGAATCCCAGTGGTAGTGATACTACATTAACAACAATCTGAGTAAATGAATAACATGTATTATCTATAATACTTACATTTTTCTATCGTTTTTTTATATTAATTTTGTTAGTTTAGTACTTGTAATTAATCCATGAATTATGAAGTTCTTGCTTCATGCTTGAGGTCTAACAAATAGCTTAATATTTAGTATTAAATATTTATACTGACAGAACAATGATGTTTGTCACTTAGAAGTTTTTACAAAGTTAATAAAATGTTTATTTTCTTACTATCTTACTAACGTGGCATCCAGATCTTTATTTTTCACCTACCTTTTAACTGTTTCACATACATACCTTCATTCCCTTACTTCATATTTGAGATCCAAATCTCTATCCATACTTTTTTTAAGTATTTATTCCTCAAATTTCCATTTTGCATTATCTTTCCCACCACTAGACTTCCAGGTCTCTGTTTTTCATCATCTTTCTAATCTCTAATCAGAGTGAAATCTCTATTCTTGCCATTCTATATACCTAACACTCAAATCTCTATTCTTCGTTGTAATACCCACCACTTCCCACCGTCATCTCTGTTCTTCTTCGTCTTGCTATTTGATATTCGTGTCTCTATTCTTCATATTTTATAAAAAATCTGGCATCAAGATCTCTATTTTTCACCTTCCTTTCAAGTGTTTCACATCTATATCTTTATTCTTCATCATCTTGCTATGTATTTGACATCGTAATCTTTATTTTTACCTTTTTTCTGAGTATTTATTCTTCAGATCTCTATTTTGCATTATCTTACCTACCGCATGATATACAGGTTTCTATTTTTATCCTTGCAATTTGATATTCATATGTCTATTATTCATATCTTTATAACTATCTGGCTTCCATTTCTTTATTCTTCACCTCTTTTCTAACGATTAATTCTTTAGATCTCCATTTTGCATTATCTTAACGACATCGTCTTGCTATTTGAACGTCACAAATTTACGCTTCATAATTTTATAACTATCTGACATACAACTTTTTAATTATTTGACATGCAGATATCTATTCTTCCTAACTATTTGACACTGAAATGTTTATTCTTGTCCTTTTATGTATTTAATACCCAGATCTCTATTCTTTGTTATGTTACTCACAACTTCCCATCCACATCTCTATTGTTCTTCGTTTTGCTATATAAAATCAATGTATCTATTATTCATATCTTTATAACTATCTGGATTCTATATTTTTATTCTTCAATTCTGTTTTAACGGTTTGACATCCATATTTCTATTATTTATTGTATGGTTAACTATTTGACACAAAAATCTCTATTTTAGTCCTTCTTTCTATACAACATCCAAATCCCTGTTATTCATTGTTAATGTAGTATCACTACCACTGGGATTCTTAACCAACCTAGTTCAAATTATCTGAAGTCTTACTATTACTTGGCATGGTCAGGTTGGTTAAGGCATTCGACTCGTAATCTGAGGGAGCGGGTTTCAATCCCCGTTGACCAAACATGCTCACCCTTTCAGCAGTGGGGGCGTTATAAGATGACGATCAATCTCACTATTCGTTGGTAAAAGAGTAGCCCAAGAGTTGGCGGTGGGTGGTGATGACTAGCTGCCTTCCCTCTAGTCTTACACTGCTAAATTAGAGACGGCTGGCACAGATAGCCCTCGAGTAGCTTTGTGCGAAATTCCAAAACAAACAAACAAACAAACCGGCCTATAACTTTGAATGACCTTTTTTTTTTAGTTGTCCAGCCATAATATCCCGAAATATAGACACTCATAACTGCACTGTTTTGAATATGAGAGCCTCGCGCTACCCATGTGCACATATGGAATTTTCATGTAGGTTTCAGATTCCTAAAAGTGTTATTTTTGTGTATTTCTGTAACGAACGTATCTGAGTTGGTAATAAGTATCACAAGGAGGCCTTTTGGGCACAAAAATATCAATGTACCACTTTCATGATTTGAGTCAGACCAGTCAGTTTAGAACTGCTACAATAGTTTCATTTAGAAAATAGTTTAACTTCCAACGACGTGCTCTAAAATAAACAACAATCAAATTGTTTTCAGTTGTTTTCGTAATGATTTATCTAGTGTCAATTGTAAAACAAGGAATATATGTATACATATATATCCATTCAATTTGCTATCTGTCTCTATGGCAACGAGGACAATTTTAAAACATGTGAGAAATAAAATGTAATTATTTTTTCGCGACTGTTTGCTGATAACATGATCATGTTTTGTGGGTTGTTTATCTGTGACTTCGACATGCCATGTTGGATTGACTGATTTAGCTTTTATGTGTTCTAGTGATAATATGTGTCAGTAATGGAGAAATCTAGTGTTTTAGAATGCCGGCCAAATAAACAAGTAGTCTGATCTCTTTTTATTGTCCTTTATATTGTTACTGTATACATTTTGCGGCTTTGTTCAGCTCGTTTCTACCTAGGTTGAATCGAACTGTGAACACGGACCGATAGTGCATACATGAGAGAAGTTGTTGAAAAAAGGCGTGGCATGGTCGAACGTGTTAAGGCGTGCACTCGTAATCCGAGGGTCGCGGGTTCGCGCCCGAGTCGCGCTAAACATGCTCGCCCTCCCAGCCGTGGGGGTGTATAATGTGACGGTCAATCCCACTATTCGTTTGTAAAAGAGTAGCCCAAGAGTTGGCGGTGGGTGGTGATGACTAGCTGCCTTCCCTCTAGTCTTACACTGCTAAATTAGGGACGGCTAGCACAGATAGCCCTCGAGTAGCTTTGTGCGAAATTCCAAAAAAAAAAAAAAAAAGTTGTTGAAAATATACGAGTTAATATTACCCTACGAACTGGAAGAAGCACAAAAGGGGGATGTTAATTATAACTGCAGACAATGGACAATATATAAGTTACTCATCAACCTAACAAGGATTACTATGGAGGATTCTGTAACAAGAGAAATGAAATAGAATTTTTGAAAGGGAAGAAAATAATTACGCTCAACCTGACCGTCAGTAATCAAAAACATAGATCGAATTTCGATGAAGAGAGAAAACACTCGGATACACAGACACAACACTTTACCAATCAGAGAAAACACTCGGATACACAGACACTACACTTTACCAATCAGAGAAAACACCCGGATACACAGACACAACACTTTACCAATCATGTCCGCTACTCATTCGATAGCCACGGTTGCTATACTGTGTAAGTGTAGTTTTGTGGTCGATGATACAGCATAATATTTTAGTGTTGTGACAGCTCCCAAATGAAATGACAGAAAAGTTCAAATAGCATGAAGTTTTTAAACACTTCTTAGTTAAATGACATATTACATGATTTTATTACTTCTATATTAAACATATTTAAAGTTAATTTTTATTTTCTAACTGAGAACTTACGCTCACTTAGGAGAATAAGTAAAGGCAGTCGTGCCGAGTGGTTAAGGCGATGGACTAGAAGTCCATTGGGTTTTTCCCGCGTAGGTTCGAATCCTACCGACTGTGAAACAGTGACCACTTTTGCCTCTTTGTTTATTCTTTTTCGAATGGAAACAATCGACACTTTTAAATATGTTTGCAGAGCAGCAATTGAACTAAATATGACACACTTAGTGGCCGAAACATCGCACAATATAAGAATTCCCACGTAAATTTCCAGAACTACGAAACGATCCAACACCAGTCGGTATTCTTTAAATTATAAGAATCCTTAGAGGTCAGGTCGTAAATAAAGCAACACTTGATCAGTTTACTATATATGAAAAGTTTTCCATGGTGTGTCACAATTACTTTCTCTCTCACATTTCGCTGGACTAGAGAAGAAATTATTGAAATTAGTTGAGAAGAATTTCACTTCACCGAAATAGTGGAATGTTGTCAAAACTACTAATTGTGCAAACTATTCCACTTCTCTCAGGACATTCAAACTTACAGTTGATAGGACTGGGAATATCCCAATGGATTTCAAATCCATCGCCTTAACCACTCGGCCACAACTGTCGTCGTCACATTTTCTAGTTTAAGTTTTAAATACTAATCTGACGAAGTATTCCATTTTTAAACATCACGTTGACATTAATGCATTTTCTATCATGTTTTCTATTGAAACAAAATATAACGTACAACACTTGTGAACGTTCGCTATCCCATCCGTTGTGACGAAGATGACTTTAAGCATCAGCAGACGATGTATTGCTTTTGGTAACGTCTGTAACTGCGGGACTTCTGCTGATGACAAAGAACGACTCATAAAACATGGAACGCTGAAAATCAGAACGTAACTGTAAAAATTATTTTTTTTCTGCAATTCTTCTGTCTTTCTGAAAGTAGTCGTTTTGCAACTAATATCTCAGACTATATATCTTCATACAACAATCGAACGGTAAACAAACTATGATGTGAGAAGTGAAAGTAACAAGCAAGGTTGTTGGACAGGAAGCTGACATATTCACCAAATTTTTTATATTAATATAAAAAAGGATAAAAAATAAAGAAAATGAGATTTCAAAACGATAAAATAACATATTCCACTTTCAATATTTTATAAGCAATATTTCAAAACCTTAAATAAACTAAGCAATAAAAATTCATTTATTTGTTGCGCTCGATTATTTGTAAGTTACCTACATTGAACGACATCTTTCTATCTTTCTAATACTTTTGTCTTACAGATATAGTTCCTTCTTTGCTTCGGTTTTACGTGTGAAGAGTATTCGTTTCGTCTACACACTCTCGCCACACAGTACTGACTGAGTACATTTATTGATAAAGACATGTACTCGATACTTGTGAGTGGGAAAGAAAAACAGATATAATTTTTAGTTTTAATTTGTTTTCAATTGAAAGAAAATATTATCTATCCTTCTTCAAGCCATTTGTTAGGACATCACAACAAAGATATACAAATTCCCGCAGTACATATTCTTGCACGACAAGCTTCAATCGTACGAACACATCATGTGCTTTCCACAATATCGAGATACTACGTAGGGTACAGAAGTTTAAATAGTTTTATGATAATAATTCTTAAACCATACTAATTCTTATAGAGTGAAGTGAATTTTGAACGCTGAAGAAGCTCAAAGCTTAATCAATAAATATTAAATTGCGAAGATGAAATCAAAGATAAGTTATCGTTTCTAATTATTGATGTTCTTCAAGAATTTAACACACGAGACGTGTAAACTTGGGTTTGAACTTAGAAATGATCTTCATGTTACGACAACATAAATATTAAAAGAGAGCCCATAGTAAAACCGAACTTGAGCTGTTTTAAAGGCCACTTGTAGCCGATAAAATTATTAAAAATGCTGGGTGTGAAGTTGTTTTTCCTGTGTTTATTAAAGGGCTATCTTCGTTTATCATTCATTATTTTGAAGTAACAAGTGAATACGCGTTGTATCTGTGGCTACATTGATGGAAAAGTTACACTTGAAACGCTTCGATGGCTTAAAGGATGAGTATGTTCGTTCAAGAGATCCAGAATCTGATATTTAGAAAATCACGACTGTTTCAACACTGTTGGTCTTCGTCTTCACTGTTTTAACACTATTTGTCTGCAGTTTCTCTGGCTGTTCCAACACTGTTGGTATTTTATTTCACTGTCTGTTTTAATAGCACTGATCTTCAGTTTTACTGTCTGTTTCTACATTATTGGTCTTCACTATCACATCTGTTTCAACACTGTTGGTCTTCAGTTTCACTATATGTTTTCACACTTTTGGTCTTCAGATAACTTCTCTTTCAACACTATTGGTCTTGAAATTAAATTCACTGTTTTAACACTAATGGTCTTTAATTCCACTGTCTGTTTAAACACTGTTGGTAATCAATTTTGCTGACGTTTTAATACTAATGGACTTAAATTTTATCCTTCGTTTCAACAATGCTGGTTTTCACTTTCACGGACTTTTCCAACACTGCTGGTGTTTCGTTATACTAGTTTTGATTTTAGAGTCTCTCTGTACTCTCTTGGTTTTACCTTTCACCTCTTTTTCAACATCATTGATGTTCAGTTTCACTGACTGTATCAACACTGTTGGTCTTCAATTTCACTGTCTGCTCAAACACTTAGTAGCTTCAGTTTCACTGTCTGTTTTCACACTGGTGGTTCTCACTTCCACTTGTGTTTCAACACAACTTTGTTTCAGTTTCAATGTCTGTTTTCCCGATTTTCTCCTTCACTTTCACTAACTGTTCAACACCGTTGGTCTTGAATTTCACTGTATGTTTTAGTACTATTGGTGTTAACTGTTTTCACACTGTACGACTACACTTTTACTGTCTGTTTCAACAATATTGGTCTTCACTTTCACGGACTCTTTCAGCACTGTTGGTGTTTAATTTGAAATTTTTAATACTACTCGGTTTTAGTTTTACTGTCAGTCTGCACACTCTTGGTCTTCACTTTCACTACTGTTTCAACACAATTGGTGTTCAGTTTCACTGACTGTTTTCACACTGTTGGTCTTCACTTTCACGTCTGTTTCAACATTATTGGGCTTCAATTCCACTAATTGTATATACACAAACGGTATTCACTGTCACTGACTGTTCCAACACTGTTGGTCTTCAATTTCACTCTGTCTTTGAACACTATTTGTCTTCAGTTTCACTGTCTGTTGTCACACCGTTGGTTTTCTCTTTTACTTTTATTTCAACACAACTGATTTTAACTTCTTACAGTTGTAACTCTGTTGGCCTTTAATTTTACTATGTTTTAACTTTGTTTTCTTCCATTTCATTGTCTCTTTCAACCCTGTTGTTGTTCAGTGTCAATGTCTGTTTCAACACTGATGGTATTCACATCAATTCTATTTTCACACTATTCCTGTTCACTTCCACTGACTGTTTTCACATTGTTGATGAACACTTTCCCTGAGTGTGTCAGTATTGTTGGTCTTTGAATTCACATTCTGTTTCAATTCAACTAGTCATCTTTTTTTACACGGTGTTTCAACATTACTGGTATTAAATTTAACTGACATTTTAAAATTATTGGTCTGCAGTTTCAATGACTGTTTCAACAATGTTGGTCTTCAATTTCACTGTCTCCATCATCACTTTTGATGTTTACTTTAACTGACAGTTTTTACACTGTTGGTCTTCTCTTTCAACATTACTGGTCCCCAATTTCAATCACTGTTGGTTTTCACCTTCACTGGATGTTTCAATACTTGTTTCTCCATTTCACTGTCAGTTTCAATACTAAGTGTTTTCAAGTTGATTCTCTTTTTTAAAAGTGTATTCTTCACTTTCGATCTGTTTCAACAGTGTTGATCTTCATTTTCACTATAGTTTAACACTGCTGGTGTTCAATTCATATAATCGTTTCAATGGTGTTGGTTTTCAGTTTCACTGTCTGTTTAAACAGCGTTTTCAACTTCACGGTGTTTCCAAACAGTTGTTCTTCACTTGCACTGAGTGTTTAAAGTGTGAAGACCTTCAATTTCACAGTCAGTTTCAGCAGTACTGGTTTTTAGTTTCAATGTTCGTTTGTGAACAGTGTTGGTCTTTAACTTGATTATCTGTTTCAACTGTGTATCTTTTAACACAACTGGTTTTCACTTTCAGTGACTATTTCAATAAAGTCATCAATTTCACGGTCTCTTTTGGCATTGTTGGTATTTAACTGAAAGTTTGGAAAGAGTAGTTTTTCAATTTCAATGTCTGCATGAATACTAATGTTTTTCGGTTTGACTGACTTTTTCTACAGTGTTTATCTTCACTTTACCATTCTAACACTACTGATCTCCAATTTAGTTGAGTTTTTGAAAAGAATTCGTCTACAGTTTCACAGTTTGTTTTGCCAATTTTAGTTTTCACTTTAATTTCCATTTCAAGACTATTGGTGTTAACTTCCACTAACTGTTTTCACACCGTTGGTCTTCAGTTTCATTGGCTGTTTCAACCCTGTTGTTCATCATGTTTAATGTCTGTTTTAACACTGTTGGTTTTTACCTTCACTAACTGTTTTAATAGCACTGGTTTTCAGTTTACTGTTTGCTTGTACACTTTTGGTCTTCACTTTCACTGGCTGTTTCATCACTGTTGGTATTCAAATATATTGTCTGTTTCAATATTATTGGCCTTCACTTTCACTGACTGTCTCAACACTTTTGGTCTTCAACTTCACTGTTTTAACAATATTTTTTGTTCAATCTCACTGTGTTTCAACAATGTTGGTCTTTACTTTCAATGGTTGTTTCAGTAGTGTTGGTCACCAACTTTACGGTCTGGTTCAAAACTGTTGGTGTTCACTTTCAATGACTGTCTCAACAGTGAACGGCTTCAGTTTTACTAACTTTATCAACACCTTGATCTTTGGGTTCACTTTCGGTTTGCAGTGTTGTTAAACCTCACGATGTTTCAATGGTGTTGGTCTTCACTTTGTATGGGTATTTCAGAAGTGTGTCGGTCATCAATTTCATGGTGTGTTTCAAAACTGTTCTTCACTTTCACTCCAGTTTCAACGGTGAAGATCTTCAATTTCACGGTCAGCTTCACCAGTTTTGATTTTAGTTGTTTCAATATCTGTTTTTGAACAATGTTAGTCGTGAACTTGGCTGTGTATTTCAACAGTGTCTCTTATAACACAATTGTATTTCACTTTGAATTACTCTTTCAATAGAGTGAGTCATCAAGTTCACGCAGTTGACCTTGAATATAACTGAATATCTTAACAGTTTAAGTCTTCAATTTGACTGTCTGTTTTCACACTGTTGGTCTTTGACATCACTGTATGTTTTAACACTATTGGTCTTCCGTTTCACTGACTTTTTGAACACTGTTTTAACAATATTTGTCTGCAGTTTCACTGGCTGTTTCAACACTGTTGACATTTTATTTCACTGTTCATTTAATAGTACTGGTCTTCAGTTTTACCATCTGTCCTTACACTGTTGGTCTTCACTGTCACGTCTGTTTCATCATGGTTGATCTTCAGTTTCACTGACTCTTTAACACTATTCGTCTTCAGTTTCACTGACTCTCTCAACACTGTTGATCTTCAATTTGAATGTCTGTTTCAACACTTGTTGTTCAGTGTCACTGTCTGTTTATACAGTTTTAGTCTCCACTTTAGCTTGTCATTCAACTCTGTCGTTCGTAAATTCAACTGACTGTTTTCACAATTTTGGTCTTCAATTTCACTCTGTTTCAACAGCGAAGTCTGAATTTTAAGATTTTTTGAACAATGTTGATTTTCATTTTCACAATAATTTAACAATACTGGGCTTCCATTTCACGGTATGTGTCAACAGTGTTGTTCGTCACTTGCTCTGCATGTTTCAACAGAGTACGTCTTCAGTTTTATTGGTATTACCAAAACTATTGGTCTTCAGTTTCACTAACGCTTTGCACAGTGTTGTTCATCTCAGTATGTTCTAACAGTGTTTGTCTTCTCTTTCAGTGACTGTTTTGGTAGTGTCGGTCATGAACTTCACGGTCTTGTTCCTAACTGTTGGTCTTCACTTTCAATGACTGTCTCAACAGTCAACGTCTTCAGTTTTACGAACTTTATCAACAACTTGGTCTTCGATTTCACGAACGGCTTGTAGTGTTGTTCAACCTCACAATGTTTTAACAGTGTTGGTCTTCACTTTCTATGGGTGTTTCAGAAGTGTGTCGGTCATCAATTTCATGGTGTGTTTCAAAACTGTTCTACAGTTTCACTCCACTTTTAACAGTGAAGATCATCAATTTCATGGTCAGCTTCATCAGTGCTTATTTTCAGTTGCTTCAATATCTGTTTTTGACCAATGATAGTCGTTAACTTGGCTGTGTATTTCAACAGTGTCTCTTATAACATAACTAGTTTTCACATTGAATTACTCTTTCAATAGAGTGAGTCATCAAGTTCACAGTGTTGATCTTCAATATCACTGAAAATCTCACCAGTTTAAGTCTTGAATTTCACTGTCTGTTTCCAAACTGTTGGTCATTGACATCACTGTATGTTTTAACACTATTGGTCTAAAGTTTCACTTGCAATTTCAACACTGTTGGTTGTCAAGTTTACTGTTCGCTTGTACACTGTTGGTCTTCACTTTCATTGGCTGTGAATCTGAAAAATGGAGCAATAAAGTTAAAAAAGTCTACTTTGAAATTTCCTTTCTTTCAGAATGCAGTCTTTGATACATCATTCCAAAGTTTCTCCATTTTAGTGAACGAAACCAAACTTTGATAAATTCGTTAGATTATCAGATTTCTCTTAAAAGACTATTGGCTTGTTTGAATTTGGCTAAATGCTACACGAGGGCTATCTGCTATAGCCGTCAGTAATTTAGCAGTGAAAGAAAAGAGGGAAGGTACCTAGTGATCACCAACCACTGTTTTACAAAGGAACTGTAGGATTGATTGTAACAATTTCCGCCCAGTCACGTGTCAGAAAGGAAAGCATGATTGGTGGAGTTAAAGTTGGATCATGCACTTCGAATAAAACGTCAACAGAACATAAATTTTACTGAAAAAGTTCAAAGTGTACTGTACTAACCTTAGAATCGTTCATACCAGTGTTGATTACAGCATTCATTCCTTGTTTCATCCTGGCGACCAGATTGTTAACCTATGTAATTATAACATAAATAATCAGTGTAAATCAGTGATAGCTAAAGGTCTTCAGTTCTCTCTTCCACCACGTAAACTCTATGTACCTAACATAGTTTACACTTTTAAATCACAATACAGACACCTAAAGGACCTTCTTTTGAAAGACAAAGTAACTCTTTGTCGAATCAGTAATTTTTTCATGAAATCTGCCTTTTCTACTTCTAATGATTTTATCACTAATGTTCGTCCTTACCATTTAAGCCCTGAATAAATCTTTTAAAAGAACTATCATTAAATAAAAATATTTATGTTACATCTTCCGACAGTAACAATGTTATTCTCAACTAAAATAATTACCTGGTCAAAATGGTCGTTATTCTTGACAACTCTACCACATTTAAATTCCTTATCAAAGCCTATTCATTATCAACCAACGTGAGGAAATATTCCAAAGATACCTGATGGAACTTAGAAAGAAAAATATCGTAGACATTTCACTGATGATAATTACGATACGTACGACAAACCTTCGTTAATGAAAGAATAGAATTTTAAAGTTCTTGCCCCCCAGTGGTTCAGCGGTATGTCTGCGGATGTACACGTTGAAATCCGGGTTTCGATACCCGTGGTGGGCAGAGCACAGATAGCCCATTGTGCAGCTTTGTGCTTGATTCTAAACAACAACAAAAAAAATTAAAGTTCTGACCTCAAAACAAAAACCAGACTTTCACTAGGACTAAATCTGCTTATATATTTATTGATGTAATTTATAAACATAATTTTATGGAAAGAAGTTACCCAACTCTTAATTTATAAATAAACGGTAACACACTTAATGGACCAAAAATATTGTTTGCTTCACACAATGAGAACAGTTTTCCACTGCATTAATTACAGTAAAAAATAATATTTTTGTCTTTAAAATTACACATTTTTCTAAAGTTTTCAGTGCGACGCTATCTGAAACAGCCCAGTATATGAGCCTCGCAGGTTGCAGAGTAAAATGAATATTACTGGTTGTTTGACTTTTGTTTCTTATTTCAAGAACTTAATTGAGATTTTTAAAATCATCTTATGTGAATATACAACTAAAATATTTATACAAAACTTTATACCTACAAATTGTGCTGGTCGAAATACCTATGAAATGTGAGGTGGGTAATTTTTGCTATAAAATTTTGTTCTTTCTTCTCAAAGTTCGGCTTTTATTTTAATGTCTGGTCTCCATTGTTACTATATGCAAATATTCATTAATATTGTGGTTGAATTTTATTGTTGCCTTTCTTCACAGTTTGTGTTAGTTTAAAGTGTAACTATACTCTTGAATCAATTGTTGGAACGAAGTGATGTTCGCCAAAAAGAACGAAATGATATAAAAATAAAACTGATAAGTGAGGGGTAGCAATGGGAAAACTCAGATATTCAAAGTTTAGTGATGAAAACGAAATGTCATCATTTAAATCTAATAAAGAAATTGTGCCTAGATACCAAATAAAGGGTTTTTCTCGTGATCACGTGTATGACAGAGCATTGTTTGTTTCGGAATTTCGCACAAAGCAACTCGAGGGCTATCTGTGCTAGCCGTCCCTAATTTAGTAGTGTAAGAGTAGAGGGAAGGCAGCTAGTCATCACAACCCACCACCAACTTTTGGGCTACTCTTTTACCAACGAAAAGTGGAATTGACCGTCACATTATAACGCCCCCACGGCTGGGAGAGGGAGCATGTTTGGCGCGAACCCGCGACCTTCAGATTACGAAGCACACGCCTTAACGCGCTAGGCCTTGCCAGGCCCATGACAGAGCAACAAGTTAGAAATGTGACAAGTTTTTGTCGTCTGTATATTTATTTTGTCCATACGACTTTAACCTTTTATATACATTTATTTATATACACTATATGTATGTATTATATGAAATAAAAAATAGAGAGAACCACAAATGTTTTAAGATTATATTAAAGTAAACAAATAGATGCTACTAAGAAACAAATATTTAAAGTTGAACATTGTAAGCACCTTTGAAACAGTGCTTTTTTCTGTGTAGAGTTTCTTAAAGTTCGATATGATCTTTTGGTCCATGGGCTGTCGTATCCTGAGTAGTCCAAGATTCGGCGATGGGTGGGGATGACTAGCTGGCTTCTTTTCAATTTTACATTTGGGGAAGGCTAGCGCAAATAGTCCTCGTGTGGCTTTATACGAAATTCAGAAATCAAATAAACAAACTCTTGTCTATCATTTCAAAATTATGAGCGGCTATGCGTAGAAATTTATGTACGTTGTACACACCAACTTGTCATGTACATGTAGGCCTCTTGTATCCAGGCTAAGATTAAATTATAATTTTAAGCTGTAAATATGCATACTGTACGTTATTAGTAATAAAGCACGAAGGAAGTTGTGATAATGTGATAAAAATGTAATAATAATCAAGAGTTTGTTTGTTTTGAATATCACGTTAAGCTACTCGAGGGCTATGCGTTCGTCGCCCCTACTTTAGCAGTGTAAGACTAGAGGGTAGGCAACAAGTGATCACCACCCACCGCTAACTCTTAGGCTTATCTTTTACCAACGAATAGTGAGATTGACCGTCACCTTATAACGCCCCCACCGCTGAAAGGGTGAGCATGTTTGGTGCAACGGGGATTCAAACCCGCGACCCTCAGATTACGAGTCGAACGCCTTAACCAACCCGACCATGCCAAGTAAGAGTAAAATAATTTGAGTTAGGTTGGTTAAGAATCCCAGTGGTAGTGATACTACATTAACAATAATCTGAGTAAATGAATAACATGTATTATCTATAATACTTACATTTTTTCTATCGTTTTTTTATATTAATTTTGTTAGTTTAGTACTTGTAATTAATCCATGAATTATGAAGTTCTTGCTTCATGCTTGAGGTCTAACAAATAGCTTAATATTTAGTATTAAATATTTATACTGATAGAAGAATGATGTTTGTCACTTAGAAGTTTTTACAAAGTTAATAAAATGTTTATTAGTATTAATTTAAGTATTTATTCCTCAAATTTCCATTTTGCATTATCTTTCCCACCACTAGACATCCAGGTCTCTATTTTTCATCATCTTTCTAATCTCTAATCAGAGTGAAATCTCTATTCTTGCCATTCTATATACCTAACACTCAAATCTCTATTCTTCGTTGTAATACCCACCACTTCCCACCGTCATCTCTGTTCTTCTTCGTCTTGCTATTTGAAATTCGTGTCTCTATTCTTCATATTTTATAAAAAATCTGGCATCAAGATCTCTATTTTTCACCTTCCTTTCAAGTGTTTCACATCTATATCTTTATTCTTCATCATCTTGCTATGTATTTGACATCGTAATCTTTATTTTTACCTTTTTTCTAAGAATTTATTCTTCAGATCTCTATTTTGCATTATCTTACCTACCGCATGATATACAGGTTTCTCTTTTTATCCTTGCAGTTTGATATTCATATGTCTATTATTCATATCTTTATAACCATCTGGCTTCCATTTCTTTATTCTTCACCTCTTTTCTAACTATTAATTCTTTAGATCTCCATTTTGCATTAACTTAACGACATCGTTTTGCTATTTGAACGTCACAAATTTACGCTTCATAATTGTATAACTATCTGACATACAACTTTTTAATTATTTGATATGCAGATCTCTATTCTTCCTAACTATTTGACACTGAAATGTTTATTCTTGTCCTTTTATGTATTTAATACCCAGATCTCTATTCTTTGTTATGTTACTCACAACTTCCCATCCACATCTCTATTGTTCTTCGTTTTGCTATATAAAATCAATGTATCTATTATTCATATCTTTATAACTATCTGGATTCTATATTTTTATTCTTCAATTCTGTTTCAACTGTTTGACATCCATATTTCTATTATTTATTGTCTTGTTAACTATTTGACACACAAATCTCTATTTTAGTCCTTCTTTCTATACAACATCCAAATCCCTATTATTCATTGTATTAAAGACCACAGTACTGTATTCTTCAACGTCTTGCTATTTGAACTTCATATATCTATTCTTTATAATTTTTATATATCTGACATCCATATCGTTATTCTTAACCAACTTAACAACTGAGACTAAATCTTTTATTCTCAGGTTGGAAAGAAATGGCTTCTTGTTATAAACAAAACATTATCATGCTTGTGTAAAAAAAACCTCACAAACTAGATATTTAGTTCACTGTTTTATATTTATCCCGACAAGTTGGTAAGTTTCCATGTTTTGTATTGTTTAGAAACAGGTTTGTTTAATTAACGTTATTAACAATATTTAGTCTGACCAAATGTATATTAAAACCTAATAAAACAGAAATACATATGACTCACGGTTCAGCTTTCGCTTATCAACAAATAAACAACTAAATCAATAACTTATAAGAGAGAACGATTATAAACTTTCTCTGATCATTGAACAATGCAGAAACTGTAAATATAATTTATAAAGATATCACAAAGCGCCACTCCTAGGAAACGTTTATTTAAATTTTAAATGAATTAATTATACCCTCCAATCACGTGTGTGTGTATATATTAACATATACATATTTCTAAGACAGGTTATATGGACTATATTTCATTCCTTATTATTCTAATCGGTTTTACTTCACTTTTGAGCTTTCCCTCCAGTGGATCAGTGGTCTGCAGACTTACAACGCTAAAATAAGGGTTTCGATACCCCTGGTGAGCAGAACACAGATAGTCCATTGTGTAGATTTGGGCTTAATTCAAAACAATAACATCTACTTTTTTGTACTTTCAATCCTCGTTACCTCCTGTGTGCATGTGTTTGTCAGCAATATTTCTTGAAACCAACGGAATGGACTTGGACTATGATCCAATTTAAAAGTGATTAGTTTTGGAAGGTGATGAAAAAAATCCTATATGTTAACATATTCCACGTCATTTTTATTCTGTACGTCAGGAAAAATCGGTTTTTGACTAAACTTGGTGGACACATGTAGAACAGTATTCCCAATTCTCTGTTCATGATGATTCGTATTGTTTGATAACGACACATTTTTGCATTTTTTGAGGACCAAGTGTGATCACTACTGAGTGGTGGAGGTACGCTTTCTATTGTGTGGTGGGGGTATACTGTCTATTGTGTGGTGGGGGTATACTGTCTATTGTGTGGTGGAGGTACACTGTCTATTTTGTGGTGGGGTACACTGTCTCTTCTGTGGTGGGGGGAAACGATTTATTGAGTGTCCCTCTAGTGTTTTGTTCTGTGATTAATCTGTTGCGGACTTGCTACTAAAACAATTGTTATTTAAATCTTGAAAGTATATATCTAAATTTCCGGCCGATAAAGGCCTGGCATGGCCAAGCGCGTAAGGCGTGCGACTCGTAATCCAAAAGCCGCGGGTTCGCGCCTGTGTCGCGCTAAACATGCTCGCCCTCCTAGCCGTGGGGGTGTATATTGTGACGGTCAATCCCACTATTCGTTGGTAAAAGAGTAGCTCAAAAGTTGGCGGTGGGTGGTGATGACTAGCTGCCTTCTCTCTAGTCTTACACTGCTAAATTAGGGACGGCTAGCACAGATAGCGCTCGAGTAGCTTTGTGCAAAATTCCAAAACAAACAAACAAACCGGCCGATAAAAGGCTTATAACTTTGAATAACCTTTTTTTTTTTTAGTTGTCCAGCCATAATATCCCGAAATACAGACACTCATAACTGCACTGTTTTGAATATGAAAACCTCGCGCTACCCATGTGCACATATGGAATTTTCATGTAGGTTTCAGATTCCTAAAAGTGTTACTTTTGTGTATTTCTGTAACGAACATATCTGAGTTGGTAATAAGTATCACAAGGAGGCCTTTTGGGCACAAAAATATCAATGTACCACTTTCATGATTTGAGTCAGACCAGTCAGCTACAAAAGTTTCATTTAGAAAATAGTTTAACTTCCAACGACTTGCTCCAAAATAAACAACAATCAAATTATTTTCAGTTGTTTTCGTAATGATTTATCTAGTATCAATTGTAAAACAAGGAATATATGTATACATATATATCCATTCAATTTGCTATCTGTCTCTATGGCAACGAGGACAGTTTTCAAACATGTGAGAAATAAAATGTAATTATTTTTTGACGACTGTTTGCTGATAGCATGAACATGTTTTGTGGGTTGTTTATCTGTGACTTCGACATGCCATGTTGGATTGACTGATTTAACTTTTATGTGTTCTAGTGATAACGAGTCAATAATGGAGAAATCTAGTGTTTTAGAATGCAGGAACTATAAACAAGTAGTCTGATCTCTTTTTATTGTCCTTTATATTGTTACTGTACACACTTTGCGGCTTTGTTTAGCTCGTTTTGTTACAGGTAGGAAGTTATGTAAACTTGTAAAAAAACAAAACAACTCCCGTTACTGCTAAAGCGCACTCTGGATTTTGGAAATGTGAGAGTAAAAGTGAAATTCCTCTGATGTTTCAGTTAGAAGTAGCCCAAGAGTTGGTAGTGGGTGCTGTTGACTAGCTACGGTCCTTGTTATTCAAAATAAGAAACGGCTAGCGTTCTTCGACTGTGTTAATCAAAAATTGGGGTTTAGAAAACAAAATGTTAAAATATGTTTACGAAAAGTTCACAACTTTTGTGAACCTGTGATACTACAGTAAAGAAATTAACTATCAGAGGGAGCATAAAAATGTCCATTTTTTATACTGGTGAGGGGAAGAAGGTTCCGCCTGTTACCTTGTCGTCTGTTGTGAGCTGTAAATCATTGAGTTGCTTCTTACATATGCATGTTGGAGTTTAAAAATTCCGTACGAAACACTCCTAGTGCGGTTAGAACTAGTTATTGTACACAGTTTTTATTCGATTCTCAGCCTAAAGATAAAATTATATTGAAGTAAAAATATATCTTTTATTAAAATAAAGTACAGAACAACGTTTCTTCCTCTTCAGATCATCTTCATGTTAACAAAACGAGTTTCTACCTTTGTTGAATCGAACTGTGAACACGGACCGATAGTGCGATCATACATGAGAGAAGTTGTTGAAAATATACGAGTTAATATTACCCTACGAACTGGACGAGGCACAAAAGGGGGATGTTAATTATAACTGCAGACAATGGACAAAATATAAGTTACTCATCAACGTAACAAGGATTACTATGGAGGATTCTGTAACGAGAGAAATGAAATAGAATTTTTGAAAGGGAAGAAAATAATTACGCTCAACCTGACCGTCAGTAATCAAAAACATAGATCGAAATTCGATGAAGAGAGAAAACACTCGGATACACAGACACAACACTTTACCAATCATATCCGCTACTCATTCGATAGCCACGGTTGCTATACTGTGCAGGTTTAGTTTTGTGGTCGATGATAGAGCATAATATTTTAGTGTTGTGACAGCTCCCAAATGAAATGACAGAAAAGTTCAAATAGCATGAAGTTTTTAAACACTTCTTAGTTAAATGACATATCACATGATTTTATTACTTCTATATTTAACATATTCAAATTTAATTTTTATTTTCCAACTGAGAACTTACGCTCACTTAGGAGAATAAGTAAAGGCAGTCGTGCCGAGTGGTTAAGGCGATGGACTAGAAATCCATTGGGTTTTTCCCGCGTAGGTTCGAATCCTACCGACTGCGAAACAGTGACCACTTTTGCCTATTTGTTTATTCTTTTTCTAATGGAAACAATCGACACTTTCAAATATGTTAGCAGAGCAGCAATTGAACTAAATATGACACACTTAGTGGCCGAAACATCGCACACTATAAGAATTCCCACGTAAATTTCCAGAACTGCGAAACGATCCAACACCAGTCGGTATTCTTTAAATTATAAGAATCCTTAGAGGTCAGGTCGTAAATAAAGCAACACTTGATCAGTTTACTATATATGAAAAGTTTTCCATGGTGTGTCACAATTACTTTCTCTCTCACATTTCGCTGGACTCGAGAAGAAATTATTGAAATTAGTTGAGAAGAATTTCACTTCACCGAAATAGTGGAATGTTGTCAAAACTACTAATAGTGCAAACTATTCCACTTCTCTCAGGACATTCAAACTTACAGTTGATAGGACTGGGAATATTCCAATGGATTTCAAATCCATCGCCTTAACCACTCGGCCACAACTGTCGTCGTCACATTTTCTAGTTTAAGTTTTAAATACTAATCTTACGAAGTATTCCATTTTTAAACATCACGTTGACATTAATGCATTTTCTATCATCTTTTCTATTGAAACAAAATATAACGTACAACAGTTGTGAACGTTCGCTATCCCATCCGTTGTGACGAAGATGACTTTAAGCATCAGCAGACGATGTATTGCTTTTGGTAACGTCTGTAACTGCGGGACTTCTACTGATGACAAAGAACGACTCATAAAACCTGGAACGCTGAAAATCAGAACGTAACTGTAAAAATTATCTTTTTTCTGCAATTCTTCTGTCTTTCTGAAAGTAGTCGTTTTGCAACTAATATCTCAGACTATATATCTTCATACAACAATCGAACGGTAAACAAACTATGATGTGAGAAGTGAAAGTAACAAGCAAGGTTGTTGGACAGGAAGCTGAGATATTCACCAAATTTTTTATATTAATATAAAAAAGGATAAAAAATAAAGAAAATGAGATTTCAAAACGATAAAATAACATATTCCACTTTCAATATTTTATAAGCAATATTTCAAAACCTTAAATAAACTAAGCAATAAAAATTCATTTATTTGTTGCGCTCGATTATTTGTAAGTTACCTACATTGAACGACATCTTTCTTTCTTTCTTTCTAATACTTTTGTCTTACGGATATAGTTCCTTCTTTGCTTCGGTTTTACGTGTGAAGAGTATTCGTTTCGTCTACACACTCTCACCACACAGTACCGACTGAGTACATTTATTGATAAAGACATGTACTCGATACTTGTGAGTGGGAAAGAAAAACAGATATAATTTTTAGTTTTAATTTGTTTTCAATTGAAAAAAAATATTATCTCTCCTTCTTCAAGCCATTTGTTAGGACATCACAACAAAGATATACAAATTCCCGCAGTACATATTCTTGCACGACAAGCTTCAATCGTACGAACACATCATGTGCTTTCCACAATATCGAGATACTACGTAGGGTACAGAAGTTTAAATAGTTTTATGATAATAATTCTTCAACCATACTAATTCTTATAGAGTGAAGTGAATTTTGAACGCTGAAGAAGCTCAAAGCTTAATCAATAAATATTAAATTGCGAAGATGAAATCAAAGATAAGTTATCGTTTCTAATTATTGAAGTTCTTCAAGAATTTAACACACGAGACGTGTAAACTTGGGTTTGAACTTAGAAATGATCTTCATGTTACGACAACATAAATATTAAAAGAGAGCCCATAGTAAAACCGAACTTGAGCTGTTTTAAAGGCCACTTGTAGCCGATAAAATTATTAAAAATGCTGGGTGTGAAATTGTTTTTCCTGTGTTTATTAAAGGGCTATCTTCGTTTATCATCCATTATTTTGAAGTAACAAGTGAATACGCGTGTCACTTTTCCCATATCTGTGGCTACATTGATGGAAAAGTGACACTTGAAACGCTTCGATGGCTTAAAGGATGAGTATGTTCGTTCAAGAGATTCAAAATCTGATATTTAGAACATCACGACTGTTTCAACACTGTTGGTCTTCGTCTTCACTGTTTTAACACTATTTGTCTGCAGTTTCAATGGCTGTTTTAACACTGTTGGTATTCAATTTGACCGTCCGTTTTAGTAGCACTGATCTTCAGTTTTACTGTCTGTTTCTACATTATTGGTCTTCACTATCACATCTGTTTCAACACTGTTGGTCTTCAGTTTCACTATATGTTTTCACACTTTTGGTCTTCAGATAACTTCTCTTTCAACACTATTGGTCTTGAAATTAAATTCACTGTTTTAACACTAATGGTCTTTAATTCCACTGTCTGTTTAAACACTGTTGGTAATCAATTTTGCTGACGTTTTAATACTAATGGACTTAAATTTTATCCTTCGTTTCAACAATGCTGGTTTTCACTTTCACGGACTTTTCCAACACTCCTGGTGTTTCGTTATACTAGTTTTGATTTTAGAGTCTCTCTGTACTCTCTTGGTCTTACCTTTCACCTCTTTTTCAACATCATTGATGTTCAGTTTCACTGACTGTATCAACACTGTTGGTCTTCAATTTCACTGTCTGCTCAAACACTTAGTAGCTTCAGTTTCACTGTCTGTTTTCACACTGGTGGTTCTCACTTCCACTTGTGTTTCAACACAACTTTGTTTCAGTTTCAATGTCTGTTTTCCCGATTTTCTCCTTCACTTTCACTAACTGTTCCAACACTGTTGGTTTTCAATTTCACTCTGTCTTTGAACATTATTTGTCTTCAGTTTCACTGTCTGTTGTCACACCGTTGGTTTTCTCTTTTACTTTTATTTCAACACAACTGATTTTAACTTCTTACAGTTGTAAATCTGTTGGCCTTTAATTTTACTATGTTTTAACTCTGTTTTCTTCCATTTCATTGTCTCTTTCAACTCTGTTGTTGTTCAGTGTCAATGTCTGTTTCAACACTGATGGTATTCACATCAATTCTATTTTCACACTATTCCTGTTCACTTCCACTGACTGTTTTCACATTGTTGATGAACACTTTCCCTGAGTGTGTCAGTATTGTTGGTCTTTAAATTCACATTCTGTTTCAATTCAACTAGTCATCTGTTTTTACACGGTGTTTCAACATTACTGGTATTAAATTTAACTGACAGTTTAAAATTATTGGTCTGCAGTTTCAATGACTGTTTCAACAGTGTTGGTCTTCAATTTCACTGTCTCCATCATCACTTTTGATGTTTACTTTAACTGACAGTTTTTACACTGTTGGTCTTCTCTTTCAACATTACTGGTCCCCAGTTTCAATCACTGTTGGTTTTCACCTTCACTGGATGTTTCAATACTTGTTTCTCCATTTCACTGTCAGTTTCAATACTTAATGTTTTCAAGTTCATTCTCTGTTTCAAAAGTGTATACTTCACTTTCGATCTGTTTCAACAGTGTTGATCTTCATTTTCACTATAGTTTAACACTGCTGGTGTTCAATTCATATAATCGTTTCAATGGTGTTGGTTTTCAGTTTCACTCTCTGTTTAAACAGCGTTTTCAACTTCACGGTGTTTCCAAACAGTTGTTCTTCACTTGCACTGAGTGTTTAAAGTGTGAAGATCTTCAATTTCATAGTCAGTTTCAGCAGTACTGGTTTTTAGTTTCAATGTTCGTTTGTGAACAGTGTTGGTCTTTAACTTGATTATCTGTTTCAACTGTGTATCTTTTAACACAACTGGTTTTCACTTTCAATGACTATTTCAATAAAGTCATCAATTTCACGGTCTCTTTTGGCATTGTTGGTATTTAACTGAAAGTTTGGAAAGAGTAGTTTTTCAATTTCACTGTCTGCATGAATACTATTGTTTTTCGGTTTGACTGACTTTTTCTACAGTGTTTATCTTCACTTTACCATTCTAACACTACTGAACTCCAATTTCGTTGAGTTTTTGAAAAGAATTCGTCTACAGTTTCACAGTTTGTTTTGCCAATTTTAGTTTTCACTTTAATTTCCATTTCAAGACTATTGGTGTTAACTTCCACTAACTGTTTTCACACCGTTGGTCTTCAGTTTCATTGGCTGTTTCAACCCTGTTGTTCATCATGTTTAATGTCTGTTTTAACACTGTTGGTTTTTACCTTCACTAACCGTTTTAATAGCTCTGGTTTTCAGTTTACTGTTTGCTTGTACACTTTTGGTCTTCACTTTCACTGGATGTTTCATCACTGTTGGTGTTCAAATATATTGTCTGTTTCAATATTATTGGCCTTCACTTTCACTGACTGTCTCAACACTTTTGGTCTTCAACTTCACTGTTTTAACAATATTTTTTGTTCAATCTCACTGTGTTTCAACAATGTTGGTCTTTACTTTCAATGGTTATTTCAGTAGTGTCGGTCACCAACTTTACGGTCTGGTTCAAAACTGTTGGTGTTCACTTTCAATGACTGTCTCAACAGTGAACGTCTTCAGTTTTACTAACTTTATCAACACCTTGATCTTTGGGTTCACTTTCGGTTTGCAGTGTTGTTAAACCTCACGATGTTTCAATGGTGTTGGTCTTCACTTTCTATGGGTATTTCAGAAGTGTGTCGGTCATCAATTTCATGGTGTGTTTCAAAACTGTTCTTCACTTTCACTCCAGTTTCAACGGTGAAGATCTTCAATTTCACGGTCAGCTTCACCAGTTTTGATTTTAGTTGTTTCAATATCTGTTTTTGAACAATGTTAGTCGTTAACTTGGCTGTGTATTTCAACAGTGTCTCTTATAACACAAGTGGATTTCACTTCGAATTACTCTTTCAATAGAGTGAGTCATCAAGTTCACAGTGTTGATCTTCAATATCACTGAAAATCTCACCAGTTTAAGTCTTCAATTTCACTGTCTGTTTCCAAACTGTTGGTCATTGACATCACTGTATGTTTTAACACTATTGGTCTAAAGTTTCACTTGCAATTTCAACACTGTTGGTTGTCAAGTTTACTTTTCGCTTGTACACTGTTGGTCTTCACTTTCATTGGCTGTGAATCTGAAAAATGGAGCAATAAAGTTAAAAAAGTCTACTTTGAAATTTCCTTTCTTTCAGAATGCAGTCTTTGATACATAATTCCAAAGTTTCTCCATTTTAGTGAACGAAACCAAACTTTGATAAATTCGTTAGATTATCAGATTTCTCTTAAAAGACTATTGGCTTGTTTGAATTTGGCTAAATGCTACACGAGGGCTATCTGCTATAGCCGTCAGTAATTTAGCAGTGAAAGAAAAGAGGGAAGGTACCTAGTGATCACCAACCACTGTTTTACAAAGGAACTGTAGGATTGATTGTAACAATTTCCGCCCAGTCACGTGTCAGAAAGGAAAGCATGTTTGGTGGAGTTAAAGTTGGATCATGCACTTCGAATAAAACGTCAACAGAACATAAATTTTACTGAAAAAGTTCAAAGTGTACTGTACTAACCTTAGAATCGTTCATAGCAGTGTTGATTACAGCATTCATTCCTTGTTTCATCCTGGCGACCAGATTGTTAACCTATGTAATTATAACATAAATAATCAGTGTAAATCAGTGATAGCTAAAGGTCTTGAGTTCTCTCTTCCACCATGTAAACTCTATGTACCTAACATAGTTTACACTTTTAAATCACAATACAGACACCTAAAGGACCTTCTTTTGAAAGACAAAGTAACTCTTTGTCGAATCAGTAATTTTTTCATGAAATCTGCCTTTTCTGCTTCTAATGATTTTATCACTAATGTTCGTCCTTACCATTTAAGCCCTGAATAAATCTTTTAAAAGAACTATCATTAAATAAAAATATTTATGTTACATCTTCCGACAGTAAGAATGTTATTCTCAACTAAAATAATTACCTGGTCAAAATGGTCGTTATTCTTGACAACTCTACCACATTTAAATTCCTTATCAAAGCCTATTCATTATCAACCAACGTGAGGAAATATTCCAAAGATACCTGATGGAACTTAGAAAGAAAAATATCGTAGACATTTCACTGATGATAATTACGATACGTACGACAAACCTTCGTTAATGAAAGAATAGAATTTTAAAGTTCTGGCCCCCCAGTGGTTCAGCGGTATTTCTGCGGATGTACACTTTGAAATCCGGGTTTCGATACCCGTGGTGGGCAGAGCACAGTTAGCTTATTGTGCAACTTTGTGCTTAATTCTTAACAACAACAACAAAAATTAAAGTTCTGACCTCAAAACAAAAACCAGACTTTCACTAGGACTAAATCTGCTTATATATTTATTGATATAATTTATAAACATAATTTTATGGAAAGAAGTAACACAACTCTTAATTTATAAATAAACGGTAATACACTTAATAGACCAAAAATATTGTTTGCTTCACACAATGAGAACAGTTTTCCACTGCATTAATTACTGTAAAAAAATAATATTTTTGTCTTTAAAATTACACATTTTTCTAAAGTTTTCAGTGCGACGCTATCTGAAACAGCCCAGTATATGAGCCTCACAGGTTGCAGAGTAAAATGAATATTACTGGTTGTTTGACTTTTGTTTCTTATTTCAAGAATTTAATTGAGATTTTTAGAATCATCTTATGTGAATATACAACTAAAATATTTATACAAAACTTTATACCTACAAATTGTGCTGGTCGAAATACCTATGAAATGTGAGGTGGGTAATTTTTGCTATAAAATTTTGTTCTTTCTTCTCAAAGTTCGGCTTTTATTTTAATGTCTGGTCTCCATTGTTACTATATGCAAATATTCATTAATATTGTGGTTGAACTTTATTGTTGCCTTTCTTCACAGTTTGTGTTAGTTTAAAGTGTAACTATACTCTTGAATCAATTGTTGGAACGAAGTGATGTTCGCCAAAAAGAACGAAATGATATAAAAATAAAACTGATAAGTGAGGGGTAGCAATGGGAAAACTCAGATATTCAAAGTTTAGTGATGAAAACGAAATGTCATCATTTAAATCTAATAAAGAAATTGTGCCTAGATACCAAATAAAGGGTTTTTCTCGTGATCACGTGTATGACAGAGCATTGTTTGTTTCGGAATTTCGCACAAAGCAACTCGAGGGCTATCTGTGCTAGCCGTCCCTAATTTAGTAGTGTAAGAGTAGAGGGAAGGCAGCTAGTCATCACAACCCACCACCAACTCTTGGGCTACTCTTTTACCAACGAAAAGTGGAATTGACCGTCACATTATAACGCCCCCACGGCTGGGAGAGGGAGCATGTTTGGCGCGAACCCGCGACCTTCAGATTACGAAGCACACGCCTTAACGCGCTAGGCCTTGCCAGGCCCATGACAGAGCAACAAGTTCGAAATGTGACAAGTTTTTGTCGTCTGTATATTTATTTTGTCCATACGACTTTAACCTTTTATATACATTTATTTATATACACTATATGTATGTATTATATGAAATAAAAAATAGAGAGAACCACAAGTGTTTTAAGATTATATTAAAGTAAACAAATAGATGCTACTAAGAAACAAATATTTAAAGTTGAACATTGTAAGCACCTTTGAAACAGTGCTTTTTTCTGTGTAGAGTTTCTTAAAGTTCGATATGATCTTTTGGTCCATGGGCTGTCGTATCCTGAGTAGTCCAAGATTCGGCGATGGGTGGGGATGACTAGCTGGCTTCTTTTCAATTTTACATTTGGGGAAGGCTAGCGCAAATAGTCCTCGTGTGGCTTTATACGAAATTCAGAAATCAAATAAACAAACTCTTGTCTATCATTTCAAAATTATGGGCGGCTATGCGTAGAAATTTATGTACGTTGTACACACCAACTTGTCATGTACATGTAGGCCTCTTGTATCCAGGCTAAGATTAAATTATAATTTTAAGCTGTAAATATGCATACTGTACGTTATTAGTAATAAAGCACGAAGGAAGTTGTGATAATGTGATAAAAATGTAATAATAATTAAGAGTTTGTTTGTTTTGAATATCACGTTAAGCTACTCGAGGGCTATGCGTTCGTCGCCCCTACTTTAGCAGTGTAAGACTAGAGGGTAGGCAACAAGTGATCACCACCCACCGCTAACTCTTAGGCTTATCTTTTACCAACGAATAGTGAGATTGACCGTCACCTTATAACGCCCCCACCGCTGAAAGGGTGAGCATGTTTGGTGCAACGGGGATTCAAACCCGCGACCCTCAGATTACGAGTCGAACGCCTTAACCAACCCGACCATGCCCAGTAAGAGTAAAATAATTTGAATTAGGTTGGTTAAGAATCCCAGTGGTAGTGATACTACATTAACAACAATCTGAGTAAATGAATAACATGTATTATCTATAATACTTACATTTTTTCTATCGTTTTTTTATATTAATTTTGTTAGTTTAGTACTTGTAATTAATCCATTAATTATGAAGTTCTTGCTTCATGCTTGAGGTCTAACAAATAGCTTAATATTTAGTATTAAATATTTATACTGATAGAAGAATGATGTTTGTCACTTAGAAGTTTTTACAAAGTTAATAAAATGTTTATTAGTATTAATTTAAGTATTTATTCCTCAAATTTCCATTTTGCATTATCTTTCCCACCACTAGACATCCAGGTCTCTATTTTTCATCATCTTTCTAATCTCTAATCAGAGTGAAATCTCTATTCTTGCCATTCTATATACCTAACACTCAAATCTTTATTCTTCGTTGTAATACCCACCACTTCCCACCGTCATCTCTATTCTTCTTCGTCTTGCTATTTGAAATTCGTGTTTCTATTCTTCATATTTTATAAAAAATCTGGCATCAAGATATCTTGTTTTCACCTTCCTTTCAAGTGTTTCACATCTATATCTTTATTCTTCATCATCTTGCTATTTATTTGACATCGTAATCTTTATTTTTACCTTTTTTCTAAGAATTTATTCTTCAGATCTCTATTTTGCATTATCTTACCTACCGCATGATATACAGGTTTCTCTTTTTATCCTTGCAGTTTGATATTCATATGTCTATTATTCATATCTTTATAACCATCTGGCTTCCATTTCTTTATTCTTCACCTCTTTTCTAACTATTAATTCTTTTGATCTCCATTTTGCATTAACTTAACGACATCGTTTTGCTATTTGAACGTCACAAATTTACGCTTCATAATTGTATAACTATCTGACATACAACTTTTTAATTATTTGATATGCAGATCTCTATTCTTCCTAACTATTTGACACTGAAATGTTTATTCTTGTCCTTTTATGTATTTAATACCCAGATCTCTATTCTTTGTTATGTTACTCACAACTTCCCATCCACATCTCTATTGTTCTTCGTTTTGCTATATAAAAGCCCCCCAGTGGCTCAGCGGTATGTCTGCGTACTTGCACGCTAAAATTCGGGTTTCGATACCCGTGGTGGGCAGAGCACAGATAGTCCATTGTGTAGATTTGGGCTTAATTCAAAACAATAACATCTACTTTTTTGTACTTTCGACCTCGTTACCTCCTGTGTGCATGTGTTTGTCAGCAATATTTCTTGAAACCAACGGAACGGACTTGGACTATGATCCAATTTAAGAGTGATTAGTTTTGGAAGGTGTGAAAAAAATCCTATATGTTAACATGTTCCACGTTATTTTTATTCTATATGTCAGGAAAAATCGGTTTTTGACTAAACTTGGTGGACATATGTAGAGCAGTATTCCCAATTGTCTGCTCATAATGATTCGTATTGTTTGATAACGACACATTTTTGCATTTTTTGAGGACCATGTATGATCACTACTGAGTGGTGGGGATATACGCTTTATTGAGTGTCCCTCTAGTGTTTTGTTCTGTGATCAATCTGTTGCGGACTTGCCACTAAAACAATTGTTATTATAATCCTGAAAGTATATATCTAAATTTCCGGCCGATAAAGGCCTGGCATGGCCAAGCGCGTCAGGCGTGCGACTTATAATTCGAGGGTCGCGGGTTCGCGCCCGCGTCGCGCTTAACATGCTCGCTCTCCTAGCCGTGGGGGCGTATAATGTGACGATCAATCTCACTATTCGTTGGTAAAAGAGTAGCTTAAAAGTTGGCGGTGGGTGGTGATGACTAGCTGCCTTCCCTCTTCTCTTACACTGCTAAATTAGGGACGGCTAGCACAGATAGCTCTCGAGTAGCTTTGTGCGAAATTCCAAAACAAACAAACAAACCGGCCTATAAAAGGCCTATAACTTTGAATAACCTTTTTTTTTTTTAGTTGTCCAGCCATAATATCCCGAAATACAGACACTCATAACTGCACTGTTTTGAATATGAGAGCCTCGCGCTACCCATGTGCACATATGGAATTTTCATGTAGGTTTCAGATTCCTAAAAGTGTTACTTTTGTGTATTTCTGTAACGAACATATCTGAGTTGGTAATAAGTCTCACAAGGAGGCCTTTTGGGCACAAAAATATCAATGTACCACTTTCATGATTTGAGTCAGACCAGTCAGCTACAAAAGTTTCATTTAGAAAATAGTTTAACTTCCAACGACTTGCTCTAATATAAACAACAATCAAATTGTTTTCAGTTGTTTTCGTAATGATTTATCTAGTGTCAATTGTAAAACAAGGAATATATGTATACATGTATATTCATTCAATTTGCTATCTGTCTCTATGGCAACGAGGACAATTTTCAAACGTGTGAGAAATAAAATGTAATTATTTTTTGGCGACTGTTTGCTGATAACATGAACATGTTTTGTGGGTTGTTTATCTGTGACTTCGACATGCCATGTTGGATTGACTGATTTAACTTTTATGTGTTCTAGTGATAACGTGTCAATAATGGAGAAATCTAGTGTTTTAGAATGCAGGCACAATAAACAAGTAGTCTGGTCTCTTTTTATTGTCCTTTATATTGTTACTGTATACACTTTGCGGCTTTGTTCAGCTCGTTTTGTTACAGGTAGGAAGTTATGTACACTTGTAAAAAAACAAAACAACTCCCGTTACTGCTAAAGCGCACTCTGGATTTTGGAAATGTGAGTAAAAGTGAAATTCCTCTGATGTTTCAGTAAGGAGTAGCCCAAGAGTTGGTAGTGGGTGCTGTTGACTAGCTACGGTCCTTGTTATTCAAAATAAGAAACGGCTAGCGTTCTTCGACCGTGTTAATCAAAAATTGGGGTTTAGAAAACAAAATGTTAAAATATGTTTACAAAACTTTTGTGAACCTATGATACTACAGTAAGGAAATTAACTATCAGAGGAAGCATAAAAATGTCCATTTTTTATATTAATGAGAAGAAGAAGGTTCCGCCTGTTTCCTTGTCGTCTGTTGTGAGCTGTAAATCATTGAGGTGCTTCTTACATATGCATGTTGGAGCTTAAAAATTCCGTACGAAACACTCCTCGTGCGGTTAGAAATAGTTATTGTACACAGTTTTTATTCCATTCTCAGCCTAAAGATAAAATTATATTGAAGTAAAAATATATCTTTTAATTAAAATAAAGTACAGAACAACGTTTCTTCCTCTTCAGATCATCTTCATGTTAACAAAACGAGTTTCTACCTTTGTTGAATCGAACTGTGAACACGGACCGATAGTGCGATCATACATGAGAGAAGTTGTTGAAAATATACGAGTTAATATTACCCTACGAACTGGACGAGGCACAAAAAGGATGTTAATTATAACTGCAGACAATGGACAACATATAAGTTACTCATCAACGTAACAAGGATAACTATGGAGGGTTCTGTAACAAGAGAAATGAAATAGAATTTTTGAAAGGGACGAATATAATTACGCTCAACCTGACCGTCAGTAATCAAAAACATAGATCGAATTTCGATGAATAGAGAAAACACTCGGATACACAGACACAACACTTTACCAATCATATCCGCTACTCATTCGATAGCCACGGTTGCTATACTGTGTAGGTTTAGTTTTGTGGTCGATGATAGAGCATAATATTTTAGTGTTGTGACAGCTCCCAAATGAAATGACAGAAAAGTTCAAATAGCATGAAGTTTTTAAACACTTCTTAGTTAAATGACATATCACATGATTTTATTATTTCTATATTAAACATATTCAAATTTAATTTTTATTTTCCAACTAAGAACTTACGCTCACTTAGGAGAATAAGCAAAGGCAGTCGTGGCCGAGTGGTTAAGGCGATGGACTAGAAATCCATTGGGTTTTTCCCGCGTAGGTTCGAATCCTACCGACTGCGAAAGAGTGACCACTTTTGCCTACATTCTGTTTGTTTATTCTTTTTCGAATGGAAACAATCGACACTTTTGAATGTGTTAGCAGAGCAGCAATTAAACTGAAAATGACACTCTTTGTGGCCAAACATCGCACACTATAAGAATTCCCACGTATATTTCCAGAACTGCGAAACGATCCAACACTAGTCAGTATTCTTTAAATTATAAGAATCCTTAGAGGTTAGGTCACAAATAAAGCAACACTTCATCAGTTTACTATATATGAAAAGTTTTCCATGGTGTGTCACAATTACTTTCTCTCTCACATTTCGCTGGACTCGAGAAGAAATTATTGAAATTAGTTGAGAAAAATTTCACTTCACCGAAATAGTGGATGTTGTCAAAACTACTAATACTGCAAACTATTCACTTCTCTCAGGATATTCAAACTTAGAGTCGGTAGGACTCTATCTACGTGGGAATATCCCAATGGATTTCGATTCCATCGCCTTAACCACTCGGCCACAACTGCCGTCGTCACATTTTCTAGTTTAAGTTTTAAATACTAATATTACGAAGTATTCCATTTTTAAACATCACGTTGACATTAATGCATTTTCTTTCATGTTTTCTATTGAAACAAAATATAACGTACAACACTTGTGAACGTTCTCTATCCCATCCGTTGTGACGAAGATGTATTGCTTTTGGTAACGTCTGTAACTGCGGGACTTCTACTGATGACAAAGAACGACTCATAAAACTTGGAACGCTCAAAATCAGAACGTAACTGTAAAAATTATATTTTTTTCTGCAATTCTTCTCTCTTTCTGAAAGTAGTCGTTTTGCAACTAATATCTCAGACTATATATCTTCATACAACAATCGAACGGTAAACAAACTATGATGTGAGAAGAGAAAGTAACAAGCAAGGTTGTTGGACAGGAAGCTGACATATTCACCAAATTTTTTATATTAATATAAAAAAGGATAAAAAATAAAGAAAATGAGATTTCAAAACGATAAAATGACATATTCCACTTTCAGTATTTTATAAGCAATATTTTAAAACCTTAAATAAACTATGCACTAAAGATTCATTTATTTGTTGCGCTCGATTATTCGTAAGTTACCTACATTGAACGACATCTTTCTTTCTTTCTAATACTTTTGTCTTACGGATATAGTCCCTTATTTGCTTCGGTTTTACGTGTGAAGAGTATTCGTTTCGTCTATACACTCTCGCCACACAGTACCGACTGAGTACATTTATTGATAAAGACATGTACTCGATACTTGTGAGTGGGAAAGAAAAACAGATATAATTTGTTTTCAATTGAAAGAAAATATTATCTATCCTTCTTCAAGCCATTTGTTTGGACATCAGAACAAAGATATACAAATTCCCGCAGTAAATATTCTTGCACGACAAGCTTCAATCGTACGAACACATCATGTGCTTTCCACAATATCGAGATACTACGTAGGATACAGAAGTTTAATAAGTTTTATGATAATAATTCTTCAACCATACTAATTCTTATAGAGTGAAGTGAATTTTGAACGCTGAAGAAGCTCAAAGCTTAATCAATAAATATTAAATTGTGAAGATGAAACCAAAGATAAGTTATCGTTTCTAATTATTGAAGTTCTTCAAGAATTTAACACACGAGACGTGTAAACTTGGGTTTGAACTTAGAAATGATCTTCATGTTACGACAACATAAATATTAAAATAGAGCCCATAGTGAAACCGAACTAGAGCTTTTTTAAAGGCCACTTTTAGCCGATAAAATTATTAAAAATGCTGGGTGTGAAATTGTTTTTCCTGTGTTTATTAAAGGGCTATCTTCGTTTATCATTCATTATTTTGAAGTAACAAGAAAATACGCGTGTCACTTTTGCCATATCTGTGGCTACAATGATGGAAAAGTGACACTTGAAACGCTTCGATGGCTTAAAGGATGAGTATGTTCGTTCAAGAGATTCAAAATCTGATATTTAGAACATCACGACTGTTTCAACACTGTTGGTCTTCGTCTTCACTGTTTTAATACTATTTGGCTGCAGTTTCAATGGCTGTTTCAACACTGTTGGTATTCAGTTTGACTGTCCGTTTTAATAGCACTGATCTTCAGTTTTACTGTCTGTTTCTACATTATTGGTCTTCACTATCACATCTGTTTCAACACTGTTGGTCTTCAGTTTCACTATATGTTTTCACACTTTTGGTCTTCATTTAACTTCTCTTTCAACACTATTGGTCTTGAAATTAAATTCACTGTTTTAACACTAATGGTCTTTAATTCCACTATCTGTTAAAACACTGTTGGTAATCAATTTTGCTGACGTTTTAATACTAATGGACTTAAATTTTACCCTTTGTTTCAACAATACTGTTTTTCACTTTCACGGACTTTTCCAACACTTCTGGTGTTTCGTTATACTGGTTTTGATTTTAGAGTCTGTCTATACTCTCTTGGTCTTACCTTTCACCTCTTTTTCAACATCATTGATGTTCAATTTCACTGACTGTATCAACACTGTTGGTCTTCAATTTCACTGTCTGCTCAAACACTTAGTAGCTTCAGTTTCACTGTCTGTTTTCACACTGGTGGTTCTCACTTCCACTTGTGTTTCAACACAACTTTGTTTCAGTTTCAATGTCTGTTTTCCCGATGTTCTCCTTCACTTTCACGAACTGTTCAACACCGTTGGTCTTGAATTTCACTGTATGTTTCAGTGCTATTGGTGTTAACTGTTTTCACACTGTACGACTACACTTTTACTGTCTGTTTCAACAATATTGGTCTTCACTTTTACGGACTTTTCTCAGCACTGTTGGTGTTTAATTTGAAATTAAGGCGCTCAACTCTGGATTTAAGGGTCATAGATTCAAATCTCCGTCACCAAAAATGCTTGCCCTTTCATCCATGGGACGTTATATGTGACGATCAGTCCAATTATTTGCTTGTGAAAGTATAGTCCAAGAGTTGGTGGTGGATGGTGTTTAGCTATCTCTCCTTTAGTTTATGGTTGCTAAGTTATGAAAAATAAGTAGAAATAGCCCTTGTCCTGCTTTTCGCAAAATTCAAACCAAAGCGATATGTCTGTGGATTTGAAAGGCTAGACACCAGGTTTCGTTATCTGTGGTGGGCAGAGCACGGATAGATCATTGTGCAGTTTTGTGTTTAACTTCAACCATTTCAAGCCACATTTATTGTGTGTCCTATCCTCCGCTAGGGGTGATTTGTTTTTGAATTTCGCGCAAAGCTACTTAAGCGCTATCTGCGCTAGCCGTCCCTAATTCAGCAGTGTAAGATTAGAGAAAAAGCAGCTAATCATCACCACCCACCGCCAACTCTTTGGCTAGTCTTTTATCAACAAATAGTGGGATTGACCATCACATTATAACGCCCCCATGGCTAAAAGGGCGAGCATGTTTGGTGCGACGGGGTTTCGAACCCGCGACCATCAGATTACAAGTGAAACACCTCAACCCACTTGGCCATGTCAGGTCACGTATGGATGAAGAAACAACAGACTTATGCTGTAAGAAGGTTTATTTCTTTTCAGCATATGTACACCCTAGAGTAAAAGACAAAAGAAAAGATATAACATTATTTTATAGACTGTTTAGACAGAGTATTAGTGCTGAATCTAATTTAAATGGACGACAACTATTGCAGAAACAAAAGTGTAGAGGAAGACGTTTCGGTACAAGATTTCACCGTCCATTCAACTTAGTTTCAAAAAATATAATAGTTTGTGGGTTAAGCTTGACCGAGTGATTTTCATTCGGGCAATGCATCTAAAGATTCTTAGTTCACGTTTCACCTAAATAAAAGCGCGCCAATAGTGGCAGTGAGATTGAAGAATTCGAAAAGAGCAATTCCAGGATTGTAGGTAAATGCTGCTTGTGTCTGTCTGTCAGTTCAAAATTAGAGAAAGCTAAAACAGAGACCTCTTGCATATTTACGTTCAAATATCCAAGTAAAATAAAATTTCGTTTTGTCTCGGGCTTATGACACTAAAGTCAGGAATTCGATTTCTCGCTGTAGACAGAAAGTATAAAGTATGAAGCTTCGTTACATTTCACTGTTGACACCACACTGTTAAAGATAATTATAAACCATGTTCCCAGCTACAAAATTAAAACCCAAAACAGTGTTATTAGTTACTTTCTTGAAAATAATGACAGAAATCTTCAGTAGTTGGCTCTGTTCACAACAGCAACAGATGAAATCATAGTAAACAAGACCCTAACCGTCACAAAATCACTTCGATTTAGATTTATTACTAAATCATTGTTGCATCTGATAGATACCACACCCTGCGACTTTTTGTCTGATATAGATGTGGGACGTTATGGACTCGAACACCCACATCTCGCTCTCCTGATTTCAATTGATTTTGATTATTTTATTGCTTTTGAATTATGGAAATGAGTCCAGATGCACATGATATGACATTTTAACACTATAGATGGGACATATATTTTTCAGTGTTCCCATACTTCCACACTGATCTTGGAATAAATATTTCCACCTTCTGGGCTCATTTTGACTGTGATAACTATATGGTGAGTTATAATCCTCTTGTCCCATTGCTTCTTATCATCATGCATTTGAAGACAACTTGACTCACTTTCACCACCAAGTTATCCGAGTCAAGAACGTCAAACATATTTACACAGTAGTTAGGGTTACCACTCACTGCTTTGGTGATGCAGGCACAAAACAAATTCAGAATTATAGTTAATATAATTTCTTCAATACAGGTTTAATTTAGTGAACTAATTATACGCACATTCAGTTAGCAAATAAACAACAAAACCTGTTTTAAAATATGCTTACCACCCTAAGAATAAAAGATAAAAACAAAATCTATTTAACATAAAACAAGCAGCAAAAGTGTTTCAAACCCAAGAGTTGGTGGGTGGTGATAACCAGCTGCCTTCTTTCTAATCTTACATTGCTAAATTAAGAACGGCTAACGTGGCTTTGTGCAAAATTCAAAAACAAACAAAGAAAATCACGTCAAGTTACTGTTTTCTGTTAAACCTGCTTTCACAACTTCCTAATGAGTCAGAATAATGTAATAAAACAATAAAGCACTGCTATTGTAGTTACTGAATACCTTAAAATGCACCTCAATGTATGACAAATACTTTATCCAAGTTTTCATCAATGTATGTGCGTTTTTTATATTTAATTAGTAAAGAGCTTGGATTGAAAGAAATTTAAGTTGCTCTTAAATTTTTCAACAAACAATCAAACATATAGTTCAGTCTCCTTGTAATCAGACGACTTACTGATATCTGCGTTAAGGTATCTGCTTACTTCAGTTGGCAGGACGATATTTTATGAACCCTTCAGAAACTAACGTTGACTTTACCTCATTACAGGTACAACGCTGACACCCTATAAGTGTTGGGCCTGGCATGGCCTAGCACGTCAAGGCGTGCGCTTCGTAATCTGAGGGTCGCGGATTCGCGCCCGAGTCGTGCCAAACATGCCTTTTAGTCTTACAGTGTAAAATTAAGGACGGCTAGCACAGACAGCCCTCGAGTAGCTTTGTGCGAAATTTCAAAAGCCAACCAACCCTATGAGTGAATTACTTCTTTAAAAGGGTGAATATATGGTGATGTGGATCATTCTTTCTGTTCATACTTTTTAGAAGTTCCCGGATGTCCTAAGCGTTGATATAAGACAAGAGTTTAGTTTATAAACGTTTGAAACTAGTCTGAAAGGGTTATTTATTAAATGTGTACCCTTGATGGACACTTACACATGAACTGCTACACCAATACTCTCGGCCTGGTTTAGCCAAGTGGTTAGTTCGCTCGGTTCGCTGGCTCATTCTTTGTCCCACCACACATGTTTGCCTATTCATCGCGAGGGAGCTATAATGTCACGGTCAGTCCCACGATTCGTCAGTAAAAGAGTAGCCGAAGAGTTGAAGATGGACGGTGATGACTAGCTGCCTTCTCTGGTCTTTCACTACTAAATCAGGAACGGTTAACCCTGATACCCCTGTAAAGCTTTTCGCGAAATTCAAACAAAACTATTTATTAATCGTGAATTTTTCCTTCAATAGAAAACTACCACACAAAATATTTTGTTAGACGCAATAAAATTTATCTTGCCACGTTTATTCCTGAACAGAACGATTCTACAATTTCAATTCATTCGATCACGTTTTACCCTTATTCTTAAGTCGCAGTGCAACATTTTTGTTTAACGATCATGGATTCTAACTTGTCATTCTTTTATCCGAGTAATGCAACATCTCTATGTAACTATCATGGGTTCAAATTATTCATTTCGCTATCAGTGGACTTATTTTTAAAATTTGTAAGTTTTTATATTGTCTTCCTCAAGTAACACTTTACTTTAATGATATTATATGATTTCTTCGTCAAGAACGATAATCTAATGCTGTGATTGCATCCTTAAAAGCCACATTAAACTACTAATCAAGGATGTCAACGGTAAATAACAATATATCTCAAACTGATGAAAATACATAGAAATGGAACCAAATGTCGTTCAAAGTATTCTTCTCAAGGAAGGTAAACCATTTCCGTAAATTTCTACTTGTTACTCTTATCTCGACGCATTTCGTGAAAATAATATGAATTTTTATTTCATTGATATTTTAAGTGATTCTGAATTCCAATGTTTTCTTCTTATAATCCACACATGTTTCGGTGAAGTCCATATTGGCTTTTTAAAGTAATATATCTAACCATTTTTTTCTGAATCATCACTTCACTGATTATACGGTCCAAAGCACACAAGACACAAGAAATGATATACATATATATATATATATATATATATATATATATATGTAAGTGTTGAAATTACACCCACTAATTGTTGCTTCAATTTTCTAAGCATTTATTACTAGAGAATGAGTCCTTTTATCCTACATTTCTGGTGTAACAGACAAAAATAGGGAATATTAAATAAGTTGAAATATATAGGTATCATCTGTTGTGAATAATATACATGAGAAGCTTGGTAATTTGACGTTTAAAGGACACCACGTGAGATCTCACAGTAAACTTTCCACTAAAGCAGACTGTTTGCTCATCAGAATTAATTTATCTTTACTTGTGTGTATTGTGTGTGTTTTCTTATAGCAAAGCCACATAGGCCTATCTGCTGAGCTCACCGAGGGGAATCGAACTCCTGATTTTAGCGTTGTTAACTTTACTTATTTTGACAAATATTAGCCACATAGGCCTATCTGCTGAGCTCACCGAGGGGAATCGAACTCCTGATTTTAGCGTTGTTAACTTTACTTATTTTGACAAATATTAGATTACGAAAATTTTTTCTCAAAGTCTTTTCTGAATGATCAGTCAGTGATGAGAGGATAAGAAAAGTTGAAAGTTTTCAAGTGTTCAAATATTGTTTCCCTTTACCCGTGATTTGTGTAATATAATTATTAAAACGAAATATAATCCATACTAAAATACACGCTAATTCACGCCAAATCATGTTGTTCCAACTTTAAATGAAGTGAATAAGCTTTATGTTTGTGTCACGATTTTCTTTGAAGATCCTTCTTACGTATATCTTCCTTGATGATCCTGGTGTCAGAGACAATTAAGGTTCAGATATATTTACCTCTACTTTAGAGCTGTTGACCAAAATGAATGAAATCAGTCTTCACCTACCTACACTAAATCAAATTAAAGGATTGATTCCACTTTAAAATTACCCTCATAGCTGAAGATACAAATCGTGTTCAGCGACATATCGTAACTCGAACCTTCGATCTTCTAATATGTACAAAATATACATTTAAAAAAATTAGAATGAATTAATATAAATCGCTTGTGTAAGATATCGTAATGTAGGTTCTTCAGCTTGTTTATTGCTCTTTGAATATTTGTTTTTATATAACACTTTCAGGAAAAAACTTTCGAAGAATCTTTTATTCGGAAATTTAACAGTAATTTCCAACTGGGACAGCAGTAAGTCTATGGATTTACAGCACTAAAATAAAGTGCTCGATTCCCCTCGATGGATACAGGAGATAGCCCGAAGTGGCTTTGCTACAAGAAAAACACACACGCGTGTGTCTTTTCAAAATAATCTTTTTTTTGAGCTGCAGACTCAAAAAACACTTGACATCTACAAAGAATGAGGAATAGCAGAATTACGAAACTGTTTTTTATTTAAATTATATAAATTGTACATTATTTTATTTCTTCTTTAAAACGTTTTTCAATTAGTAATTTTAACATCAATATCAATTTTTAACATAGAGCTATGAACTTCAAGGAAGCAATCATGGAGATTGTACTGTTTTGAAATAACATCAGCAAAAACTATTAATTCTAATAATAATACTACACGTAAATTTGAAACTGGCAACTATTAAGTTTAATTTAAATTTAAAAAATAAAAACTGCTTATGTTTTCCAAAACTTCAATCTCTTAAAAATACAGTGAACTGCATTTATAATTTTCGTCGTGTTTGGCCTTGGTTGTTCTTCCGAAATGATGCGTTGCCTGTAAAGTAACCATTGGGCTGTGAGATTTTCAGTTGATCTATTGCGCTACTCAGAAGAACACGCGATGTTGTATTCTAGTCTTGACACAGACTGAAACAGAATGCAATTATATAACACCTTTACAAACTTGTAATACTTTTTAAAACACATGGATACCTTAAATCCAAGATTTATAAATTGTTTGTCAGCCTTTGGTTTCACTTTTGGCAAAATTTCAATCAAACCTTTCTTTGAGCCGTGAATCGTCATGAGGTATTCATGATCAGTAAATTCCGTTTGAAACACTAACGTTTCACCAATGCAGCTGATGAAATCATCCTCACGCTCTTTTTGAAATTGAAGAAGAGTAAAGTTTTGTGAAACAAGAACTTCTGTTGGTTAAATTTCATAGTATTTAATTCCTTGAAAGAATGTGTTAATACTCTAATCGTCTCCAGGAGCAATGAAATGTTTTGTCTTTATATAATGAATAAAGTTTGTTTTTGTTTTTTTGGAATTTCGCACAAAGCTACTCGAGGGCTATCTGTGCTAGCCGTCCCTAATTTAGCAGTGTAAGACTAGAGGGAAGGCAGCTAGTCATCACTACCCACCGCCAACTCTTGGGCTACTCTTTTACCAACGAATAGTGGGATTGACCGTCACATTATACACCCCCACGGCTGGGAGGGCGAGCATGTTTAGCGCGACGCGGGCGCGAACCCGCGACCCTCGGATTACGAGTGCACGCCTTAACGCGCTCGGCCATGCCAGGCCAATGAATAAAGAAAGGGAATATGATCCCACCTCCTTGAAACTGATATTTCTTATCTTTAGGCAGATGCCAAGGTCGTTGACGTGCTGGAGTGGTAAGGGAACTGTCTACTTCACACTTGGAGATCTTTTCAACTGAAATCCTGTGTCTGATTCCATTGATACTCAAACGTATTGTTTTTATTCCTTCAGGAAACATGGAAAAATATCGAGCAATAGCAACTTATTTTACTTGAGATTCTTATTTCCCAGATTCCTATTATTTTATTTGCTAACGTTTACTGACTTGTCATGTTGTAACTCTATTTCTTAAATGTGTTCGTCTTTCCTTATCTAAGCATTACTTTTTAACTATTGTTACTTAATGCATTGTTTTATTAATAATTGACAACAGCCAATAATACTTAAACATTTTCAAATATTATTGTCGAGTGAAATCATAACTACCATTGAATAAATTTTCCTTCCATGTTTCCTCATTTCTTGACCAATCAACACAAAACTTGACACTAAGGAAAAGCAAGCGCAAATAGTCTTCACGTAGATTTCCTCGAAATTAAGAAATTAAATAAACAAAGTGTAGCCTTTCATTTCAAACGGTCCGGCTAAAGCGTTCGACTCGTAATTCGAGCTTCGCGGGTTCGAACCCTCGTCACACCAAACATGCTCGCCCTTTCAGCCGTGGGGCGTTATAATGTTACATCAATCCCACTATTCGTTGGTAAAAGAGTAGCCCAAGAGTTGGCGGTTTGGTGGTGATGACCAGCTGCCTTCCTTCTGGTATTACACTGTTAAATTAGGGACGGCACAGCGCAAATACCTTCAGTGTATTTTGGCGCGAAATTCAGAACAAAACAAAGTATCAAAAATACAAATCATTTCACATATACGGGGCGGCTATGCGTAGGAACTTATTTGATTATGCTTTGCATGAAAACATCTGAAACAAACTAAACTTTGAAAGTAACTTTGCCAGAAAAAATGTGCAATTTTATGTGTATGTACGTGCACTTATCACAGTTTGAAAATGATAAAAAAATCTATTTAATCTATTATTAATTGTTTTCATATCATTTAAATTTTACAAATAGGTTATTCAAAAGACACCATTTATTAATTTTGTTTATACTTCTTAAATGTAATCTATGTAAAGTCGTCACAAACGCTACTTCACTGTGATTGCGAAAATCAATTCAAGAGGTGAAAAGTTTGTGAGGATTAGGGCTGGATGGCTTGAGGTTAGGTGAATATAATTTGTAAGAACCACATAAACAGCAGAGAAAAACCACTAATACACAGGACAAGAACACATTAACACCAACACAAAACCAAATGAAACACAACAACTATACAAGAAACGATATTAACATATCAGACAAACAAGCCTGTTCTCAACAATATTCAAAAACGTAATAACAGAATATACCAAACCAAACCAGACAACTAACTGTTTAGAACTACTGATTACTATCTCCATAAAACACATCACACCTCATATACCCTACATTATAACTACACTAACAGGTTACATGCTCACAGCACAATGTTCACAGTAGTGTATATCAACATCCAAGAAACATGAGATCGTAGACCTAATAGAAGAAATTAACCCCCATATTATAATAATAAGCGAAAGTCTAACATATAATAATAATATATTTAAAATACCAAATTATTCAACTATAAGAAAAGACAGAACAAATAAAAATGATGAAAACAGAGGCATTATGCTGCTCTACAAAGTAAAGCTTTCAGTTGTAGAAATTAAATTTATCAGTAGCAACGAACATGTTACTGTAGACATCCTGCAAAGGAATACAACTAAAGTAACAGTAGCATTTACTGCTCACCTAACAAACAAATAGATATAACATTACTTAGTAACATCTTTTCCCACAACCAAAACTCCATAGTTATGGGGACTTAAACAGTAAAAATGTTACCTTTGGATGCCGAAGCTCTAATTCCAGTGATAGAAATTTAATAAATTTCATAGATGAAAATAACATAGCTTTATTAAATGATACCACCCCAACACATACATCATTTGCCACTAACACTAGTGACATACTGGATCTGTGTATGTGTACAGATAACTTAAGCCAGAAATTAATAAAATTTCAAGTGGGAAAAGATGTTGATAGTGATCACCTCCCAATATATTGTGTATTTTCGATCTCGCCCCCTATAAAAATATAACATATAAGAAAGAAAAATTTAATTACAGAAAAGCAGATTGGCAATGCTATAAATAGGAATTAGATAATCTGTTTCCTAATAAAGTTATAAAAGAAGTTAAAACACATATCGAAATGGACAACTACTGTCAAACAATCACGGAATGCCTTCAGAAAGCAGCCAAGTTAACAATACCAAAACAACACCATAAAACAACAAACAACACATGGAAACCCACCACAGAAATAATCAATCTAATACAAAAACGAGACAACTGAGAAGACTGTACATGATTACAAGAAACAGAGAAACCAAAACGCAAATAAACAACATTAGAAATCACATCAGAACTCAAATAAAACAACAAAAACAAAATAAATGGGACAATTACTGTCATAAACTAAACGATAAAACTGACCCGAAAAAATTCTGGTCACATCTTGAAAGACTCACAAATGAAAACACAAACACAAAGAAATATCCTCCACTTGAACATAATAACACCACTGCACACACAAATAAGGAAATAGCCGAAGTTTTCAAAGACCAACTCCAAAATACATTTAAAACTCACACAGATCCAGATATGAATACAAATTTCTACAATAAAGTCAATAATTACATAGCAAATAATAAACATAAATTTGAACCAATATTTCCAGTAAACATAACTGATACAAATACAAGTTCCAATACAGATTATGCAAGCACATTACTAGCAAACGAAATATCCCTTCAAGAATTACTAGAAGCAATAAAAAACACCAAAAACAAAGCACCTGGAGAAGACGAAATACAAGCTATTCTCCTAAGAAAGGGCACTCCGAAATTGTTTGACCACCTAAATTCACTAGTTAACTTATCACTATCCTCAGGATACATCCCAGTTTCTTGGAAGCTTGCAAATATATTAATGTTCCATAAGGTAGGAAAACCAGCGAATAAACCTTATAGCTACCGACCAATTAGCCTGACCAGCTGTGTAGGCAAAATTCTTGAAAGAATAATAAGTAATAGACTCTCCACATTCTTGGAGATAACATCAAAATTACCAGAAGTACAGAATGGATTCAGAAAATTTAGACAAACGACAGACCACTTAATAGGATTAACCAAAACCATAATAGATAGTTTCCATAAAAACGAATGTACAGTCGCTTGCTTCCTCGATATCGAGAAAGCATTCGACACTGTTTGGCACGACGGTCTAAGGTTCCGAATGAATGAAATGGAACTACCGCGAGGAATTATTCGCTGGTTATCTAACTTTTTGGAAAACAGAAAATGTAGAAGGAACTTTTTCCGAATACTTAACTCCACAAGCTGGTGTCCCACAGGGAGGGGTGGTTAGCCCTATACTTTTCATCATGTATGTAAACAATATGCCACTGAAATATCCAAATCATGGATTCTCTTCACAGTTCGCAGATGATGTGGCAATCTGGAAAAGTGCCGCAACACCCACGATAGTAGCTACAAACATACAACCACAATTAAATAGAATTAGTGAATACTGTGAAAAATATAGAATTAAAATAAACACAGCAAAAACTCAGCTCGTAGTCTTTACGAAATCGACAAAACACAAAAAACAAGAGCCAGAAATATATATGAATGGAACTATACTCCAGATTGCCCCATCGGCAAAATTTTTAGGTCTGACCTATGATTTAAAACTAACTTGGATCAATCATGTAAACGAAGCTAAAAATAAAATCTGGCGAAGAACCAGCTATGCGAGGAGTCTAACTGGTAAAAACAGTGGAGCATCTACAGATAACATACTAAAAATATACAAAACATATATTAGACCTGTAATAGACTATGCAGCTCCCATGAAAACTGTAAGTAATAAAACACAAAAAACTAAACTACAAACAATCCAAAAAACACTCTCACAACTGCATATAGAGTCCCAAGAACAATATTATCTAAATTCATTCACAATACTCGAACATAACAACTTCATCCAGATAGACTTCTACTATTACAATCAGGTACTTTAATGAAAATTGGTTGAAAAATGAATTATTATGCAAACTAGACAGTACCTCATACATGATGAAGAAGTCCTAAATATCTCTCCCCAATTACATATATTTTAAATATAAAGATAAATAAATTAAAAAACATTAAAATATATATGTATATAAACTTTAGATATTAATACTTATAGTTTACTTATTATGTATT